>OZ020196.1:12708612-13044120 GCA_963971165.1 Philopedon plagiatum | reverse complement strand
GCACAAGTGATCCTACACAAAAACCGCCACTGGTTATCACGAACATATTACTGTGATAATTGCGTCAATTGCTAGAAATATAGATTCATCAAAGAGGTTCATCAAGTAAAGTAGTTTTACTTTACTATGAATTACTGGACTTGACTTGATATCAAATACCTTCAAGCTTGCAACTGACTGTGCAACTGACCGGGAACACAGTGGCGTCACCTCTTTATTTATGTACTTTAAGGGGCTCAAAAATAAAACAATTACTTAAGGACTTACCTATCAGTGAGTGTCCATTAAAGGTTTTTATTGCGAATCTGCAAAAATTTGCAGATTCGCATTAAAAATCCCTCAATAATGTTTTCGGATAAAGAATGTCGTTTTGCCGCAAACGTTAAACTGGATTTTAACAAGATCGCTCTACTTTTAGCTATGGTACATTCGCAAAAATGCTTCCTGTTTTTATTCTAAAAGAATCCTTTTATTGCATAGAATCATAGGCGGTTCTAGACCTCTCCTTTTGGAGGTGGGGGGGGGGGGAGGGGGGGCTTGAGCCCCTGATTTATATATTTGGGGGCTTAAACCCCTGGTTTATATACAGGGTGTCCCATAACTAATGGGCCATAGAGCAACTGGACATACTAGACGTCAAACTAGACCAATTAAGTCATATAAGTTTTTTCGAAACGATACTCGTTATAGAGATACAGGGTGTTGAAAGTGAAAGTTTATTTTGGAAAATAAGCCATACTTTGAAGACGGTTCAATGTATCTAATTGAAAGTTGGCATTATTATATTTTTATGGGTGAGAAATAAGAATTTGTGAACATTTTTAAGTTCCACAATAGAGGGCGCTAGTTACATAAACTGGATTTAATAAACCTATGAGTTTTTTTCTTTCCTGTAATATTAGGTACGTTGCAAACCAAGTTTCTCAGAGAAGGGTTATTTTAAGCTAAAAATGTATACTTGCTCGATCTTGATATCTCTAACAGTTTTCGAGATATTTAAAATGCATAAAAAAAATGAAAGTTCTTAAATTCATCTTTTAATACCAAATGACATAAACTAGAAACAATGCAGTTAAAATGTATTGAGGTAAACGGTAGCCACTTTCAACATTTACTAAAGCGAGCTTACTTGTTTTAACCGCATTGTTTCTAATTTATTGCATTGTGTTAATTAAAATATTAATTTAGTTACTCTGATTTTTTACGCATTGTGATGTTTACATAGAAATATCTCAAAAACGGTTAGAGATATCAAGATCGAGCAAGTATACATGTTTAGCTTAGCTTCTTTGAGAAACTTGGATTGAAACATACCTAATATTGCAGGTATGAAGAAAAATCATAGGTTTATTAAACCCAGTGTATGTAACTAGCGCCCTCTACTGTAAAACTTAAAAATTTGTATAAACTGTTATTTCTTATCCATAAAAACATAATAATTCCAAGTTTTAATTCGATATACTGAATTGTTTTCAAATTAAGGCCTATTTTTTAAAATAAACTTTCACTTTCAACACCCGGTATCTCTACAACGAGTATCATTTCGAAAAATCTTATTTGACTTAATCGGTCTAGTTTGATATCTAGTATCTCCAGTTGCTCTATGCCCCATTAGTTATGGGTTTTATCCACTAGGGGAATTATTTTCATCCTGCGCTACAAATGAACATTTTAAAGATTGAAAGAAAAATGAATTGGTGGAATAAACTGAGTTAGCTGTAAAAGATCTTTCTTTTTTGTGTGCAGTAAAGGCAGTGGTCCCAGGATGTCATGTTTTATAACATTTCTTTTTTAGATATCAAATTTATTAAAGGTTCGCTAATGCCATATTTGAAATAAGTTTTACAGGAGTCTTCCTTTTTTATTATAATACAATGCATTTTCAACCATTCAACTTTTTGCGAAGCTGAATTTATTTTCCTGTTTGTTACTAGTTTTTCTAATCTGGCTGTAGAGTAAAATTTTTTGTATTCATTTGAACTACCTTTAAGGTTTTTTTTCTGTGCTGTAATCCGTTTTTCGATCCGACGTTTTGTTTTCGAGTTGTTATGTACCAAAGAGGGGTCTGCAAATGGCATTTTTCGACCTAAAAATACTCCGATCCTTACCAGTTTCAATAGGGTTCTGAAGCTTCGGGTCCTCTACAACCTCCGAAAATTTAATTCGATTTAATTCACTTTTGCTACCTGTGCCCGATTTCAACGGCAATAGCGGAAATTTCGTCTTTGACTTTTAATAACTCCGAAACGATACAGCCTATATAACTTAATTTTTTACCTCTATTAACCCAGAAAAGTCGATTGCTCCCCCTCTGACTGTTTCCGAGAAAAACAAACCTGTTCGACTTTAAGTTTTTAAGTTAAGCTTTACATTATTTTTGCTAATCCTGTCCTGACGTCTCTGTCCACTTTCTGACGTCACTTTATAAATTTTAATAAATTATACCGACAAGTAAAAAAAAAAGTTCTTGGTAAATTATCCGAGTATTTTTCTTGGGTTTAGTAATGACTTCCCTAAACGATTTATGCAATAAAAAAATATGTGCATATTCTTTATTGCCGTTTATAATAGGATATACCGGAGGAGATGACAGGTTTACGCAATGTCTTCATAAGGTCAAAACTTGACTATAACGTCGTCTTCCGGATCAAACCACAATAAACAATATTTTTTGAATTACTTTGCCATGGGCCACGGAGCCAAAGCGGACCAAGCCACATAGTTCAGTATGGCATCGGTTTATCACTGAAATTGATCGGCTGGACCATTCTTTTCAGTGGCGCTATCTGTTGTAGGATGTTTGAAACTCATTTAGTCCACTCTGGCGATGGCGCTAGAAAACAACTTGTGGGACACTGGAAATATGATTTAGTCCAATATGTCGGATTTTGTGGGATGGTCCCGCTCTGGTTCTCAACTCCTCATTTGTCAGGTGTAATTTTTTGTTGTTTGCTAATGTCGCTTATGTTTTTGTAATTAGTTGTGAATGTACGGATTAAAATTAAAAATGTATTGTTTCAGTAAAAAAAAACAACGTCGGTAACATTTAATAGGTTTAAAAATGTTTGTCATTACTTTTTCCAATTTACTTTATTTGATCAAAACTACTGTACAAAAAGCAATCTTTTATATTATATATCTGATATACCTATAATATTGCATGCGCGGCTACTGACTTTCCGATAAGATTGCAGATGCTAATGTCCGCAGAGATGCTATAGAAACCTTTAATGGATATGAACTAAGTAGATAAAATATTTATTTTATTTATATCTAAAGTACCAACCAATAAATAAAACGGTAACCCCACTGGAATCACGCGGATTCTGCGCACCTTTAATCGTTACTGGCTTCTTTTCGCCAGTGAACTCTCGTGCAAATTTTTTTTTTATTTATTCTCAACATTACTAAAGCCACTGACACCAAGAAAATCTCTCTATATGTACAAATTTAACAGAGTTTTCTTTTGTTCTACTTTTATATGCGTATTGTGTCGAGAAACATATCCTAAAACATATTGACCGGATGCGGTTTGAAAGTTTACAATTAAAAATAAACATCTATAGAAAATATCGGGTCAGTGTCTACATATTTATTAGGTATGTAACATTTCTTTTGTCATAGTTCCTTCCAGACCAATTCCAATTGAGCTTAACGTTGAGGAAGATATGATCCGAGTCGTGCATAATGTGTAAAAGAAAACTAAACTTTTTAAGAATACCTATTTTAAGGATAGAGCTAAAAGCATGATATTACACTACTACATATATTTAGTGCTGATACAACCATCTATAACCTCAGTACGTTGTCGTGACTATGAGCACAGGTAGGTACATGCCCATGGTGAAATCCCGATCTCGGACTTGACCGACCCCACACAACCTTATTTCAGTGAATCCCGTCTTCTCCGTAAAGTGTTAGAATCGATTTAGCAATCATCTCGTTAATACCAAAAAATCTAAAAAAATACTATTAATCTACATCAGGGGATTATTTAGAAAAATGTTGCAATTTTTTCCACTGTTCTAGATTAATTTTTATTAGAACAGAATTTGTAAAGTTGTTAAGGCTAATTGTAAATTCATTTTGCTCAGAGTTGTAAGTTTTAAAATTAATAGAAGCTCTGCAGAAGACGCATAAATTTGTTTTAAGAAATTGATTACAGTCTAACAAAGAGGAGTTAACATAACCGTACTTTTTACTGGGGTATGTAAAGACGGTGCTTGGCCATAGGTGGCGAGACCGTAAATAAACTGTGTTTAAAAGTACCTAAGAGATAATTTACATAACATTAAAAAACACTTACCCACCCTTTGTGTACGGTGCAATTACTAAGAAAAGGAAAAAGGTACGAGCTCGTCCAAATGATCGACTTGAAACATGGGCGCCGTGAAAATATTTTTGTGTAATAACTGTAAAGTGAAAACAAACCTAGACTCTGTTAGAATTTATTGGCATTACATGATATAATTAACATTCTTTCAAAGTTCGCTTCAGTAAAACGCTTTTGTTTATAATTAAGAATATTTCTAAGTCTAGAAAAGCTTCTTTCGACATCACAGCTTGTAACAGGAGCGAAACGGAAATGCTTATACAAGTCAGTATTTTTAGGTTTCAAAAATATTTGTTATTTCTGAAAATGCTGGATTTCTTGCTAAGATTTTTGGTATATATACACTTTTAATTTTTCACCAATTTCGATAGGACATGCTTTGACCTTATCTATGGTTGTAATTTGTATGGTAATATATAACGGCTGATAACCATGTTCCCCACCTTGTAATAACAGGTTGTGGAGGCAATGGGACATTAGCACACATTTCTTTAAATTGGTTTATTTGGGCTGGTGATTTAAGAAAACCTTTTTTACCTCACTAACCAAAGTATCAATGGCTGGATAGAAGTCACGTATCATAGTTCACATATTCTGTGCAAGGCATGAGCTAGACATGTAATGTGAATCAAATTTGGAAAATGTTCTTTTACCTGTCTTCCTGCTTTTAGCAATATGCCGCACTATCCGAAAGCAGCAAAACATCGTTTTCAGTAATATTCGTATCTTGAAAGAGCGACCTGATACTTTCTACTGCAGCCTAAGTTATTGTCTCAAATTTACTGTTGACTACATATGAGCTTTCCGCTTCTATAGGATTTAAAGGCCCAACGTATCGGCCCTTGATGTCGGTGGTTTCATCGATGCTAAACCACAACTTTTTTCTTTCAATATTGTGACGTATTTTGTCAATAGTTTTTGAGTATACCTTATCCACATAACTTTTACGAAGAGCCTATTCGTCTGGTACTGTGTGGTGGCAGTATCTTTGTAAAAAATTCTGAGAAGCTGCTCAAGTGATTCATTCCCTTGAAGTAAATGATCTTAATTATGAAATAGCATTTAGATTATTGCGCGAAAGATACGAAAATACAAGATTTATTATTCAGTCATGTGAAGTGCCTTTTTGATCTGCCAGTAGTAGGTAAAAATGCTCTTGTTGATTTAAGAAAATTAGTAGACTCGATTCAAAAGAACTTTAGGGCTTTAAAAGCTTTGAAAGAGCCTGTAGACACGTGGGATATATTACTACTATTACCTATATCCAAATTTAATCCTACTATACATGTTTGGCAGTAAATTAGACATCCATTCAAAACGTGAATGTGGGAAACTTTTTGCGTTAAAACTAAAAATGTTAGTGCTATGAATTTATTAAGTTCTTGAATGACAGATGTCATGTACTGGGAAATTTATAGTCACATAAAACAAATTTAAATCAGTCTCAATTGCCCAATAATAGTAAGTTTGGTTTTAAAGATCAAAAAACCACACAAGATTACGTTTCGGTGGGTAACACTGAAAACTGTTGTTATTGTAAAGCAAGTAAGCATCCTATTTATTATTATTCAAAATTTTTAAGTTAAAATGATATGCAAATGGTAAAATAAAAAAGTTGCATTTATGTCTCAATTGTTTTAAACCAAATCATATTGTCGATTCAAATTAGGGAGCTTGCAACACTGTCTTGGCCAACTAGCGGCCGTTTTGGTACCAGTATAAGGGGCAATGTTTACAATTTTTGAGCCGATTTTTAATCTTCGAAATTAGATTTATTTCGTAAATTATTATTGATGAAGTGCTAAATAATATTTAAATATAGGGACGAACTGCAACAAAATCAATAAAAAGAACAAAAAATCATTTTGAAATAAACCTACCGTACAAGCAGATTTGTAACTCTTCATGCGGCGAATTAATATTAGTGTTTCGTTGATGCAAACGCATAACATCCCTCTTGGGTTGCAGAATCCTGTGCGCCGATTATTTTTTCGTTTTTTTTTAATAGTTATGTATAACACTAGTAAAAGCTTTGAATATTAAAAGGTTTTTTCCTCAGCTCGTCCTGAAACTCCATCGATGACCATGCGCCGCCTAACGGCCATTTTAGTAACTAGCACACAGCTGATTCTGTGCTCTAACCTTAAATTTTTATCACAATTTTATTTGTTTACATCCGAGAAGACGGGTTTACATTTTGTATTTCATAGTTTTGTATCACTTTTCAGCTTTGATATTAGTTTTATTTCATCAATTTTTTACGAAATACTAAAATATATTTCAATATAAAGAAGAACTACATCAAGAATAAAGAGCAAAGTCAAAAATCATTTTGGAATAACTCTATAGTACCTATGCAGTTCGATTTTTTCAGTCATTCGGCGAATCACACTTAAAATACTGTGGCAGTGTCTGTTTTTCTGCTTGGTTTTAGTGCAAACTTTGAGTACAAAAACATTTCTTCCCGGGTTTTTGCCATATTGCAGTGAGTACGATCGTGAGTTTGATGACCTAATGAACAATCTGACTGTAGGAAATACCATCGGATATGTGTTTTGTCGTGTATTACGAATAAAATTCTATTTCAAAACATAAGTTTTTATCCTTTTCCAAAAAAAGGAACAGCATTAAGTGGTTCGATTTTCGATGGTGATAACAAAATGATGGGAAACTTGAAAGACTATGCCTAATATAAGAAGGTTTTCCAACAAATGGGTGACAGTGTATTCTCTTCATTTTACATAGCAAGATTTTTTGTTGAGCCTGGTAGAGGTAGGTATATGTTACTTTTATTAAAAGTTCTAAAACTCTTATTAGATATATTTTTGTTAATGAATGTTAGGTCTACCCGTTAGTTTTAAAGGTAATGAACTTAAATGATTTGTTTAGTTTGTAACATTAGGTACACAAGGAATTTTTTAGTGACCATTGATAGCATTATAATTTCTTATAAAATGTGTTTGGGCAGATATAGAATTTTTATATTTTCAGTAGTTAACCTGTACTTTTTGAAATTAATACTAAATAGAATTTAAAAATGCTTTCCATAAGATGGTAAATTTAAGAGTTCTACCATTCTCCTTCATCTATACCTATCCTTTTTCTTACAATATCGGATGTAATAGTATATTACATAATAATTGTTGAAAGTGACATTTTTGACATGAGCGGGAATGTCGCACGAGGCGATAGCCGGGCGATAGCCGAGTGCGATAATCCCACGAGTGTGCGAAAATTACTTTCACACGAGTAATGTACAATACCTATTTTTCCTACGACCACAAAAATATTTACCAAAAAACTCCAATTCCTGTCTTTTTTATACCCCCACTTTTCAACACGTCTGCTGAAAAACTTTTCAACACATGTGCTGAAAATTAAAAAAATGAAATTGGCCCCATCTGTTCAAACGTCATGTTGACAAGTACTTTACAACACATGTGTTGAAAAGTACTTTTCAACACGCGTGTGATATAAGGCACTTTCTAGCCAAGTTAACCGTGCTTTTTTTCTCACTTTCATAGGTGGTCGTAGGAAAAAGTATTATCTTGGAACAAAGTACAGTAATAATGGTAAATATAAAAAGCTTTATAAGGACTGTTGATAAATGTAAACCTTTCTTTTAAAACTTATTTTAAAAACTAACATGACTTTTTTAAAAGGGGACACAGTAGGACAATGCACCCCTACCTCTCCTTTTTTTCAGTGCCTCTGCTACTGAAAAAAAAATCTTAAAATTTTTGTAAATTATATAAAAATGTCCGTGTGCAGATATGATATTGGAGTTAAATTATATAAACATGGCCCTGTTCAGTTACGATAGGTATTGTAGCTCAATTTTATAAAAATGTCCCTGTGCAGTTAATTTATAAAAATCTGAGTTAGATTTAGAGATTATGTCAAAATCGGGATGACACATGCACTAGAATGGTTTGCTTGGGTTTGCTGGGGAATAAACTCTGTTTATTTTAGTGTTTGTTAAATTTTAGGTAAGCACCACTGCATAAGAGACTAAAAAGGACTACAGTTCCGTCCCAAAATTTACAATTTAGGATTTCCTTGCAAGGCAGTTCTACTGATGCTGAGACAAGGATTGAACGAAGCCCTTGTAAGTATTAAATTAAAATTTTTATTATAAAGAGGTGATTGGAGGAGACAGGCTAGTTATATGCAACTAGCAGTGTTTAATATATAATTAATGTGGGCATCGTTTGTTTTTATTTAGCTACCAGGTAACTGCATAAAGAACCACCTGCCAAAAGTTGGTGCATAGCCGATAACCATATTAGGTGCACTTAGAATGGCTTCAAGTGAAACAGCATACCGGCAGGCCAAACAATATAAAAATTGTTCAAGAAATACAGAAAAACGTTATTAAGAAATATTGTTTAGAATTAAATGATCTGTCCAAATATAAAATCATAGCCTTCTATTCAAAGTGTGTTGTGCTGTGTTTATTCACATTTGTGTTTTATACCATTTTGTTTCTCTTGTATTACTGTGTCCACTATAAAACTGTATTTTAAACCTTTAATATCTTGTATAGCGTGCGTTTTGTATTACTTTTCTAATGCCTGGCGTCTGTAAATACTTTTGTATCTAACAGCAATAAACTATTTGTATTTGTATTGTAAAGAAAATATATTTTTATGAAAATTTTAAATTACCCCCATATATTAATGATTTTTTTATATACAACTATAATACGTTTTCAAATTAACCACAATCACATCACTTCTTCATAACCTTCATCAAATTAAAGCAAATTTGTAAAATTTACTAAGATTTATATTTTTTCGAAGTAACCAAAAACTTCATGTCTGCTGAAACGATATTACACACACGTTTCGAATTTAGAAAATAATCTTAAAAATAAAGCAAATACATGCACATTATTATTAGAAAAGTATTTGCCTTATTTTTGAGATTATTTGCGAAATTCGAAACTTGTGTGTAATATCGTTTCAACAAAGTTTTTACTCAAAAAAATATATGTAAATCTAAATTTTACAAATTTGCTTCAATTTGATGAAGGTTATGTAGAAGTGATTTGATTGTGGTTAATTTGAAATGTATTATAGTTGAATATAAAAAAAATCATTATACGGGGGTAATTTAAAACTTTATTTGGACATATCTTTTTATTCTAAACAACTCTTCTTAATAACGTTTCTCTGTATTTTTCGAAATATGGGTACTTTACTCTTGAATGATTATTATATTTTTTGGCCTTCCCTGTATGCTGTTTGACGTGAAGCAGCACCTGATATGGTTATCGGACATGCAACTTTGGGCGTTATTTATATTTCGGTTGTGCACCTAATAAAAAAAAATACCATTTGTTGCATGCTTAATGGACCACACAGACTATTTTTGTTTCAATTTTAAAAAGGCACTTTACATAGTATAGTACCGTTGGGGATACATAACTAATTCACTTGACATGCGGCCATTGTGGAAATAATGTTAGATTGTATTTTTTTCAGTATCCATAAAATAAATTTTATGGAGTAAAGTTTTACGTTTTTAGACAATCGATATTTAATCTGATCTTGATGTTTATTTTGTTATGTATCTAAGAAAGTAATCAGTAGGGCTTGCAATCTCTGGATCCCGAAATCCCGGGATTCCATTAAAAATTCAGTCCCGAAAAACCCCGGAATTGGGCACTTAAGTCCCGAAATAAATAAATTATAAAATATGTTAAAAAAACCGAATTAAACTAACGCTTAAAGCATCATCACAGTATTTTTCCTAAAAATAATGTTTAACGTGTGATATGGCAACCCTGGAAGATTAATTTAAGTAAGTAGGTACTAGATAGTACTAGTACTAGTAAAAGAATTCAAATTATTTTTACTTATACTTTTGTGTCCTCAGTATAAACTTTGTTTTGTTTTTATTTTAAAATTACAATAATGTAAATAAAAATAATTTACCTTGATTAGTGTTACGATTTTTTGGGATCCATCCCGGGATCCCGGGATTTTGTTTCTTCGATTCCGAAAATTCCGGGATCCAAATATATGTCCGGGATAGCAAGCTCTAGTAATCAGCTAACATTCCTACTTTGTTGGTTTTTTAACATTGTTGCTACTTAGTTATTTGCTATAAAACAACAATAACTTTCCGCGGTTGATACATAAAAAAACATAAAACTCATGAAAGAAGTCAACATATTATTGTCTACTTTTCCCTTACAAACTTAACATGCAAAACATCAATACATTTATCGAATTTGTGGTTTGATAAAATATATATGCCTTTTTTATGTGTCTACCCCTATCATCATTGGCATTGGTTTTGATATAGGGTTTTTATAGAAAATAACTGAGTAACAATTTTAAAACAATGAAATAGCAGGATTGTTAATTATATTAGCCGCTAACATTAGAGACCATAATGCTTTTTTTATTTATTGTAGATATATTCATACGGTAACGGAAAAACCAACCATGGGGTAATATCGAGGGGTGTCTCACTTGCTTTTTGAGCATATACGTATAGCCAAAAGTAGCATAATGTCAAGTACTTCCACGTACTGCCCCAGTAATGGGTACTCCCAAGTACTGCGTCTAATGCCATGTACTTCCATGTACTGCCAAGTACTTCCATGGAATTCCAACTATTTTCGAATTACATTTTTGCTTCCAAAACATTACATTATGGAAAGATACATGAAACAGGATGACAATTATTAAAGACTTCCAAGAGAATGCCATGAAATTCCATAGTAATGCCATGTACTGCCCTAGTAATGACATGTACTTCCAAGTATTTAGAGATAGCTCAATGAAAGCACAAGTTTAACGACTTAATGACAAATTATTTATTTTTTTTTTAGCAATAAAGATTCGTATAGACGCAAAGCCAAATTATTGATACAGAAGTTTATATTTGACAAAGATCGCAAATTTTACATAACATGATAAAAATAGAACCTTTCAGCCAAACCCTAAATTTTAGACTATTTTATTATATTATAATACATTTTCAATAAATAATGCAATGTCTAACATGTCTCTTATTATTAATGTGTATTCCCAATTCTTAAAGTATCTTAGACTTGGTATTTAGTTAGTGAAATAAAACAGTAATAATTATGTATTATTTTATACATCACCAGTTAAAAAATTTACAAGTACACTGATTTTAATCGAATATAAAACTGCTTATTCCTTTAAGGCCTGGTTTACCAGGAATCTGTTAAGCAGTTAGGGAAAAATAAATCTGTTTGCACGAGGAATAAACTTCTTTTTTTTGTTTGGAGATGCCTACTGTCCAAGATATCGCCAGAGTTTAGTCCAAGCGAATAAGTTTTCTAAACCGTTTAAATTTAATTAGAAGATATATAACCTGGTGCAATGTAACATAATTGCTGCTGTATGCTTGCATTTTCCCCTAAGCCAGCCTTACAGGAACTTCTCATTGTTAACTTCTAGTTGGTCCTGGGAAATTTTAAAAGTCCCAGTAATTTCACGAGGTTGAGTTGAGAGATGTTTGAAGACATACACACATAATTTTAATGAACGAACCTAAAACAAAAATTTCAAAAGTTACAAAATGTGTATCGGTACTTGAATAACATGGAAAAAATGTGAAAATATGTCATTAACACATTGATATTAATTTGTCTGTACAAAGTACTAGCAAGCCCAAATGCTTTAGGTTTCTCAACTTTATTCCTACAAAATGTTGGCAAGCCTAAATGTCTCAAATAATACACTGTAAAAAAAAATGATTAAATTTTAAATCAAATTCAACCCAATTTTGACTAAATCCAGGTCCACGCCAGATTGATTGAAAAAATTAACACTGCATATTGATTAAATCGAAGGATCTGTGATTAAATTTTCTTATTCAAAATTGATTAACCTAACAATTAATTCTGATTACATCTAAATCAATTTTTATTAAAATTTTCTTCCATAATGATTAAATTTCCATAATACTCTAATCATTTTTTATTAAATCTTAAATCCAATGTGATTGATATGCAATCATCAGTAGCACCGCTCTTCCCATCTCCACCCTATAAAGTACCTGATTAGGGCGTCGATTTTATTTATTAAATGACAATACTATAATACATAAGAAAAGGGAACACATTAAAGAACAAACAGATGAAATTATATAAAAGATAGGTAATGCAAATTCCCAAAGCATGGGAATTGTTTGTCCCATATCATAAACAAAAATCCGGGGAGGTGAGGCGTGGACCTGGATTTAGTCAAAATTGGGTTGAATTTGATTTAAAATTTAATAATTTTTTTTTACAGTGTAAAAGTTGAAAATAATTATATGAAGTAAAAACACGAAAATTATTTACTCATCTGTAAATAAATACATATAACACTAATGAAGACCTGGCATGACAAATCTTTTCTTTGAAAATACATGGAAAATAACTTACATTGGTGCATGAGTTCCTCCAAGGGATTGGATTCAAGATCTGAGATTTTTGCGTATTTCTTTTGTTTTTGAAACATAATTTCACCAACATGATGTAACAACAAAGTTTTTAAAAGAATATTCGTAAAATTTTAGAACAGGTTGACCACTTCATTCGTTATAACCTCACATTGCACATTGCACTACCACAGAAACCGCCATACCTACTGCCGATTAAATGGAATTTTTGCAGATTGCAGCGGGGTGGATGGATATCGGTACTCCCTTGTGATTAAAAGATTGCGTACTGCGCATGTGTTGGCGGCTTGGTTTAGAAGTTTGAGTATTTTTTAGTCAGTAGGTGATTGATACTGATTATTGTGATTATTTTATCAAGGAAATATGATTTAAAATGTTTGTCTTTTTTATGCATTTGATCAGTATCGATTTAAAGTAATCGAGAATGAGTAATTTGTTTGAATCATAACGAAGATTATGAAACTGATTTAGAAAATAATTACAAATTAAATCAAAAAATTTAATCCTGCCAATAAAATCAGACATCTCTTGTGGTTAATCAACTGGATTTTTTACTGTGTACTACCTATGCATTTCCTAAGATATTTAATTTAAAAGTCATGACGATCTATTTTAAGATAGAGACTTCTAATAGAAAAGTACTTAAATAAATGTTCATATTTACTTTACAGACATTAGATATAAATATAACATCATCCCTCGAGTCATCTAATTGTTAATGTTATTAGTTTTTAATCATAAATATTCTGATTTTAGTTAACAATTCTTTGTTTCCAGATATTCACAAGAGTAAACTACTCAAAGATTATCTTGTATAATGTACAAATCTGTGTAATGACTGTTAGCAAAACTCATTTTAAATTCCGCTTTATGTTATGAGTAGTGTTACATATTTTAGTATAGTTATGAAACACGCTTTAGATGGATTGAATCACTTTTTATTTAGTATAAATTAACATATCTTGTTGATAGATGTGTGGCCAGACAAGGGCGTACCCAGGATCTGAAATAGGGGGGGGGGCTGACCAAAAAAAAAAACAATGGATTTTGCATTTCTCTTTTTACTTACTAAATTTTGACATAACTCGCTTAATTTTTACTTCAATAATAATTTTCTTGGATTTGTCGCAAATTTATTTAAAACTTGATTTTGAAATTGCTCTCGATTTGATTTAATTAAATCACGATACACACTCATCAGACATAATCCTGTTACCCTTTCCTCTCCCATGGTACGTCTCAACCAAGTCTTCACTCTTCTAAGAGTACTGAAGGATCGTTCTACATGGTGCATGGAATTGTGATTAAAATCAAAAGTGCCTCTTTTAGGATGGGATAAAAAACATCGGTCTCATCGAGAAGGTCAGTTATTTCGACGTCTTTTAGCTGGTCCTCAGTTGACTTTTTTTCCTTCCACAAATTATACCATAGGTCCATTTCCGCAGTAATATCATCCAATTGATAAAACTGGGTAAAATATTGTGCTCTTTGTTCTACGTGATTGGTTTCCATGTCGAGCATATGTATATAATGGATGTATTTTTGTTAAGGCAAACGCTGGAGTATGTTCTTGAGAAAAGCGAATATTTAAAGATGCTATAATTGAATCCAGATACGGTATAATTAACGAACGCTTTCAGTAGTCACTATCACAGTCTGATGGTTGGCAAAACAAAAATAACAAACGGCATCGGCACTCGGCAGTGCACTCGGCTGACTCGGCAGGTGCAAATGGCCAGGGTCGTAATAGAAAATTCATATTTCTTTGCTAATTCCGCCAATTGCAAATCTAATAGGCTGTGCAGTGCGCTGCGTTTGACTTACGTATATGAATATATTTTAGTAGTAGTGTCCTATATTTTTCGGTTTTGTAATTTTTTTAGTAAAACCATAGTGGTTTATTTTGATTTTTTTATTTTCTGCACTTAGCGGTGCTTTTTTATAATTTATAAATTTCTAGGGGGGGGGGGCAGCTGCACCCCCCCCCCCCCCCTGCCCCTCGCTGGGTACGCCCATGAGGCCAGATGACAACTAACTGTTCCATGCTACCATGGAGACATGCCCTTTCTTTTAACAAAAGAAACACGATTTTATTTTTAAAAAAAGAAACTAAACTTAAATACTAAATCAAGTCTTTTAGGAGCTTTCACTAAACGGCCACTTCTCGTCGCAATTGGAAAATGAGTCTCAGGTATATTGTTGACATTATTATTTATTCCAGATGGGGTCTGCGATGGAGTTTGCACTGGTGTCTCATTGCCTAGTGTTCTTAGCTGATTAGAAAGGGGAGGTATGTCAGATTCTGTAGGTTTGACTTTATTTTGAACAGTATTGTCCAGTATATTAGGAGTACACAGCCGATTAGGGGATTCGCCAGAAGTAGACTGTAGTGGTCGTAAATGGACTCTGTTTCTTCGATTTTCAGCTTCTCCAACTTGTACATTGTAGTCATTGGGGCCACATTCATTGACAATAACTCCAGGTTTCCAATCGCGCAACTTCTGCTGAACTAGTACTTGCTGATTTTGTTGAAGTTTAGATAGTTTTTTGGTAGAAGTGTCATAATGGGATTTTTGTCTTTCTTGTTTACTCACAAGGGAATCTCGCCCCCTTTTTAATGGAAAGATGGGACTTAAGACATCCTTTTTTACAGGAAGTGTTGTACGTAATCTTCTTCCCATTAACAACATGCTAGGTGCGGGCAGATCTTGTTTAGGCGTTTCGTTGTAGTTAAGCACTGCAAGAAGTGGATCTTGTTTATCATTGTATGCTTTTGTTAGCAGGCCTTTGACAATTTGTATATGTCTCTCTACCATTCCATTAGACTTTGGATTTTGGGGGCTAGATGTTGTTAACTTGATTCCATAATTTTTTGCAAATGATCTAAATTCGAAAGAATTAAATGGTGGGCCGTTATTTGAAAAAATTTCAATTGGCAGAACATTATTGGCAAATACATTTTTTAACGTGCTTATAACACTTTCAGCAGTTTTGCTACTTAGCTTGTTTACTATAGTAAATTTGCTGAAATAATCAACAATAACTATAAAATTCAGAGATCCCAAAGATTTGAAATCAATTCCTATCTTAGTCCAGAGCAAATCAGGTATTTGATGGGGAGTTCTTGAATACTGTTGACATGTTAAGCAACTGAGAACTAGATTTTCTAAGTCAGATAATATACCAGGGTAGTAAACAGCTTCCTGAGCTCGCATTTTGCATGCCACCACTCCTTGATGAGACTGGTGAATATCATTTAAAATTTCTTGACGCAAAACTTGAGGGATAATTATTCTCTTCTTATAAAATAAAATATCTCAATGACAAAAAATATCATCTTTTATTGGCCAGTACCTTTTTACTTCGGGTGGGACAGTACACTTGTGAGAAGGCCAACCATTTTGTACAAAATACTTTATCTTTTGCAAAACAGGATCTTCATTTGTAGCTTTAATAATCCTAATTTCATTTTCAGGTGAGGTTGCTAAGACAGAATGTAGCTTAAGATTTGTTTCCAAATAATCAGTATTTATCTTCTCCAAGGTAGGGTCTCTACTTAGAGTGTCAGGAACCTGAAGATGTTTTCCTGGTACATAGCTCAACTCAAACTGATACCTTAATAACTTAATCGTCATACGCTGTATCCTAGGAGATAGGTAATGGTTTCCTCAGTAAACCAATCAAAGGGCGGTGGTCACTTTGAATTTTAAACTTTTTTCCAAAGAGATAAAAATGGAATCTTTCGCATCCCCATACTACAGCCAAAAGCTCTTTCTCTATGTGATTGTATCTCTGTTGTGCAGTTATTAGTGATCTAGATGCATATTCAATGGGATGACCATTTTGAGATAACGTTGCTCCAAGTCCATAAGGGCTGGCATCTACAGAAAGGATTGTCTCTAAGTCAGGATCAAAGTAAGCAAGAGTTACAGCAGATGTAACAAGCTGTTTAATTTGATTAAAACATTTGGTTTCATTGTCAGTCCAAATCCATTCTACTTTGTCACTGAGTAATTTCCTAAGGATTCCTGTTTAATGAGACAAGTTGGGAATAAATTTTGACAAATACACTGTCATTCCTAAAAACCTCTGGAGATCTTTCTTTGTTTGAGGGAGCTTCATATCACTAATTGCTCGTGTTTTTGCTTATCTGGGGAAATTCCACGATCATTGATCTCATGACCTAAAAATTTAACGCTAGATACACAAAACTTTGATTTGTCATAGTTCAACGTTAGACTACTGGCTTTAATTCTGCAAAGAACTGCTTCGAGATTTCCATTATGTTCCTTTGCATCTTTACCAAAAATAAGAACATCATCAAAGTAAGAAACAACACCTTTTAGTCCTTCAAGAAGTTCATGCATACATCGTTGAAATATCTCTAGGGCAGAAGATATTCCGTAAGGTAATCTCAAATACCTGTATCTACCAAAAGTAGTAGCAATAGTACACAATAGCGAGCTTTCATACGATAATGGTATCTGCATAAATGCTGAAGATGCATCTATAAGTGTAAAACATTTAGCATTTGAAAGTTCAGCGAATAATGATTCCTGAGTAGGAATTTTATATACTTTGCGTTTAATGTATTGATTTAAATGACGTGGATCCATACATATTCGGACATTTCCGTTTGGTTTAGGGACAATTACAATTGGATGGACCCAATCTGTAGGTTCCGTAACAGGAACAATTAAATTTTCTGACACCAATTTATCAAGTTCTTCTTTAACTTTATTCTTTAAAGA
Organism: Philopedon plagiatum; assembly: GCA_963971165.1. Classification (NCBI taxonomy): domain Eukaryota; kingdom Metazoa; phylum Arthropoda; class Insecta; order Coleoptera; family Curculionidae; genus Philopedon; species Philopedon plagiatum. The sequence continues at coordinate 13,026,606 of OZ020196.1, read as the reverse complement.
AATGGATATTTTTCTGCGAGCACTCACTCTCGGAACAGCATCACTTGACAAAGTTATATTATACTGCGTATTGAATTTACCAATTCCTAGAAATACAGATTTGTATTTATTTACTATATCTTTACATTGAGAAATACTGTTGACAGAAAATGTCTTTTTACCAATAATGTTTAAATCACTAGCAGCTAGTCCCAAAATAGAACTTGGTTTTTCAGAGTTTAGTACATAAAAACTCAAACTCTTAATTTTTTCCAGGTAACCACAATTTGAACTGATTTGACCGAGAATGTTTATTTTATGCCCCGTATACGAAAACAATGATGATAACACAGGAGAAATATGGTTACTATTTAGGCCAAGTTTTTTAAAGCCACTTAAATTTAAAATGTTCACCTGAATACCAGTGTCCACTTTTAGAGAAAGTTCATGTCCATGTACTGATATAGTCTCAAACCATTCTACAGCACTTACCTCAACAGAGTTTGTTATTGACCAGCCAATATCATTATGATCAATATCGCCATTTTCTCTATTACCACTTGATCCTGCTGCTTGAATACCTGTATCTCCTACAACCTCATACACATCAGTTTTTTGACGACAAAACTTTTTATAATGTCCTCTCTGTTGACACGAATCACACACACGATAAAATGCTGGACATCTATTTGCAGGGTGTTGCAGTCCACAATTATTACATGAAGCGGGTTTGTACGATCCTCTTGAGGTTCTTGTAGGATAATTTCTGGTTTGCTGGAATCTCATGTCTTGGTACCGTCTCTGTGTCTGGCCTATCGCATCAACATTTACTGCATCTTTATGAATTTCATTTTGAGTTTTCATGCTACTTTCCATGGTGCGACATATATTTACAGCATCGTTTAATTGTAAATCTGGATATTGCAATAACTTCTCTTGGATTCGCAAATCTTTGACACCGATGACTATTCTGTCTCTGATTAAAGCATCCTTTTCCTTAAAGTCACAAGTTGATGCCAAATGTCTAAGTGATGTAACAAATTCATCGACTGTTTCCCCTGGTAACTGGTCTCTTTTAAAAAATTTATGTCTCTCAAACACTACATTTGTTAATGGATTACAATAGCCATCAAATTTTTTTAAGATCACATCTAATTTTGTTTTGTCTTCTCCTGCTGCGTATTCAAATGTATTATATATTTGAATTCCCTGAGTGCCAAATAAATTCAATAATACTGCGATTTTTACCTCATCAGTTTTGCCACTTTTGCCACTTGCCAACAAGAACAGTTCAAACATTTGCTTCCATAATCGCCAGTTATTCGCAACGTCCCCCTTAAAGGAAAATTCTTCAGGTGCTCTAGCTTCTGCCATGATTAACACTTGTTTTTATGTTAATATATTTGTAAATATTTACTTCACCAACGCAGCACACAGAAATCGAACATCAACCCGTACTTTATCAGCTGCTTAGATTTCTTGCAAAAGCTTGTAATTATTTTTACTCCAAACCAAACTTAAAGCGCGCACTTTTCCGCTGTAGGTACAAAACATAATGATTGTTCCACAGTTAGCACGCACAGGTGCACCGCCAAGATGTTAGTGTTAAGGCGGCTACAGACGGCATGGCAAGCCCTGGCCAATGCCGCTCGTTAAAACGTTGGCGCATCGTGTGGATGCAAAACATATGGCAAAGCAAAGCCAACGTTGGCGCTGGCCAGGGTTCGCCTAGTAAGCGGTAATTTCGACACACATCAAAGGGACTTGTTGAAGCTCGCCAGTGGGCTTGATCGCCGTACACACGTATTCAAAATCACTTGCAGACATTCTGCGGAGATTAATGAACTTTAGAGATGCCTCCTTTGTCAAATCGCCAAGTAAATCACTTATTGTACCTAAAAAATTATTTGTAGTGTGAATGTTCATTTAAATATTATTTAGTTAACCTACGTTGTCCTACTTAGATAAAGCGAATTAGTTCACCACCTGCGTTTTTTTCTTTTTTTAATAGTTTCTGATAAAAATAATGCAGCTGAACTTAAAAGTAGAGCAGACGCTGCTATCACTTCATCATCGGACTCCATTTCGTCTGTCTTGTAGGTACACTTGTAGAGATTCGCTTTCACTAGCCTCGAAAACACTGGCAAAGATAAAACATTTCGTGTGTACGGTTGTCGGTGCGCGAACATCAAGCAAAGACCAATGTCTCTACAAACACTGGTTGAAACGCTGGCCAAGGCTTGTCATGCCGTCTGTAGCCGCCTTTAGACAAGTCACGAAAAGAATATGAGCTGAGGGCGTTAGTAGATTGCGCATCACAATCTATTTTATGGCTAGTGGTTTAGTGTCCGAGTTAGGTTTAAATTCGTGTAAGGTGAATATGTCAGTTATCGGAATCAATACGTCAACGACAAAGTCAACTAAATCAGTGCAGGCTACAGTAAAATCAAAGTTTAATCAGTTTTCAATTGATTTAAACTTTTTTGTGCTCAATAAAATTACCAATGTTTTGCCAATGTTGTCAGTTAATAAAGAAATCTTGAAAATTCCGTTAAATATAAATTTGGCCGACTCTAGTTTCGACACACCTGAAAAAATTGACATGATACTAGGTGCTAATATTGTCTATGAACTTTTTCTAGTAGGTCAGATTAAAACGGCTGATAATATGCCTATAATGCAAAAACCAAGATTTGGTTGGGTAATATCAGGAAGTATAGGTACCTGAAGCTAATAATATAACATAGAAAACGCAATCGACTCCATCTCAAACAGTTTGTAATTTTTCATCAAATTTAAGTCTAGATCAACAAATAGAGACGTTTTGGAAGTTAGAGGAAATTTAACCAGATGTACATTTTAAAAAGAGAAGAGCAAGATTGTGAAGATCTTTTTCAGAATACAACTAAACATGAGAGTGATGGAAAGTTTATAGTGAAATTACCCACCAAGGACGGAATAGAAAAAATAGGAGAGTCAAGACACATGGCAGAACGAAGGTTTCTGAAATTGGAAAAAAATTAATGGGAAATGAAAAAATTAAGGAAGAATATTAAAAATTTATGACAAAATACGAAGATTTAGGACACATGACTGAAATATCACAGAAAGAAATAGAAACGAATAAACCAGTGTACTATCTACCCCATCATGCAGTAGTAAAAAAGACAGCACTACAACAAAATTAAGGGTGGTCTTTGATGGGGGTGCTAAGACGGATCGGGGAATAAGCTTAAATGATAAGTTGAAAAATGGTCCAATAATTCAGGATCAACTGTACTCAATATTAGTAAGATTTAGACTACACAACATTGTTTTGGGTGCAGATGCAGAAACAATGTACAGACAGGTGTGGATTGATCCAGAGCAGAGAGACCTTCAAAGAATTGTATGGAGAAAAAGCCCGGAAGAAGAATTAAAGTATTATCGTCTTAATCCGGTTACATACGGGACATCATCATCTTTCCTAGCTATTCGCTGCCTGCAAAGAGCAGCCGAGAAACAAGAACAAGTGTATCCGAAAGCAAGTTATGAAATAAAGACAATTTTGTATGTTGATGACCTCCTGACAGGGACAACAACTGTGGAGGAATCCACAAAGTTAAAAAAGGAAATAACGGATGTTTTAAGGAAATCTGGATTTATATTAAGAAAATGGCTGTCAAATAAAAAAGAAGTATTGAATAACGAAGAAGAGAATATTGACATTAAGCAGTATATTGTAGACAAAGATATTACAGAGACGGTAGGATTGATACACCATTCAAATAGAAATTCTTCGCCCTACCAAAAGGAATATTTTATTAGTACTTTCCAAAATATTTGATCCACTTGGACTGGTGGATCCGATTATAATTACTGCCAAGCTAATCATGCAACAGCTATGGGTCAAAAAGGTAGATTGGGATGAAGAAGTGTCTCCAGAATTATATAAATTGTGGAAACAATTTTATAGTGATTTGCCTTGTTTAAATAACCTACATATTTCAAGACATGCTGTCAACTGTATTCCAACCTCAATAGAATTACATGGCATCTGAGACTCTTCAGAAAAGGCCTATGGCGCGTGTTTAAATTTACGTTCTATTGATGTTGATGGACAAGTAACCACACATCTTTTATGTGCAAAATCAAGGGTGGCCCCAGTCAAAACAACAACTGAACCAAGATTGGAGTTATGTGGTGCATTATTATTATCAAGATTAATAAATAAAACTATTGAATCTTTGAGCTTGAAAATTACTGAAGTAAATTGTTGGACTGACTCCCAGATAGTCTTATCCTGGTTAGCAGCAGAACCTGCAAAGGAACGTGTTGGTTGCACATCGTGTTGCAGAAATACAACAAAGTAATAATATGGAACTATGTCGCAAGTGGAGAAAATCCAGCCGATATAATCTCAAGGGGAACTGACGCAAATCAATTAATAAATTCCAAGCTATGGTGGCATGGGCCAGAATGGCTAAAAAAGGAACAACTCGATTGGCCAATCAGTGACATTTCATGCTATGAAGATGAAATTCCAGAAATTCGAAATACCAGGAAAGTATTAGTTTCTATGATGGATCAAAATATTCTTTTAAGATTTTTAAGGCTACAAAGGGTCGTAGCTTATTGCCTAAGGTTTTATAAAAATTTAAAAGAACACAGCGATAACCGATTAACAGGTAGTCTGACTGTGAACGAGTTAGAACATTCCTTAACATGTCTTATTAAAATTGCGCAGTCAGTTGATTTTTCAAATGAAATTCAAGCCTCAACGTTACAAAGACCGCTTACGCATAATAGCTAACTTATTTCACTAGATCCCTTTTTCGATAAACAAGGAATATTGCGAGCTGGCGGTCGCTTAAATAAATCCTCTATAAACTTTGATCAAAAACACCCAATTATTTTAGACAATACTACACTGTAAAAAAAAATGATTAAATTTTAAATCAAATTCAACCCAATTTTGACTAAATCCAGGTCCACGCCAGATTGATTGAAAAAATTAACACTGCATATTGATTAAATCGAAGGATCTGTGATTAAATTTTCTTATTCAAAATTGATTAACCTAACAATTAATTCTGATTACATCTAAATCAATTTTTATTAAAATTTTCTTCCATAATGATTAAATTTCCATAATACTCTAATCATTTTTTATTAAATCTTAAATCCAATGTGATTGATATGCAATCATCAGTAGCACCGCCCTTCCCCTCTCCGCCCTATAAAGTACCTGATTAGGGCGTCGATTTTATTTATTAAATGACAATACTATAATACATAAGAAAAGGGAACACATTAAAGAACAAACAGATGAAATTATATAAAAGATAGGTAATGCAAATTCCCAAAGCATGGGAATTGTTTGTCCCATATCATAAACAAAAATCCGGGGAGGTGAGGCGTGGACCTGGATTTAGTCAAAATTGGGTTGAATTTGATTTAAAATTAAATAATTTTTTTTTTACAGTGTAAAAGTTGAAGATAATTATATGAAGTAAAAACACGAAAATTATTTACTCATCTGTAAATAAATACATAAAACACTAATGAAGACCTGGCATGACAAATCTTTTCTTTGAAAATACATGGAAAATAACTTACATTGGTGCATGAGTTCCTCCAAGGGATTGGATTCAAGATCTGAGATTTTTGCGTATTTCTTTTGTTTTTGAAACATAATTTCACCAACATGATGTAACAACAAAGTTTTTAAAAGAATATTCGTAAAATTTTAGAACAGGTTGACCACTTCATTCGTTATAACCTCACATTGCACATTGCACTACCACAGAAACCGCCATACCTACTGCCGATTAAATGGAATTTTTGCAGATTGCAGCGGGGTGGATGGATATCGGTACTCCCTTGTGATTAAAAGGTTGCGTACTGCGCATGTGTTGGCGGCTTGGTTTAGAAGATTGAGTATTTTTTAGTCAGTAGGTGATTGATACTGATTATTGTGATTATTTTAACAAGGAAATATGATTTAAAATGTTTGTCTTTTTTATGCATTTGATCAGTATCGATTTAAAGTAATCGAGAATGAGTAATTTGTTTGAATCATATCGAAGATTATGAAACTGATTTAGAAAATAATTACAAATTAAATCAAAAAATTTAATCCGGCCAATAAAATCAGACATCTCTTGTGGTTAATCAAATGGATTTTTTACTGTGTAGTTTTTTGAGTACTTTAATAATTAGTTGTGAACACAGAAAAATCCTACATATGGGTCCTCAAAATTGACTTGCTACTATTACACAGTAAAAAATCCAGTTGATTAACCACAAGAGATGTCTGATTTTATTGGCCGGATTAAATTTTTTGATTTAATTTGTAATTATTTTCTAAATCAGTTTCATAATCTTCGTTATGATTCAAACAAATTACTCATTCTCGATTACTTTAAATCGATACTGATCAAATGCATAAAAAAGACAAACATTTTAAATCATATTTCCTTGTTAAAATAATCACAATAATCAGTATCAATCACCTACTGACTAAAAAATACTCAAACTTCTAAACCAAGCCGCCAACACATGCGCAGTACGCAACCTTTTAATCACAAGGGAGTACCGATATCCATCCACCCCGCTGCAATCTGCAAAAATTCCATTTAATCGGCAGTAGGTATGGCGGTTTCTGTGGTAGTGCAGTGTGCAATGTGAGGTTATAACGAATGAAGTGGTCAACCTGTTCTAAAATTTTACGAATATTCTTTTAAAAACTTTGTTGTTACATCATGTTGGTGAAATTATGTTTCAAAAACAAAAGAAATACGCAAAAATGTCAGATCTTGAATCCAATCCCTTGGAGGAACTCATGGACCAATGTAAGTTATTTTCCATGTATTTTCAAAGAAAAGATTTGTCATGCCAGGTCTTCATTAGTGTTTTATGTATTTATTTACAGATGAGTAAATAATTTTCGTGTTTTTACTTCATATAATTATTTTCAACTTTTACACTGTAAAAAAAATTATTAAATTTTAAATCAAATTCAACCCAATTTTGACTAAATCCAGGTCCACGCCTCACCTCCCCGGATTTTTGTTTATGATATGGGACGAACAATTCCCATGCTTTGGGAATTTGCATTACCTATCTTTTATATAATTTCATCTGTTTGTTCTTTAATGTGTTCCCTTTTCTTATGTATTATAGTATTGTCATTTAATAAATAAAATCGACGCCCTAATCAGGTACTTTATAGGGCGGAGAGGGGAAGGGCGGTGCTACTGATGATTGCATATCAATCACATTGGATTTAAGATTTAATAAAAAATGATTAGAGTATTATGGAAATTTAATCATTATGGAAGAAAATTTTAATAAATATTGATTTAGATGTAATCAGAATTAATTGACAGGTTAATCAATTTTGAATAAGGAAATTTAATCACAGATCCTTCGATTTAATCAATATGCAGTGTTAATTTTTTCAATCAATCTGGCGTGGACCTGGATTTAGTCAAAATTGGGTTGAATTGATTTAAAATTTAATCATTTTTTTTTACAGTGTAGAGCTAGATTTTGGATTTCGGGTGGAACTAATACCATAAAAAAATTACTTCGAAAATGTATTGTATGTTTTAAAGTTAAACCCCAATCTTTAAATACTTTAATGGGTGAATTGCCTGAGCACCGACTTACGCCTGCTAAACCATTTTTTAATAGTGGTGTTGATTACGCGGGTCCTTTTAATATTAAAAGTTCTAAATTGCGACAGAGTAAAATTCTTAAAGCATACTCATGTATTTTTGTATGTTTTGTGACTAGGGCAGTTCATATTAGTTTCTGATCTGACAACTGACTCTTTTTTGAACGTTCTTAAACGTTTTATAGCCAGACGTGGCAAATGTAAAAGCCTCTTCTCTGATTGTGGTACAAATTTTATGAGCGCAAACAACGAAATGCGTGAGTTTGGGAAACTTTTAAAGGATAATGAATTACAAAGTAAAATTCTCAATCTCAAGATGGAATAAATTGGAGTTTCATTCCATCACGCCCACCGCATTTTGGGGTTTATGGGAGGCTAGGTGCGACAAGCCAAATATCATTTAAATAGGATTATAGGTAACGCTTCATTAACTTTTGAAGAGTTTGATTGGGTTTGGTTGGGTTTGATTTTGAAGAGTTAGCAACTATTTTCACACAAATCGAAGCGTGTATGAATTCGCGACCGTTAAGTCTGTTATCGAACGATTCGAACGATTTGGCGCCACTGACACCGGGATATTTTCTAATAGGTGAATCCTTAGTAGCATTACTGGAGTCAGAGAGGTGCGCAATATAAATTGCAATAGACTCAATCGTTATCAATATTTAAAACAAATAATTCAAAACTTTTGGGACCGGTTGTACAAAGAATGTTTGAGTGAACTGAATAAATGTGGAAAATGGCGTTATCCAAACGGCCCCAGTTTAAAAATAGGTGATATGATACTCCTTAAGGACGAAAACTTACCTCCGTTGAAGTGGTCCTTAGGACGAATTGAGCAACTATATCCGGGAAGTGACGGAATAGTGCGCGTTGTTTTGGTAAAAGCCGGAAAGGCTAGTTTCAAACGTGCGATTGCTTGTGTTTTACCGTTTGAATAGTTAGTTTTTAAGGCTTATGTTATAATGAATATTAAAATGTTTGAATTTTTTTCCAGTTGATTTTTAATTGACAATGAGTTAATAATGTGAAATTAGTATTTTAAATGTATCCTTTAATAGTTGTTAAAGAAATTCTCTTGATAACTTTTGTAATGATAATTTCTACCTTGTTGATTGTTTAATATAGTAGTATCTCGAAAATACGGTGGTACTTTCAAGGGGGGCGCCATATGTTACGTCCTTGCCCAAAACTTACTTCATTGCATTTCTTAAAGTTACTTGACACCGGCGATATCGGTGTGTTATTTTTGGTGTGTTTGTTAATCTTGGTTTATGGTGAATAGGCATTATCTTATACTTCAATAACAGTTTTCAGAACCCAAAAATATACTTAGGATGAGTTAGTCAGTCAGCATAAAAGTATAACAGTATTAAAGTATTAGAGTAGTCGTAGAGTGTTAAGTATGTCAAAGTTGTTAATAGTTAGAAATTAATAAAAATCAAAAAAGTTAAATGTTGTTGTTTAAAATGGATATAAATACGAGAAATAATACGATCTCAGCAGCCAAACAGCAGCAGGGACTGTCGTCTTAAACAGGATTATAAATGAAAAACAACAAAGAAATCAATAACATCCTAACATCCAAAAGTTAGATAGGATTACACACAACCAAACAATTAATCTTAGGCTGGGGTGCCAAGAACCTTGTTCAGTTTAACGCCTCCAAAACCCAGTCTTGCCCCCTGTCACGCAAAAAATCTGGCAATTCTTACCCCATCTACTTGAATGGCCAAGCCCTACAGAACAATGAAACGTTCGATCTTGTTGGCATCGCTTTCGAACATGATCTCAGCTGGCACAAACACATTACTTCGGTAGCCACATCGCCAGCTAAAAAGCTTGGTTTTATTTTTCGAACAAGAAAATACTTCTCCCCTTCCAACTTATGTTTCCCAACCTAGATTACTGCTCCCACGTCTGGGGAGCCTGGGAACCTTCGACATTTAACATCCTTGATTCTATCCAAAAGAGAGCCATTCGACTTATCAATAACCCAGTCCTCACTCATCGCCGCGCTGTTGCGTATTTATCCCTTTTCTACCGGTACTTCGACGGATTTTGCTCTGAATAACTAGCCGGTATTATTCCCCCCTTGACTTCCTAACAGAACAACAAGAGGCGCGTTATGTGTGCATCCCTTTACTGTCCAGCTACAAAAGCCTAGAACAGACCACTTCTCTCTCACACATACCTTGGATCTGCAGATTATGGAACAAATTGCCTGGAGATGTTTTCCCTTCCCGTCCCAATCTCCAATCCTTTAAATCCCGTGTCACTAAAGTACATTCCCCTTCTGCTCAGATGCCCTCGGTACTCACGGTACGTTATTACTTAAGCTTGAAGTATACGGGGGATGTCTTAGATAAAAAAAAACTGTATAAGTGTATTTAGTTCTTAACTACAATATTTTGTAAATTGTAGAGCTGTTTCAAAAATTTGTAAATTACATTGCTAATGTAATTTTAAAACCCATTTTTAACCCAGCAATCAGTGTACTTATTACCTGCGTAAATTTACTCTAACTTTTTGGGTGTATTACAACATCGTCCTTAAGCATCATGCCCGAGGGGGTTTTATCATTATCTCTTATTTTCTGGTTATGACATCCATGACGAGGTTAAATAGATAGGGGTCATACCCTTATATCTTCTAATTTTTCATTATCTATATGTTTAAGGCCCATTAAGAAAATTAGAAGCTCATTCTTCGAATTTCTTAGTGTTTATTTAAAAAGGATTCTAAATAATGCTAATTCAAACGTTGTAAACAAACAAATAGAGACAATGAAAAGAATTAATTATTGATATTCATGCATTGTTAACTACTCTCAAACGCAGATGTTATATACTCACTTTTTGATAACGGAATTACAATAAATACAAGAAAACGGACGAATCTAAGCAACCAACTTTAATGAGCGTATATTTGGACCAACGCAAAATTAAAACCATTTTCCTCCCGTTTGTAATAAATAACGGCAACTCATCGGATTTAAGAGAAATATTATCGAACGTGTAGGCCGATAACAGCGACTGCGACCATTAGCACGTGTGGCTAATGTCTTAAATCGCCATTGATATTGGTTGACCTTCATTTTCGCGATAGCAATAAAGAAATGATGGCATACATTTGCGTTGCTATAACGGTTGACTGTTTTAAATAACCTATTAATTTTTTATTGGTCGTAAAATACCCTTGTGATAATCATCATGCAGTAAAATGATTAGATTTTGCTGACTACATTATTTAAAGTCCTTGTATGGAAAAAGAAATTGTATTATTATATAAGTGAATAAAATTTTTGTGATGTAAGATGAAGATGTTATTCAGAAGTAATCAGGAGTAAAACACAGTAAAAGCAGGTTTCCCGCTTTCAGGTAGTCCTACAATTTACCTTGTTTTTTAAATTATTAATAGTTGTTACGAAATAATTGCTCCGAATCTACATCAGACGCTTATGGTCATAAATTGAAGGCATAGTGGTTACCTGTCAGCCAAGTGCGAGACGAATGTTTACTTTTTACAGATTTAAGTGGAAATGAACTTTAGTTCTGTATGAAAGTTCTTTTATGTAACACATTTATTCTTTGAATATACTTTTATTTTAAAAGTATTGACTTTTATTGGTCATACCTGACAAAGTCAGAAGGGTGGATCTATTTAAATCGCGAAAAATAAAACGCGACGTAGAAAAATATTAATAATTATTGCATGGTATGTTAAGTGATGTCTACTACAGTGATGGAGGCACAGATTACTCCTACCAGATGCGAATCTCTTAATAACTTTCCTATATCAGGATTCCGATTCCGCGGTCTTGGCGCTACGGGCAGAGCGGCCCGGTCGCGTCTAGCGTCGATGCCGTGAATGGAATTTTCCACGCGTTTGGTAGGTTTTAATTCAGAGAAATTATGGATTATATTTTAAAATATTTAAACATGATATTGTGTGGCATTTTATATAAAATTATATCATTAACAAATACAAAAACGTATCTCGTTTGTTAAAATTACACTACAACCTAGTACAACCACAATTTAAACCATAAAATCAACGCAACAAAACTGATGTAATAACATTAGCCTGCTCTCTATTCCACAGAGACGCTCGCACACGCTAACAGCGAGGAATTCACCGTTCAGCGACAGACTAAATAATAAGGTGCATCGCCACCTTATAATTTCTCTAAATTGAGCCACCGTCGAAAGCGTAAGATTCGCATCTGGTAGGAGTAATCTGTGATGAAGGTGTTATTTTTTAAATGGAAAGTGTTTGAAGAAAATTACTCCATCGCCGCAAGCTGGAAATTGGGCCAGTGTTGAGGCCACAGGGCTGTCAATGAAACTGTAAATGCTTTCTCGGATGAACTATTAGATTAGGTGTGCCTAATCTAAGGAGGAACAGGTGAAATATTTATAGGCTTAAATAAAAGAAAAAGCCAATAGCTAAAGGTAAGCGATGTCATATGTGTACTGGGGAGAACATACCAGAGTTTGAACATTGCCATTAGTAAATAGTTAAAACACAACATAATAATGCTTTGAGGCAATCTTACCGTCTAATACGTTATGAGCTTAACAAACTTAATCGGAATATGATCGGAATCGGCATAACATTTAAAAGGGTCGCAATGTTTTCAAGCTCCGAAGAGTAGAAAGTCGTGAATTATTTCTATAGAAAGGGAATTGAATATTCCAGAGTATGGTAAAATTAATCCAGTTAATATCTGGTACTTTGGATCTCGATATTTTTAATTTAGCTTTGATATTACTGTGAAACGTTAGGCAAGTTACTAAAATTTTTGTGGAGTAATGATTTAAAAATAAAGAACCATATTAATATGAAAAAGCAAAAAGCTTGAGTAAAGATCTTGTTTAAAAATGAAACGGGTAACAAGTAATAGTTAAATAGTAGGTATAGAAAACAAGTTGACTGATTAGGTAAATACTGGGGGGAGGAAATGTAAGTGTAATAAATGGGAGTAGTACCTTACAGTAATAATAAAGGCCTAATTATAATAAACCTAGTCTTACTGGCTGGAAACTTCAATATAAATAGAATAATTAGAAAGCAAATTTAGCTTCTTAAATATTGCCTTGGATGACGACATGAACCCGAATTTAAAATTATTTTATGATAAACGTGTATTTTGTAGGAATTTATATACTATGTGTAGGTACATTTTATCTGCTTTAGAAGGGCTTTTTAAATTAGAATTCTGTTCTTTATACGATAAAGCAGCATTTGCTTTCCTTCGATTTGATTTGATTTGACTATTACTCCAATAAAACCCTCCTTAAAGCTTTGTTTTTCCCCACAAAAACTACCCCAAGCATCAATTATCATAAATAACGCAAGTAGAAATGTAAAGATTGGTATTGCATTTAGTCTGCTTATTTACAATTTTTCTTAGATTAAACGGGAGCGCGTGTACTACTGATATATTATATTAATTATATTCAATTTAATTATGGACACATTTTATATTCTTAAAGAGAATTCGTTCAACAGTAAATTAGTTTAAATAACTTACTTCTGTGCAATTTTAAACGATTAAATACCGAAATAGAATCAAAATTTGGTCGAAAAGATTACGCATCCAGACCACTGCAAAAGCTCATACTAATAATTGAGATGTTATCGTGACAGATTACTGTGGTTCCATGATACAAATAAAAAAAGATATGATAGATATCGCGCAGGTAGGCGTGGCCATTTACGTCACGCTATGACCAATTCCGCGATTCCGCGATTTTGTAAACGAAACACGTCTTTTTAAGATCGCGTTGTGTTTTCAACTATTTTTTGGTGGTTTTATATTACTTTTAGGAGTTTAAAAGTAAAAATGAGATGTGCTGTGTATGGTTGTGATGGGGACAATCAATCAATGTAATAAATGTATGTATATTATCCCTTTATTTATATGATTGTTTTAAATCATATAAGTATTATAAAATTTGTATTATAAGCAGGAGGCAAAATATATTTGCCTATATAATTTATATAAAATTGCCTATAACTAACGTAACCTCTATATTGCGCGTTATAAATTTCAAAAATAGGACACAGCGTGACGTCATGCGCGAACCCGGACGAATCTGACACGGTTTGGTATCATATCTTCTTTTATTTGTATCATGCTGTGGTTCTAATGCTGGCCAATAGAAGTCGTCCTTTTTTACTGTCCGACCAATAGGGAATTTTAAAAACGCTAATGTAGCCTATAACCTTTAGCAACTTCAGTCCACGTTGACTCGAACTGCTCTCTGACCGGCGGCAAGTGTGCATTTGCTAATCTCGCGGCACGGGTGTTTGTTTTTAGAGTCATGGGCTTTTTCTGCAAGGAAAATAAAAGGGTTTGAGAAAGGCCGGTTGCGTGTATTCACGGCGAAACACGAGCCATCTATGAACCACCTGCATGGTAACTCTGTTGCTAAAATGGACTTTTTCTTTACCGACTGAACAGTGACATCACCGGTCGGTAACCCACAAATTCCCTACTATACCGACTGTTAGTGCGGGAAAATTTCAAATCAAAATAAAGTTTTGTTTGGAACATTACAATAAATATAAATTATAAAATTTACTTTGTTTAATAACTTTATACTGAAATGGCAACATTATGTACAATATTAAACGTACAATAACAGTTCATATTAAAGTATATTTTGTTTTTAAAAGTCAATGTGGCCCATTCTTGATTATTGTTACTAAAAAAAGTACATTTTATAAAATACATTTAATGCAATGCTACAAACAAAAGCTTAAAGTTGATAAGATTTCCAACAGTAGTTTTTTTATTACCAACAATGTCACCTTTACGCAATAATAAAATATTAACAAATGTTTTAATAAAACAAAAATTTTTGTTAAAAAAACATTTACTGGTCAAAAACCACTATATAGAAATCAATAGCAAAATCAATTGTAATACACTGAGACATTAAAAAATTCTGATTTCTTGATCTTGACTTCTCGTATCAGCAATGGGACCTCCTTGTGGTAGTCTGTAAAAAAAAAGAAAAAAGCAGTATCTTTTGTTCATAAAAAGAAAATAAATACATTGTCGCCTGTAAATCTATTATCATTGCAAATTAAAACAATAATAATTAGAATTAATTTGACAGGACTTTTCTGTAGGCCACAATTGATCTGCAATAACACTAAGTAAAAATGTTAGCAACCAATAAGGTCACTAATTCATATCGACGCTAGAGCTGAAACTTAAAAGGGTGAATTTATTATAACAATAAATAAATAATTTAGTAGTATAAAAAATGAATAGTAGTACATATGTACAAAAAAAGTATGATATAATCAGAAACATATTTGATTTTAGTTTTTTAGAGCCATGATTTACATAAGCATATTTACAATGATAATTAAGTATGTGTATGTACAACACACAGTTAACAACTTCAACTTTACATTTTAATACAATATTTACAAAACGTACCTATATAGAAAGACAATGAAATTCTATACACCTATCACAGAACAGAAATGTTTGGAACATACAAATATATTATACACATACATGCATTTTTAACAACTACTGGGTATCATACAATATAATGTCATTTTCAAGGCACTGATCGCTAATTACTCCTTCAACTAATTCACAATCATCGCTTTCAAAAGTCTGTTCCATTGTGAGTAGTTCGTCCAAGTTTTTGTGCACTTCGGTACAAGTGGTAAGTTTCTGAAAATCGGCTATGTCGTCACAATAGGGAACTTGCACATTTTTTTGTTATTACATAAAAATGTTCAGTCACATCAAAAAATAACATATGCAAAATATTACGACTTAAATATCACTCCTTAATTTTTTATTAATTATTAAAGTTCGCGCGCCAATCCTAACATTCAAAACGAGTTCCATGGCGCGGGAAGGTGTGTGACGTCACACCGTGTGTCGGGCCAGCAACGTTAAGAGCATTCATCACCAGCTGATACATACTAATTTGTTTCAAAGAATTGCACCAAAACTAACCAACGAAATGATACGAAATTTTGGAAATATATTATAATTTTATAGCAAAATGAGGGAAAGTCATTTAAAAAGAAAAATAAAAAAAATATTTTTAAAATTTTTGTTATTTTGTAATATTTATTTTTTTAAAAGACTTTCCCTCATTGTTCACGATTTTCTCTATAATTTATGCGGAGATCGAATTTTTAATTAAACCTTTAGTTTTCTGTAAAACTTTGGAATTCCGTAATTAATGAATTTTGGAGAAAATCGCGTAGCCTTTTCGGCAGTTAACACATCTTGGCAACACAGCAAGCATCGTACGACACCGGGAGCAGTCTTATTATTAAGATTAGCGTGTGATTGCGATTTGGATTTTCGGTGTATTTAAATAGCTATCATGGGGCGGACTAGAAAGAACGAAAATTTATGTGTCAGAAAACGATTATGTTCATCCACAAGTCGCAAAAATAGACGACTTTCTATGAAAAAACGGTAAGTAGTGTGTAAGTAGTTCTACTGGTTATGGTAGGTATATATGATTTATATGAAATTAACCGATATAAACACGTAATAGTCTAAGATCCGAAGTAAGCTCGTCCTTCACCGATCTGCTTACCGGATAAAAAGTATTTTTCATCAAACATAATATGTTAACAAATATATCGCGAATGGGTTGCCTAATGAAATATTAATTAAAAATACTGTAACTCATTTTTGTTTTAATATTTCACTCACTTGCTTACCGAACGAACTTAATACTAATCGAAAGTATAAAGCATAAGGAACATGCAAAAGTTAGGTTGCCTACTTTTTTTCGGTCCCTATACCGGGTTGCCAGGTACTTATAAACAGGTGAGTCGATTTTAGTAATTTGTACTCATCTGCTTTCTCATTGAAACTATATTAAAATGAAGATAATTTTATTGCGAACACGGTGGTATAAGGTTGCCTGCGAAAAATCGGTCATGAATCACGGTTGCCAGGCTTTGAAATTTAAAAATTGGAGCAAGCGATGCGCGACAGAGAAGCATTGCGCTTACTATTCGGTGCGATAGAGGAGGACACAGCATAGCAGCTGCGCGTGACGCGACTTTCGGATGAAAGAGAAACTTTTTTTACATGACACTAATGTGTTCATCATTTTACATACATTTTACATACCCTAATTTCGTTCATATTAAAAATCCAAATTTCATTTTTGGGTTGAAGCTTTAGTTGACAAAAACACATTTTTTGCCATAAAAAAAACAATTGAATATTGATTGTGGTTTCTGCGGAGGTGAGTTTAAGTTTTTATTTTCAATGGCAACCTACCAATTTTTTTATACCATTAGATAGCTCTTTAAATTCCCTTTTCGGTGACATAGGTATCATAAGTGGTAGTTTGCTCTCAAAATGGCGACACTCAGGGCATTTTTCTCAATTTGAGTAGGTCGCCATTTTGAAGTCCCTGGTTGTTTCATTAAATAACTCTGTAGTTTCGTGAGGAAGGCTGTTTAACTTTTATTTTTTAACATCATTTCGTAAAACTCTTTTTAAATAATTTGTATCTGCAAATTTATGTTTTACTAATATTGCCCATTTTTAAAGCAAATTTTCACCAAAATATTAAATAGAAAGGACCAAAAGTAAAATAGCCGTCGTGTAGTACATGTTATTAATTACCTAAAATTATCAAAAAGACACATTTTACCGGTTTTCTTCCAAAAAATATCAAATAAGACAAAGTACGTTAAGAATAACATTATTTATTACACATAAAATCAGATTTATGCATTTACCTAAGTGGGCTGTTTTTTAACGCCAACTTAGGTAAATGCATAGCCGATTTTATGTTAAATAAATGTTCTTTTTAACGTACTTTGTCTTGTTTATTTGACTTCTTTTTTAGAAAAAAAACCGTTAAAATGTGTTTTTGATAATTTTAGGTAATTAGTAACATGTACTACGCGACGGCTATTTTACTTTTGGTACTTTCTATTTAATGTATTGGTGCAAATTTGCTTTAAAAATGGTCCATATTAATAGAACATAAATTTGCATATACAAATTATTTAAAAAGAGTTTTACAAAATCATTTTAAAAAATAAAAGTTAAACAATCTTCTTCACTAAACTACAGAGTTATTTTATGAAAATAACAACCAGGAACTTCTAAATGGCGATCTACTCAAACGGAAAAATGACTCCAGTGTCGCCATTTTGAGAGCAAACTACCACTTATGATATATTACCGAAAATGGAATTTAAAAAGGTATCTAATGATATAAAAAAATTGGTAGGTTGCCATTTAAACTAAAAAACTTAAACTCACCTCCGGAGAAACCACAATCAATATTGAATTGTTTTTTTATGGCAAAAAATGTGATTTTGTCAACTAAAGCTTCAACCCAAAAATGAAATTTGTATTTTTAATATGAACAAAATTAGGGTATGTAAAATGTATGTCAAATGATGAACACATTAGTGTCATGTAAAAAAAGTTTATTATAAAACGATAGAAATACATGCATGCGCACTCTCCTTCATCCGAAAGTCGCGTCACACACAGCTGCTATGCTGTATCCTCCTCTATCGCACCGAATAGTACGCGCAATGCTTCCCTGTCGCGCATCGCTTGCTCCAATTTTTAAATTTCAAAGCCTGGCAACCGTGATTCATGACCGATTTTTTGCAGGCAACCTTATACCACCGTGTTCGCAATAAAATTATCTTTATTTTAATATATGTTTCAATGAGAAAGCAGATGAGTACAAATTACTAAAATCGACTCACCTGTTTATACCTGATGGCAACCCGGTATAGGGACCGAAAAAAAGTAGGTAACCTAACTTTTGCATGTTCCTTTTGCTTTATACTTTCGATTAGTACCTATTAAGTTCGTTTGGTAAGCAAGTGAGTGAAGTATAAAAAAAAATTAATTACAGTATTTTTAATTAAGGATAGCCATGACCATATTTCATTAGGCAACCCATTCGCGATATATTTGTTAACGTATTATGTTTGATAAAAAAGACTTTTTATCCGGTAAGCAGATCGGTAAAGGACGAGCTGACTTCGGATCCTGTACTATGATTAAATAAAATAATATAAACCAAGTGCCAATTGAACTGTTACACATAACATTTTGATCCATTTTTGATACCCCGTACATCTGAAATGACGATAGATTTTAAAAAACGAGGTAGATTTGTTCTCTTTAGCACAAGAAGCATACTATACATCAAAAGTGCGTAATTTTTGAAAGAAATTGATTTCTAATGAATCGCTCTCTCAGAATTTTTCTCGGTTTTAAAATCAATTAAGCTGTTTTAGATTTACGGGATGTTCAAAATGGGGTAATATGTTACGTTGACGCTCTATTGACCGTGAACTTCGGATATAGCGAACTCCGCTTATTACGTAGGTTAGGTTGAATTCAAAATTATTTCTAAACACCAAAACCATTAAATCAGGGTATTTTTGTTACACAATAGCGCTATAAGTAACCTACAAATTTACTATTATATAAGTACTTTTTTTATTTCTACAGGAAAGTACAAATAATAATTCTCCAAATATTTATTACACCTAATAAATTTCTTTATTTTGACAAGTTGCAAACAATTCTGCAATAGCGATACCTAGGTATAGTTTCACACTGTAGGAGATATAGTTTGATTATTTGGTATTTTAGCTAGTAGGTAGTATCCCTGATGGGTATTTCACATTAAAATCGAAATTTTTCCATTCAAATTTGAAATTTTTAACATAGTAATATGGTTTCACATGATAAGTATACTGTTGATGCTAATAAATACTGTATCACCGATATTACGACCTCCCGGCTATAACGAATTATTTAAGGATCCCCTTACATTCCTCGATGATTCGTTATATCCGAAGTTCACCGTAGTTATGAAATATGAAAATTATAACTAACATCATTGCCAACATGTTTTTATAAGTAAAATAAAAGCAACAATTTTCAGGAAAAAAATAGGACCAAATACTCAGAAGTCTAAACAGAATAGTTCTAGCAGTGCTAACAACATTGCTATGCAGGCGAACAGGTAAAAATAGTGTTTTTTTTAGTGTGAACTACCTTAAGGTCTTGAAAAGTCGTTAATAAGCCAAAAAATAACAACATTTTTAGTGCTAAGAATAAAAAGTGCAAAATACTCTAAAAGGGGGACTAAAAATGCATTTTAGTATCGGTAATAGAAATTTTTTAATCGGAAAGAAATGAATAAGTACAAATAAATGCAGTTTTTATCTATTTTTTAACGCTTTTGCATGATCGGTTCAATTTTAAAAATTAATTTCATCTCATTTCAGCTTTTGCTTTTTAATTTTAATAAATCGTGACATAATGGCATTTTTAAAATTTATTTTTGTTTCCTATCTAGAATTTTGAGATCCACCTACAAGAATTATTTTTAAAAATTACTGTAAATACAAAAACAAAAGTTTCATATTCTTTTTCTAAATTAATTATTAGAGTTTCTGTTAAAAACTGGAGAATATTCTTTTTCTAGAATATTATTTTTTTAGATAAAACGTGATGAATCCTTTTGGCAAAATAAAATGTTGCCGAAATTAAGATTTTTTATGACAATTTTATGTTTCCTGAACTGGTTGATCCGCTTTTGCCAAAAACCCTACCCATTGGAGATAACATATGTGAAGGAAAAGTATCTTATATTATTCCATAAATTTGTTTGCTGTTATGTCATTTGGTAGTATTAGTTTATAATATTACACATTTATTAATGCACTTTTTCTTATAGATATGTACATATGTATCTGTTTATGTATTTCTGTCTATATAAATTTTTTTACAACTTATTTTTTCCAAATAAATAACGAATTCTTGAAAATCTGTCTTTAATTTTTATATTTTTAACGATTCCCATATGATAGACAAAAAGATTAAATAAACAAATAAGACATATAAAGAATAAAAATAAATCAAGATCAATAATTATTATCAAGTCCAACATTTAATAGTTTGCGATTATTTACAGTGAAAAGTGAAATAATTTGAAATCCTAAATACATAAATAATATAAAATTGCTCAAAAATAATCAATTATTCTTCAAGAAATCAAGTGCTGTCCTAATACAACTCGAGACGGCGAGGGCGCGTCGCGTCTCGGAATGGCCATGTTGCCAGATTGATCATTAACATTGATTTCCGCTCTTCAGTGGCGAAATGCCGAATCGGAGCACGCGGTCCACTGATGTAGGCTCTTAAGCTGGAGTGCATTGAAATCGAGGTGGAAAATTGAACTGTTTACGTTTGTGTCTTTACTTTGCGTTTCAAAAAGCCCAAATGATGGAAGATACTAAGAAAAATACATACTACAAATACTGTATAGTGCCAATGTGTCCTAATACGACTTTTAAAACTTCAAATAAACTGTTTATTCATGTACCTGAAGATAAAAATCGCCGCGTAAAATGGTTTAAAGCATGCAGAAGAAACGTAAAAGACATTTCTGAAAAAAATACTGCACTTCACGTATGCGAAGATCATTTTAATGTAATAATACTTTAAATTGTTTTATTCGTATCCTTAAAATATTTTTAAGGTAAATTTTTGGCCGATTTATATAGATGTGGAAAAATATTATGGCGCCAGAAACAGTCTGCTGCGTCTATTAACATTTCTGTGTATTCTTGGATATATTCCACCCATATATGAGAAAACTTAGAGTTTTCTTTTTTAAATTTGGATCTGCAACACAGAATCAACATTTCCTTTTGTTACATATAAACATCTGCAGCTGAACTTGTGCTTTGTACTTTGCCGTTTGTTAAATAATTAGATACCGCTTTTTCAGACTGAGGACACTTTATTTCAACTACATATTCCTCAGATATGGCATCTGGAGAAGCTCCAAATATTGGATGTCTTGAATCCAGCTGTAGTCTTATATGCTTAATTTAATTGCAGATCTAACCCGGTTTCAGTCTCCTCATCAATGTTGCAAGTTACAGCATATTGTTTTTTCCTTGCATTATATTCGGGTGTTATCTTAGCTTTCACTGTGCAAATATTCTTATCTCTTCGAACTTGGACCCATCCTATAGTAGAATCTCCATAAGAATACCTTCCAGATCTATAATTAGTTAATTATACTTATTAATACCTAGAAAAGGCATTTATATATTTTTTGCTACTATAGTCAATACAAACATATTTTTGTGCCTAATGAAACGCTAAACATTCTAAGCAGCAATTAACAGTATATAAATTTAACAAAAAACACAAGTTGCAGGATATAGTTTTAAGTCAAAGAAAACATACTTTTAAATATTTTATAGTTTTTCACTATTTTTATACTTTAATCTAAAATAGGTACACATTTTTAAGGCGTTTATCACTACATTAGTAGATATAAAACAATATTTTATGTTCTATAAGTATCTGAATAATTCACAGATCTATTTAAATTTTAACGCAAATGATAAAATGAACTGGTATAGGTACCTAACATATATTGTACCTACTTACTTGGAAGCTTTAACACCGCGAACTTCACCAAGCGAAAAACTTTCGGAGTTTTTTTTTTATAAAAGTTCCCACCATAAACATATCCATTCCACAGTGGGTAAATTGTCTGATTGTCCTTTTAAAAAACCTTCATCAGTCATCTTGTAACAATATTTATTTGCTCTGAAGCTTAAAATCCAAACAAGCACACTAAATTTGTTACCAAACGATTGTCTAATAAATACGTTTCCGTACTCTTGGCGTGCTGCCGCTCACGGGTCATGTCTCGACGAACGGTTTGACGTCACAACCAATGGAGTCACGTAACTAGAATTGTTCAAATTATGCAACCTTTAATAGTTTATATTTAATCCAGGGGATTAAAAAATTATTTTTTTGTGAACTATGGGTCTTTTGATGATATTAGCTTACGTTTAAGAGTGTTATTTTTCAAATTTAATTTTCATGCAAGTTCCCTATTGGGAATTGAGTCAGTATCGGGTGGTATGTCAACATCGGATATTATCTCACAATCAGGTGTCTTACAAATAGGTGACGTATATACATTGTCAACGGTTAAATTATTATTGTGGCATTGTGGCATAATTTTTGCTTCTTGAATCGATTCGTTTTTTTAAAATGACCTTTAGAAAAATCTGGAGGATTTTTCTTATCTTTACAGTATTTGAAAATAGATAACTTAATGCATTTATTAACTAGTTCATCATAAACTTCAACATGGTCTTTACAAAATATAAGCGATTGAAAAACTGATTTGTAGCAAGATTTTATTTTGTGTTCTAAATGATATTCATGTCCTCGAGTTTCAAGGAATGAGTGCACCATTTTAAAAATGTTATCACTCATTTGTATTACGTTGTTATTGGCGTACTTTAGTCGATTTTTTTGGTCATCATACTCTTTAAACTGAACATATAAATGTTCAGGTCCAATGTGGGAACCAAAAATTTTGTCGTTACAATTGGAACGTATTACAACTTTTGAAATTAAATAGCCAGATGTATAAGCTGTACCAAAATTGTCTTCAACTTTTTCAAAATCAAATTTTTGTTCTTTCTCATCAGATTCTTCATTAAAATCAGTTAGGCTATCATTTGTTTCAAATTCAGACGGTCCATTAATGAGATGTGACAAATTGGATATATTTTCACAGTAATCAAATTCTACATTGCCCCGTTAATTGGGACAGTTAAACCATTAAGCACAACTGTTTTTAGTGCTGCTGTGAATTGTTTACAAGTGGGATTAGTATTACACACTCCATGTTGACGAACTAGGCCAAAGGTATTTTCCAAGGGATCTTGATTAAATGATCGCATGGGTAAGAATAAGATTTTGTCCTGTAATTTATTCCAAAGGTGAAGAATTGATCTTAATGTGATTTGCCATCCATGAATAAACTGCTGTTTATTTGTAATGTCCCTGAACTTCTTGGGATTCCTAGGATCTTCTGCATCTGGTTCATACAATTTCCAGTTAGAAAGTTTGGGTATCAAGTCTGAAAAAAACTTTTGGTGGGGAGATTCGGCTGAAAAGGCACATCTATAGTCTTTACCCTTGACAGGGTATTGATTGTTGGAGTTTAGAAGATCAAAGAGTTTATCAATGAAGTCAACAAATTCTGCAGTATAGATGGCATCTGAATCTAGCCTACCAATGGAAACATTGGTCTCAATAGAAGCTGCAACTGAGTGACTTAGTTGCCTTGCCGCGACTTTCACCTTCATTTTCATATAAGTATCCTTAAAGTTAAAATGCTCTTGTCTTAAATATGGCAACTGACTAAAAGTTCGTGTTTGCTTGTCAATTATAAAGGTAGACTCAATATGTTCAAACTTCGCATATTTCCCCCTTTCAAACTCCAGGACTCCTCGTAGGAGAGCATTTCTGGTTAGTTTTAGTAAATGGGGAACATCAAAGATTATACATATTTCTTCTCCATTAACATTGAAAGTATAGGGAGTTGGATTATTGGTGTTCTCTGAACTAAGTTTTTTCAGGGCAGCTTGATTTGTAGCTCCCTGGTCACAAACTGTGGTAATGACATTAAGTCCGATGGATTGTAGTTGAGATATGATAAAAGGTATTATAAGACTTAGGGAGATTGTAGAAATGGTTGATGACGTAAAATAATATGCGATCACCTGTTTCCACTGTTTACGAACACCACGGATCATGAATGCAAGAGCGTGATTTGCGGATTTAATGGATCTTCCCAAATGGCCCAAATCTTCATAACCGACAATCATTTGGTGATGTGGATCATAATGTAATCCGAGATCTAAAGATATTTCATCAAATAGGAGTGCGCAATACTTATCACTGTCATCCATTTTGTCAACTTCTAACTTTAAGTGCTCTAAAATTTTCTCATTGAATCCCGGATTAAAAGGCAACTTAGATAAAACTCGCTTTAAAGTTCTTATTGATGGTAATTCGAAAAAATGAAGTAAATATCTATATAAACGGGGACTTCGTTTATACATTGATAAAGAAAAAACTTTATCCTCGGTCGACCACCGGCAGGTGTTTTACTAGCATTGCGAAACTGAGCCTCAATAAAGTTACGTGTGACTTCATTTAAGTTGTCTTCAATAAATGAGAACTTGCCCTGATCATGTAATTCTTTTAAAGTTTTGTTCTTGTTCCTTTCTCGAGCTAGAGATGACTTTAATTTTGAAAGCTTTGAGCACACGTTTCTATGAATTCTGAGCATTCTCGTTTCCCTATCAGTCATATTTTTGGAAGAAATGTCAGGTTGACCCATGACACCCCGCTGCTTATCTATTCGCTAAGAAAATTAAACTTGGGGCAATTTCTGGAAGTTACAGAATAGTTGAGACAGTTTTAATGGGAGATGTTAATATGCTCAGTCTTTTTAAGGAAGAATTATTAATATCAGGTAAAAGGTCTGGAACTTCCTCAAGACTCTCAGTCCGAGGAGTACCGGAAATATGTGAGCCATGATCAATAGTATTGTCAGTAAGTGTAGGAGTACTGTAATTATGATCATGAATTGCCCCAGGACGTGATTCAGATAATGTAATTTGTTTAGGAACTGTACCAAAGACTAATCTTAATTGGGCTGAATTATAAAAATCAGAGGGCAGAAAGTGGTATTCATAAACATAAAATTTTGAGCAATTTACATCTGCGTTAATTTGGCATACATTTTTCCATGCTTTGTCAAGATTTTCATTTTTAAGTGGAAAACTAAAAAAATGTTTATTAACAAAATTTTCTTGATAAATTGGCCAAAAGTACGTATTCTGACAATTTGGAAATTTGCACGAATATCTGGCTCTTCCAATTTCCATAAATGTTAAATAAATCCCTATCCTATTAATCTACTATGTACTTCAACCCATGCAATGATCCGCAAAACCAACACCATACCTGCAAAATTAGTGAAAAAATGAATAGTAGAAAAAAAAACAATTTTGTGCAAACCAGCAGGTATGCCATTGTAATAGAAAAAATAGTTACTTATAAATAGGTATTGGGCTACAAGAACACCTTACAAGGATAATCCTTTTATCAATCTGTACTCTACTCATTCTTATTATTTTTAACAAAATTTAGTCTAAGAAACTAATTTTATTTCAAAAATACCAGACACAAGAAAACTAATCTTTTTTTGTGGTTTATCAAAAAAACAGGCATCATTTTTTATATCTTGGAAAACTTTCCTATAGGTATTATGTTTTTAAAGAATGTGTGAAGCCTGTGTGCACTTTTTAAATATGAATGAAAACACAGTTTTGTATTAAGTGCAAATTTTTAATAAATAATTAAGCAGAGCGCTTTCGACCTTATAGGTCATCATCAGTGCTACCTGAAAGTAAGGAATAAACTGGTTGAAATACAAATAAAATTTTTTTATGAAACATAAATTAGTTTTAAATTTTAAAAAATTCAAAAAAGACATTTTGAAAGGAGAAAATTTTAATTTTATTTTATTTTAAGTACTTCAATTTATATTAGTTTTCTATTTTTAGAAAATGATGAGATTTTGAAATTGAAAGGAGAAATTTTAATTTTTATTTTACTTGATTTTATATTTTTTTCCTTTAATTTTTATTTTTTGTAGGTTATATTAGTTCATTACTCACTTGTCAGGTTCACAGTCAGCAATCCATCAGAACAAACAACAGTCAACAAATTAAAATATTATTACAATACATTTGAAATTTAGACTTCATTTGACAAAACAATTTTAATTTAACGTCACATCTTTGATGGTGCAATTCGAAACGTTCAGGTTGGGTTATTTATTTTGTCAGGTTATGGGAAATTTACTTCGTAACCAGAAATAACTAGTGTGAAGCCTGGTTAGAAATTGCGCGAAATTCAAATCTTGACAACAGAAACCAGTCATGTGTGAAATCTAACCCTATAAATTAAAAGGGGGGGGGGTTGTAAATTATGTTGTATTTAAATCTTGAATCAAAGGGAAAGTCTGAGGGAGCATGAAATGAAAGATACTAATCAATATGAATCCAAACAGATGTATAAGCAACTGCCCAGACGGTTTAGCTATGGGCAGTCAGTTGTATATCCCCCTTTTTAGCTGATGTCTTCATCAGATACCGTTTTTGGACGCTTCCCTCTCTAAAGAAATATCCGAATCTTTTCAAAGGTCTTTTGATAATCTCAAAATACCACATAAAACTAATGGAAACCTGGGAAGTCACTTGGTGAATACGAAAGATAAGATAGATGTACTTTCAAAAAGTGGTATCTATAAGTTAACTTGTAACTCATGCAACAGCACCTACATTGGTCGCACTTGCAGACCCTTAAAAGCTAGAATAAGTGAACACCTTTGCAAATCCTCGTCTGCATTTGGGAACCATATTAAGTCTTACAAACATAATTTTTCCGCTTCCTCGAATTCAAAAATCTTAAATAATATCAGCTCTAAAAATTTTAACCGTTTGGATTTTCTCGAAGACATAGCTATCAATACAGAATTAAAAACCAACAACTCTTGTCTCAATACTCAAGTACAGTTAAACAGAAATTTTCTACCCCTACATAGACGCCTTATTTCCTGATTGATACTGTCCACTAAATATTTCTTTATTTGTCTTTCTATGATGATAACATTGGTACCTTACTGGTTCAGACCCAACTTATGTTCTATTTTTAAATGAAAAGTAAATATAAATGAATAATTAAATTTATTTTATTTGAAATTTAATTTTCGCTATCCGTTAATATTCATTCACCATCTCATCATTGAGATAAATCATTCAAAATAAGTTCACAATATCCCTAACAAGATTTTTGATCTTTTAAATCCAAAAATTTTCCTAACACTTCACATTTTAAGGTTAATTTCTTTATCCACGTGGCATTGTCTAACCCCCCCCCGCACAAAATTACCTTTCCTTCCTACTTCCTGCCCATGATTAATTACTACTAACGCTACACTTTTATTATTTTCTGGGCCGAACATTCTTTGGTGTCTGGGTTTAAATTTGTTTGTTTCCTTTATTTCAAATTCCCCCAGATTTCTCCTTGATTCAATATTTAAATTTAACTTAAATTACCACCTACTCCTTACATAAGTTTTAGAATTTCACATTTCTAGTATTCCTCAATACTAAAGTACAGTTAAGAACATCTCTATATACCCCTATCTATTTCCCAATTCATACTTTCACTTAATTTCTTTATTTGTCTTTCTATGATAAAAACACTGGTACCTTACTGTTGCACTCTCAAGCTTTCTTGTCCCTTGTAATTGGATAAAGATAGATAATTAAAGTTTTAAAAAGGAATTTTAAATTTCAAAATTTTTTTTTTGATTTTCAGTCACCATCTCATCAACAATTAAATCTTTCCATAAATTTCTATTAATTAAATGAAAAGTCTCTTTCAATTTTCTTATATTCTGTTTCTCTAAACCCTTCATACTTAGGGTATTTTTATCCCCGTTACACAATCTAACTCACCCACAAATCTGTTGCTCTGTTCTACCGACTTCTCCTTAAATGCAGGCTATTAACATTACACACTTATATGACTGATTTGACTATAAACATTTCTTTAGTGTTTGGATTCATATTGATTAGTATCTTTCATTTCATGTTCCCTCAGACTTTCCCTTTGATTCAAGATTTAAATACAACATAATTTACAACCCCCCTTTTAATTTATAGGGTTAGATTTCACACATGACTGGTTTCTGTTGTCAAGATTTGAATTTCGCGCAATTTCTAACCAGGCTTCACACTAGTTATTTCTGGTTACAAAATAAATTTCCCATAACGATTTAGCAACCTCATGGTTCCTGGACGTTTAGAATTGCACCATCAAAGATGTGACCGTTAAATTAAAATTGTTTTGTCAAATGAAGTCTAAATTTTAAATGTATTGTAATAATATTTTAATTTGTTGACTGTTGTTTGTTCTGATGGATTGCTGACTGTGAACCTGACAAGTGAGTAATGAACTAATATAACCTACAAAAAATAAAAATTAAAGGAAAAAAATATAAAATGAAGTAAAATAAAAATTTAAATTTCTCCTTTCAATTTCAAAATCTCATCATTTTCTAAAAATAGAAAACTAATATAAATTGAAGTACTTAAAATAAAATAAAATTAAAATTTTCTCCTTTCAAAATGTCTTTTTTCAATTTTTTTAAATTTAAAACTAATTTATGTTTCATAAAAAAATTTTATTTGTATTTCAACCAGTTTATTCTTTACTTTCAGATAGCACTGATGATGACCTATAAGGTCGAAAGCGCTCTGCTTAATTATTTATTAAAAATTTGCACTTAATACAAAACTGTGTTTTCATTCATTCTCATTATGTTTTTACACTAAAATTGAAATAATGGTAACCCACTACCCTACGAGTATTTTAGTACTCTTCTACTTTTTTACATTTACATTTTTTTTGTGAATGGTCTTAGCTAGAACCTAGAACATATTGTTTGGCTTATCTCCAAAAAATTACATATTGAATGCATTTTGTTAAAAACCACGTCAGCAGTTGAAATAAAAAAAATAGATTGTTTAATTATCATTTAATACCCTTTACAATAAGGCTAAATCAATCAAGATGGCCTTTTCTATTTAAACTGATCACTAGTTACTAAAAAGAGCATTTGATTGCTGGTGTGCGGTGGGTCGATTTCCACACACATAAGTGTAATATGTTTTTTCCATTCATCCATGCCTATATCTTTCAAATCTATCAGCAATTCCATGATCCAAAAAAATTACATTGCAAAACACAGACTATTGGGCAAACGTCACATTATTGATTTTATTTTTAAACTCAAAAAGTGTGTCGAAATGATGAAAATCTTAATTATTATGAAAATAAATATGTTAATAATAAAATATACATTAAGGTACAAACAAGAAAAAAGTTGTGTAATAGAAATCTTAATTTTGTTATTAATTTCATAGCATAAACTGTTTAAACATATAAAGCTTACGAACACAGGAATTAAATGAATGTTAGCAAATTGTATCACAGCCTGAAGATTATTATTACTTAATCCCCTATTTCTAAAACAACAATGGGTGCATTCCAATTTATGTAGCAGATAACTCTGTACCAAGTATAACAAAAAAATTGCCATTTTCAAATGCCCATAATACTTTTGTACCAATATGATACAGGTAACATCTAGCAAAAATATCAAAGCTATTATTTTGCCAAAGGCTAAATTTATTGAGATTATCTTACGATTTAAAATGAAAAAAAAATAAGATGCTAAACATGCACAAATCGAAAATCAGTTTTATAGCCTATATAACTGTATGTAAGAATATTATATTTACAGCAAGCACATTTTATTAAAGGTTTTTAAAATAAAATGATAAATTTACGTGCATACTTACAATATCTGTTTGAAGAACAAAATCACCTCGTGGTCAGGTAGACAACTTTCATCTATAATAAAGCGAAAAATGTCTTTTACTACGAATAAATCTATTTATTAAATGGTAATTACACTACTCATGGCAAAAACACCATAATAACGCTAAAAACTACGTTTAAATTAAAGGATTTAAATAAAAAAAATGTAAAACAAAGCACTTACGAACAATCGCCATCAATGAATGCTCTGATGTCGCTGTCAAGATGTCTGTCCGGCGGTAAAAAACAGTGTAGCCAATACCAACATACACTATTTAAATATTTTGTGAGAAGTTAAAGAAAATTACCAAATTTTATGGGGCAGAATTGCATTAAGCTACAAATATTATATGTTTAAAATAGTAATACTTTGAAAATATGTTATAACAAAAAAAGATTATTCATATAACTGAAATTTGAAAAATAAGAATAAAAGTCCCTAGTTATGTCAATCCCCCCTGCCCCACTGATACGACCTGTAGAGACAAATTTCGTGCTGCGATTGGCTCAATTAAGCTGACACCCCCCTGTTTTTCTGCTCGAAAGCGGCAGGACAAACGATTTCAAATCTGAGTGATCCTACTTTATAAACATGCATAATAGGAGTGGGGATACCGAACGGCGGTACTCGGTAGGTACTAGCCAAAATCACCTGCAGTCGCAAATAGGTCGGCCCGGAAACTTATGGAACACCCTATGTACGTGTCTGTCCAAGCGACGTAATTTTTTGTGTGTATTTCGATTGACTGATTGTGCAAAAATATTAACATATTTACTGTAAACGCGAAATGGCTAAACAAGCCCATTGTTTGCAAATAGATAGTCGGTGGACAAAATCAATAAGATTTGGAGACATCTTCCTAAAACTGTAATTCAAAATTTGATTGCCTCAATGCCGGGGCTTTGCAGAAAATTATAAATAATAATGTATATTCTATTAATTATTAACATAATGTTTCTGGCTGTTATAACTTTTAAATGTTTCGTTGGTTCTCCTTTGAAATAAGATACTGTTAAGTGCAATTTGTTGATTTAACTTTTGTCACATTTATTTTTAACTTCTTTAATTTTTACAATTACTCGTCCCTGTAAATGGTGTTCAAAATTTACCAACTTGTTACAAGATATTACTAAGATTGTGAGGAAAGTAGTAATTAAAATTAAATAACACACATGCTTATAAAGCAAATTAGTGGCATTTGAAATAACCATTTTTTGCTCTACTTTTGTCCAATAGTGTAAGTCACGCTTGGTTAGGTTGAACATTTTTTTTTTTGTAAATTCTGCAATTTTCGCTATAAAAGTAACATAAAAATATTCCGGATATAAAAAGAAAACACAGAAAATACTACGCGCCCGCTGTTAATCTTGTTTAAGAAAAAGCTCTGTGTATAATACAAACGTTTTGTTCCTTGAAAAGCTTTATTCCTCTAATAGCTTTTTAAAGAGCAAGTTTAATATTTATATAAGGACTGTCGAGTTCAATACTTCTTCCTTTCTGCGGGATGGGAAACGTCAACAGAACGCGATAGAAAAATAATGGGAAAATCAAGTCGACAGAATCCCTTGTCTCAAGATGATAAAGGTTTCACATCTTAACATCAAAATGAATTATCTCCTACACGTATAAACGCCAGTGTGTTCCCAAAAAGATACGGGTTTTTTTTCGGGATGTGGGCAAACATTTTTATCACGAAGAGGTGTGAAATGAAAGATTACTGCTAAGGCCCGGATTTTCTTACGAGGTCGTAAAGAGGACACACTACAAACATAGGCGTGCATAATTTTTAAAAATATTTAAATCGTTTATGCACTGAAAAAAGTGGTAGTAAAATCACAAAGTATTTACAAGAAAAATGAGGGAAATATACACACATTTTTAAGTAAATTTTATATTTTTGTGATTTTTCATAAATTTACTAACTTTACACAATAATTATACATATAAACATAATTCTTTCTGTGAAATTTCCATGTATATTTTTGGTATTTGTACAAATAAACGGTGTTTTTAAAAAATCCATAAAGAAAATGTAAAATTACATTCTGTTTGTGAATAGAACATGTGAAAATACAGTAACAGTTAGTTACATTACAATATGTATGTATAATTACTTAGAGAATGTGAATTCACAAGGTCCTTGTAAACGCTTACCAATAAAACGCCAGTAATGGATCACGTGACGCATCTTTACGAGAACACGGAAAGCTTGCCTCGACCGCCATTTAACAGCATTTTCTTATTCGCGCGTGTGTGTGTGTGTGTCTAAGCAGGTTAAGACCGAACTACCAAAGATGTCCTGATTTAGAGTTATTATGTTATTGTTAGAATGTGTATATTGGTTTAACTATATATTCACCAAATCAGTAAATGTGACAAAATGTGTAAAATAAATTTTTCTATGTTTAAAATAATGGGAATATGTGGCCATCACCAAAACTGTTTCGTTGCGAGGCCACATATATATTTTGTATAACAAGGATAATAAGACTAAAATATGTTCACTTTTCATGGCATTTATTTATTTGTCTATTACATAACATAATAAACATATAAATTGTTTGTTAATTAAAATGTATTTCTATTTTGAGATATATATTTTAGCAGTTTTACACTGCGATATTACAAAATATCTTAATTATTAAAAGTTTTCTACGTTGTAAAATTCATACATTACTCTAACCTTCCATTGTAATATTACAAACGTATGTAAATATACCAAGAAGTTAAGTAAATTTAGAACGTACTTTTATGCAAAATCTGTGAACATGCCATGGTCTCTTACAAGAAATTTGTACTTTGACAATGTGTTTTTCCTAAAGTAATGCTATGTTAAATTAAGTTCACAAAGGCTTTCTAAAGTAATTTTACAAGAACAGTGTGTATAATTGACTGTCACACTATTTTTGTACCTTTACAACAAATTCAGTGGTCGCACTAACAGCGGTAACTTCCTTGTAATTTTCCAGAATTAGTTTTTCAGTGTGAACTGTGATCTGTCAGTCTTTTGTTGCCAGAAGTACTATGTTATTCAGACAATGTCACCCAGATTTAGGGATTTTATTTGAAGAAAAGTTTTAATGTTGTATCTTATACCTGCGTAAATTCATATTTGAAAAACTATTTAATGGAAGTAAATAAACAATTGTAGCCCAAGGGTAATAGTTCGACACAGAATTTTCGAAAATGCCTATTAAACACAGGCATGTTTAGGTAAATTCATCATTAGACACGCTACAACCATAACAACTTTTCCCCAATATAATAAATAATCATTTACCTGCTACGCGCCGCGCCGTGACGCCTATGGGACGCTTGTTTACTAGAATGTATTTCCTGGAGTGTCTTGGAGACTTTTCGCACTGCATTGGAGAGAGTTATTTGCACCAAAGCAGTTTATTTCTGTAGGTTATTATTCCTAATTACGGCAAATATAACTCTAGTAACAGTACAGTTAAATAAATCAAATGTTTTCAATATATATAGGAAGTATATTTTTGATTCATTAAACTAATGGAATAGAAATATAAAAATAGTAGTTTACATTGTTATTGGCGCAACTAACGTTATCCCTTAGTTCGTCCTGCCGTATAACTCACCCAGAATAAAAATACCACAAATTACTACTAAAGAATTTACGGATGTTTGTTATTGTTATTGTTGGCAGTTCACACAAATAAGTGAGTGGAAAAAACCAAAATCCGGGCCCTAGTTACTACTAACTTTACTTCGACAAAAAAGATAATAGTCTAGACTGAAATTTATAAATTATTGCTCTAGGTATCAGTTTTTATAAGTGTGCACAACGTTTTAGTGATGTCCCGAATTTAATCCACAAAAATCGGATATACAAAAATTTTTGGAAAAAATATTTTTTGGGAGTTAATTTTTTTCGAAAAACACTTTTTGAAAAACAAAACAATTTCTTAAAAAGCCCTTTTTTAAATGTAATGTGTTTAGAATATTGTGGGGGACATGTGGAATATTTTTTAAAAATCAGCTTAAACAAACCTATTCTAACACACCTAATGAATCTGTGCAGATCTGCTTAAGTTTATTAGCAAACTTAAACAAACCTAGATTTATTCAGGATCTTTGTCGATATATTTTATTAACATAAAACTGTTACAATTTAAAATTCAGTTTGTAAAGAATTACATTTTTGAAAAAAAAAAATTCAATTTTCAAAAAATAAACAAAAAGGACCCAACCCAACCCAACCCAGCCTGAGCAGCTTTAGTCATTAATCGCCTGCGAATTGTTAGAATAGACTTTGTTAATAATACTGATAAAAATAGTATTAAATTACTAATTTAAAACAAATTAGTTTAGTCTTTAGTGCAATTTTAACTTAAAAATAGAAATAATTAACATGTGCATTGCCCACTCTGCCACCCCCCCCCCCATATCTACGGGCCTGGGTTCACATAACCTTCGAGGTGGAAATGAGCTTCGTTGGAAAAGATAATTTGACCTGCAAAATTCTGCATTATTTCTAATTTCTTCTAAAATAAAATTAGGTAACACACGGCGATGACCTAGGTCCTGACCTGACCTGGTCTAATAAATTAAATTACCGGGTCTCTAGATGACACATTTAAAATATAAAATACCTAGGTTAAGTTTTTGAAAAATGGCGCCAAATTGAAATCCCGAAGTAGGTACCTATTAGGCTACCCTGTAGAGTAACATTATTATGGTCTGCAAAGTGTATTGTTGGTGTTATAATGCCAACTATTTTTATATTGGTAGGTATCTGTAATATTGTAGTTTGAATAATGTTAAGACAGACAAAAAAATCCTGAACAATCCTGACTATTCTCAAGAAGCGAGTTTGCTTAGTTTTGTTAAAGTTAGCTCAGGGTATTGCCTGTTTTTTTATTAACTCTATAAACTATGAGGGTTCAGAATTCAACCTTCGAAGAACAAATTTTCGAAAAATTGTGCTGATGAAAAAAAGTATGGTATATATTATATTCAAAACATTAAATTCGATATAAAATATACCAGTCGCTTAAGATATTCAATTCAAGACATACCTATACCACTATTTTAGGAAAATTTTGGAACGAAATTAAAATGTAAGCAATAAGCATACCTATTTTATAATCAATATAAAAGTTCCATTGAAAGTAAAAGCATCATAACATATAAATTTTGGAGGATTACCTGCTATTTTAAGAACCTTGAAAATGATTTGTTATTGATTTTTCAACAACAAAGTTTTAATAAGAAATTTCTCATGTTAAGGTAAAGTGAGTTATATTCGTGATACAGGTTATTTCGTGATCGTTTTTTTACTTTATTTGTAGTGAACACACCTGCAGCTTTTAGGGCTTCGCATTTGTGCAATGCGTTACTAAGAGATAGCGCCACATGAGTATCAGAAAGCTGGTCACAGAGCTGGGCAAAGCCCTCGACAAAAGGGCTTGAAACCACAAGCCACAAGCTCTGTTAAAAAGGGCTTGAAAGCCCCAAGCCACAATTCCTTTTTAAACATGACGGGCTTTGCAATTAATTCCCAATTCACTTAAAACGGAGCTGAACCGAAAGCCACAAGCTCTCTGCAAAAGATTTGAAGCCCTTTATGGGCTGGAAGCTCTGCGAAAGAGCTTGAAGCCCTTTAAATGATCTTAAAGCCCTGGAAAAGAGCTTCAAACCCCTTAAAAAGTCCATAACGAGTATGAACCAATTTTATTTTCATGTAAAGGTATAATGTAGAGCGGGTCCCAAACTATCATATCACCGAAAAGATTTCAATAAATCTTTACCATATACAAGGGAAAGTCTAAAATTTAAGTAGGGTTTAAGAATAAACTACCTTTGTTGTCCAATTTCTGGAAAATTTAAGCAGAACACTAATAAGTGTTTTTTACCAATTTGATGGGAACGGGAAATGATAAACGCCAATAAAATCCAACATTTTATATTATTTTTACCCTTAAAAACAAATATCATAAAAATGAAACATTTTCCTTAAGGTAGCAAAAACGCACCTTATCAAAACCTAAATACAAAAGAAGTGATCTTTTACTCAACGCTGTAGTCGGCGCCGCGATAATAAACCACATAATAAAGGGATAAGGGATAAATATATAATTGCAGAATAGCTCGTAGTTATTGAACAACCGAACACGCTTTTTTATTTGGTATTAATATATTTGCGGCTTATCTCATACCGCCTATGTTACTTTGCCACTGATGTGCGTGGCATCCCTCGCACCTCCGGGTAGGTACGGCCCTGACTGTAATAGCTTTCCGGGCCGTCTGTAGTCACGTAAACCTCTGAAAAGACAGTTTCGAATGAAAATAATCCATTTTTCCACACAGTTACTGACGCATCATTCCACAAAGTTTATGGAGAAAGTTCTGTCAGAAAAAATCAAAAATGACGTAAAATTTTAGTACACACGTCAGTATATTCCGACCTCTCTGGAATGCACATACATAAAATTATGCCTTTCAAACTCATCGAATTTATCAATGAACCAGACGACGCGCGACGCCACGTGAAGCGACGTTGCCTCTCTCACTCTAAATTTCATCATGCAATGGAAAGAAATTATTACTAAAATTTTATTATCACGAAAAACAATGGTATATTGATATACATATACTCTATTAGTATTATGCTCTATTCGGTGGTGTTTATGATTGTAGATAAGTATTAACCCACAGAAATTGCGTTGTTTAGTAGAGTCTATCAATCTTCAAATATGCTACATAACTAAAAGTCTGGCAATAGCCGTTAATAAAAAGTAGGTGAGGGACCATACAGTTTGCGGGGTTATAAAGAACTAAAAATATTTTTGACAAAGACTAACCTAACCATGATATTTCAAACTAAAGTGAGGAAGAATTATAAATTTTATTTGGTTAACCATATGTATTACCTATCTTTTAAATCAAAAGTGATTGTTTCTACAAATCAGAAACACATAGGTATTAAACATTCAATGTGCTAAGCACAGACGTAACTAGCTTTGATTTTTTAGGGGGCTACTCGGGGGTTACTGGGTTGGCAACTTTATTTTTTAAAAGAATAAATAAAAATTTTCAAAATGGCACACAATTTTACCGCTCATTAAAAAGTAACGAACAAAAAAAAATTAAAGTAACTACATATCTAACATATTTTTGTAATGTCTTACTTTTTCCCACATTCTTAACTATATAGCATTTTAACACCTCACAAAAAGTGGACCCTGAGGCCTTGCGGATTAGTATAAGATATTAAGTAGATACAGGATTAGTGGCAAAACATTTTTGGGGGGCTAACTTTAGTTTAGGGCTAAGCCCTACCCCCCCCCCCCCAAGGCATCCCCTTAGGTAGGCCTGCGGTGCTAAGGTGACTGAAAAGTACTCCTCTATTTATAATTGCTGTTAAACACTGTGCCGTCATGCGAAACCTGCAGAATACACGCACACAGTGTTTTCGGGTTTTTTATACGAATCTTCAATGTTTCTCCCGAATAAAACTCAGCTTACTTTAATGATTCAAAATAATTTTTTGTTATAAACATAATAATAAAATTGTTACAAGAATGACACCGTTTTGGATATTTTTTCAAGGAAAATCAGTGGCAGTTTTCGAAATTTTAGCACATAACAAATTTGAGATGATAAAGAAAAATAATTGTGAGGGGAAAGGGGAAATTAACTTTTTGAGAAGCAATGAGTAAAAAAGTGGTTGTTAAATAATAGAGT
This sequence comes from Philopedon plagiatum, assembly GCA_963971165.1. Lineage (NCBI taxonomy): Eukaryota > Metazoa > Arthropoda > Insecta > Coleoptera > Curculionidae > Philopedon > Philopedon plagiatum. Next base: position 12,988,896 of record OZ020196.1, on the reverse strand, counting down.
GTTTATATTTTGCTAATAAATTTGATAATCCCATATTCTTGTTGTGCGGTATTAAAATGTCACATTGTCAAGAATGTTGGAAAAAATAAGACATCACAAATATCGTAGAAAAATACGAGGTTGATTTTATTTTTTTTTTTGTCATCACTTGTGATATAGCGGTAAAATTGTGTGCCATTTTGACCTTTTGTTGCAAGGTTACTTCACAGAAAACAAAATATTCAAAATTACTGCACGCTGCCGCGCCGCCGCGCCGGCGCCGTCTTGATTTTTAAAGAATAATATTTATATTAAAAGATAGTATTTCCATCATAATCAATTAGTTGTACCAAGTTTCGATCATCCATCACATTGGTTAACTAAAAATCATTTTAAAATTTTATTATATTAACTCCGATCCCGATTTTTGCGTCATGTAATATTGAAATCCGGTCTGTACTCATTAATGACTCAGTCCTCACAAGAAAACTCGCCTCCCTTGCTCATCGCCGCACTATTGGGGATCTTTCACTTGTCTACCGATATTTTGGCGGATTTTCAAAACTAACCGCTGTCATTTCTTACTTAACTGTTCCTTACAGAACAACAAGAGCCGCATACATATTATTATCCCTTTAGTGTCCAGCTACAAAAACCTAGAACATTGTAATATGATTTCGAACTTTCTATGTATATTAATAATTACCTTGTTACCAGTACTACTGGTACTTTTAGTAGTTTGTCATTTTATGCTATTACTTGTCATAATTTATATGAATGCTTTCTGCTAATTAAAGCCTAAAGTACAGTAAAGGTTTGTCTCATTTCAATTTAATTAGCAGAAATATATGGATAAGTTTTTGAAGCCGGAGCGATTTGAAGCAGATCCACATGATGTCTCATCAGCAAAGGAATGAAAACACTGACTTAAAACTTTCAAGAATTTCTTAGAAACTAGTGATAAAGATAATAAACTCGATGATAGTGCGAAACTAAAGCTCCTCACTAATTTTGTATCACATAGTGTCTACGAATATATCAGCGAATGTGACAAATTCGAACAAGCTACCAAAATTTTAGAAGATTTGTATGTTAAATCAGTTAATGAGGTTTTTGCGAGATATATGTTAGCCACAAGAAAACAGCAGCCTACAGAAAGTATAGATCAATATGTCCAAGATTTAAAGGTATTAAGCAAAAATTGCAATTTTAAATGGGCCACTGCAGATCAAAATAAAAATGATTTTATTCGCGATGCTTTTATAGGTGGATTATTAAAAATTGAAATCCGTCAGCGTCTTTTGGAAAATAATACTCTTAATTTAGAAGATGCTATTAGTCAGTCTAGAGCCCTTGAAGAAGCGAGAAAGCAGTCAGACGTCTACTTTAGCCACAACTCCTTAAATGCCGCTTGTCCCGGTGAAATAATGAATCTCACACAAACCCAACTACATCTGCAGCTGCCTCATTACAGCGTTGTTACTTTTGTGGAAACTCCAGGCATCCCCGCATTAAATGTCCAGCTCGAAACGTAACCTGCACCAACTGTCAGAAAGTTGGACATTTCGCAAAGGTATGCATGAAGTTAAAATACTCTAAATCAACATCAGCCTCAACACATCTCATCGCTTCTGCATCACGACCAATACCCTACTGTTTATCACAAGCACTGGTTAAAGCAGAAGTAAATGGTACACCTGCAAATGCTCTCATAGATACTGGAAGCTCAGACAGGTTTTTAGAGTACGATTTCGTCTTGTCTAACAAAATAAAAATGTATGTCAAGTTTCTATGGCAACCACCTCTTGTTCTTCACCTCTAAAAGGGTACTGCATAATAAATTTAATATTACCTACTGTAGAATACAAAAATTTTAAAATATCTGTTCTCTCCAAACTATGCACCGATATAATTATTGGTCATGACATAATGAAGCAACATATTAGAGTTGATATGACTTGTGGTGGCTCAAAACCGCCATTATCAATTTGTTGTTTTGCTGAAGCAAAAATAGAACCACCCCTTTTGTTTTCAAATATAACAAAAAACTGTAAACCTATAGCAACTAAGTCACGCCGGCACTCAAACGAAGATGAAAAATTTATTCAGCAAGAAGTTAAAAAGCTTTTAGAAGAAAATATTATTGAATAAAGCACCTCACCAAGGCGAGCACAGATGTTAGTTGCGCAAAGTGAACATCACAAACGTCGAATGGTTATCGACTACTCACAAACAATAAACAAATTCACTCAATTAGATGCATATCATATACCCAACATAGAAAATATTGTATCAAAAGTAGCAAAGTATAAGGTGTTTAGCACTATAGATTTTAAAAGTGCCTATCATCAGATACCAATTAGGGACCATGATAAACCATTTACGGCTTTCGAAGCAGGGGGAAGTCTTTATCAGTTTCGCAGAATACCTTTTGGTGTAAAGAATGGTGTGTCGTGTTTCCAAAGAACAACTGATTCTATTATTTCAAAAGAAAATTTGATCGGCGTTTTTGCTTACCTAGACGATGTAACTGTTTGTGGAGAAAACCAAGAAAATCACGACATCAACCTAGAAAAATTTCTAAATACCATAAAAAAATTTTGGATTAACCCTCAATCAAAACAAGTGCCAGTATAACAAAAATTCTATCAATCTGCTGGGATATACTATTGAAAACGGGACATTAAAACCAGATCCAGACAGACTTCAACCTCTCCTACATTTACCAATACCATGTAATTCGGCTGAACACCGCAGAATAGTTGGAATGCTGTCTCACTATTCAAAATGGATCCATAAATTCTCCGATAAAATCAGAAGCCTTGTAAATTGTAAAAAATTTCCTTTAACACAAAGCCAAGTTCAAGATTTCGAAATTTTAAAAAAAGATGTTGCCAATTCCTTACTTTGGACTATGGACGATAATGCTTCATTGATTGTAGAAACAGACGCCTCAGACTATTGTATAGCTGCTACTTTAAGTCGGTCTGGAAGGCCTGTAGTTTTTTTTTTTCGAGAACTTTATCCGAAACTGAGCGACGACACTCTTCTGTCGAAAAAGAAGCATACGCCTGTGTAGAGGCACTTCGAAAATGGAGACATTTCCTCATGGGACGCCATTTTAAATTAGTAACTGACCAAGAAGCAGTATCCTTTATGTTTCATGGTAAACAATCAAGCAAAATTAAAAATGAAAAAATTATGCGATGGCGTTTGGAATTATCTTGTTTCAACTATGATATCGTTTATCGGCCTGGAAGAGAAAACATAGTTGCTGACGCTTTATCAAGGATATGTGGAGCAAGTACCACTAACAAATTATATGAACTTCATAAGTCTCTATGTCACCCGGGCATTACAAGAATGTATCATTTTGTTCGTGTCCGCAACTTACCATTTTCTATCGAAGATATCAAGAAAATGACAGCAGCATGCCCCATATGTGCGGAAGTGAAGCCAAAATTTGGCAAAAATCATATAGTGGTCACTTAATAAAAGCCACATCCGCATTTGAACGTTTAAATATTGATTTTAAAGGACCTTTGCCGAGTGCTACAAATCATAAATATTTATTAACAATTGTGGACGAATATTCTAAGTTTCCTTTTGCATTTTCTTGTCCAGATATGACTAGTTCTACTGTCATAGAATGCCTAGACCAGCTGTTCACTACTTTTGGTATGCCGGCCTATATTCATTCAGACCGAGGAAGTTCTTTTATGTCCCATGAAATACTGGCCTATCTTCAGTCTCGTGGAATAGCCCATAGCCGGACTACACCATACAACCCAGAAGGAAACGGACAAGTAGAAAGATATAATGGAATAATTTGGAATGCTGTAAATTTAGCACTTAAAACTCGAAATTTAAAAGTGACACAGTGGGAACTAGTTTTACCTGATGCTTTACACTCTATACGTTCCCTGCTGTGTACATCAACTAACTGTACGCCACATGAAAGGTTATTTTGTTATCAAAGAAGATCGACTAGTGGTACTTCCATACCTTCTTGGTTACCTCCTAAACAAAAAGTACTCCTTAAGAGACATGTCCGGCATAGCAAATATGACCCCCTTGTTGAAGAAGTGGAACTGGTGGAGGCAAATCCGGAGTATGCAGTGATTCGTTATGAAAATGGGAAGGAATCTACAGTTTCCATAAAACATTTGGCACCAAGGGGAGGTTTAAGTTTAATCAACCCCCGACAATTCTGATCATATTACTGATACGAATCCCATTATTCCATTAATCGAGGCTGATACTATTGAGTCTAGAAATGATGAACAAGGCCATCCAGATCCTGTTGGGCAAGATGTAAACACTTTTGATGACCCGAGACCTAGCACTTCGGAGATAATTATTCAGCCGCAAGAAGAAGATCCCTCCGCTGTTCACGAAGCTACTATTGAGAATTTTGCCAATAAAGTTCGTCAATCCTCAAGAAAACGCAATCCCCCAGCATACTTAAACGATTATAATTGAAAGTAACCCAAGGGAGAATGTAATATGATTTCGAACTTTCTATGTATATTAATAATTACCTTGTTACCAGTACTACTAGTACTTTTAGTCATTTTATGCTATTACTTGTCATAATTTATATGAATGCTTTCTGCTAATGAAAGCCTAAAGTACAGTAAAGGTTTATAAGGAATTAGGCCATGGAAATAAAAGAAAGATTCACTTCTATAAAATGTCTATTTTATCTATAAAGACCACTCGGAAAGCACGCCAGTATAATACTACTCTATCCTTGCATTAAACCTAAGTTAAGATTAAAAGAACACGCCCTACATAAGTACGTGACTACATATCCATCTATACGTATATATGTATGTATATGTATTTGGTTACACTGTGCCCATTCATAGTCGAAAATATAAACATTTGACTCAACAGTTTTCTTATGATATTGATTAAGTTTTTGCTTCTCTACCTATTCGTTGTTATTTCAACAAGGTTTGTCTCATTTCAATACATCATAGTTCTCTCGCTCATTTTTACATATGGTCTCCAGATTCTGGAACAAATTGTAGAGGTTTTCCCTTCCCCTTCCAACCTCCAAGTCTTCAAATCCCGAATCAGTAGGTAACATTTCCCTTCTCTTGAGATGCCCACGGTACGTCAGTACTTGGGCTTAACGGCTGGGTGGGCTGTCCCAGATAAAAAAAAAATGTCAATGTGGCCCAATATTCATCCAAATATTTGGTATTCGGCTGAATTACTGTATATCACGTCGTTATTAAAAAGTTGGTTTTAAGAAACTTGTTGACATTATTAAAATTAAAATTAAAACTCTTTTAATTTATTTAGCAACATACGAGGTCTCTCAAGCAAGTATTTCTTATTTTCCCCTTATAAAAGTGTTTTATTTGCACTAAATCACGAGATAAAATAAAAATGTTCTTGTCTTGTGGCTACCCTAATATTAAAAAATTTGACAGTATATTTGATAGTATATAGGACAGCTATTAGTTACTATAATCACTTTTTTGGTTGCAGGTATGACTAGAGCTCTTTGTCTGGAGCAATAAATTTAGGTAAGTCAATTTTGAGATGGAGGAAAATGTCCACAAAAAAATTATTGTTGCTGCAATCAAACCCAATCAAAGTAGTGACTACCAAACTTCCATTTGAATTTAATGGTATCAAATCTTTAAAAAGTAATAAGTCAAATACTTATTTTACTAAGCGTTTTTTTAATGCGTAAATATTTGACCATTTATCATGGGTATTATTGATTTGCTCTTAGTTTGATATTTCTATCTTGCTTTACCATGAATTTCTTGACAGTAAGTGCCAAGTCGATTTGGGCAGTCACTTTCCACATTTTCGAGAATGGCAGGTGTTACTTCTTGGCAGAGTTCCAAAATTGACTTTATTACTGCCAAGAAGCTAGTGGACATTTTGAACATTTTTTGAAGTAATAAGAGAAATAAAGGTACTTAAATTTTCAATTTTTTTTCATGATTTTTAATTTTTATAGGCTTGCCATTTAATTAAGATACGGACCTCGGGTTTGCCTTAAAATGTTTCTTTTTTAAAGATCTTTAAAATGAGGTACCACACGGCATAGGGTTGCATTCATATTTTTGACCTCAGCTCCCTAACGTCACCCCTCAAGGGAGTTGAAAAAGTTAAACATAAAGTAGTAGATTTATTAACCAATAAGATACACCTAAAATTTGGTGTCACTGTCCTATTTATATATAAATAATTTATATATAAATAAATAATAAATAAGCTAGGCCACTTTTGATCTGGTACCAGAGGCGTCCATGCCGAAAATTAAGTACTTACGTATGTATATTCACCTAAAATATAAAACCCGGTCGAATGCGAGTTCGACTCGCTCATAGAGGGTTCGGGGCGGCGGCGTACCGTAATTTTTAAGATTTTTTTTCTGTGGAGTAGTCTTACATGCAACATACATTAAGAAGGTCAAAATGGCACACAATTTTACCATCCGGGCGGGGCATACACCGACAACCGGTAGTCGACCTCTGGTGCCAGGCAGTACCAGCCTGCGTAATACATGTACGCACGGCAAAGTGCTCGCGCACATTTTCGTTTTGTTTTTGTGGGACATTTTCGTTGCTAACTTGTTTGCGACTTCTTTATTTTTGTTTTTTTTAACATCCGAGAAGTAGACCAAACTGCGTACCACGCGCAAACCAAGCTTTCTAGATATGCGCACGGAATTTCAGAGAATCTACTTTGAAGTCTACATTCGAACTCATCCATCTTTAAGAATATATCTCCAATTGTAAAGCTACAACTACGTATTTAACTTTTTTCTCAACTTTTTTGTCGACTTTTTTATTTTTCGTTTTTTGACACCTGCGCAGTAGACTAAAATGCGTACCACGCGCAAATCGAGCGTGCTAGACATGCGCGCGGACTTTTAGGGGATGTACTTTGGTGTCTACGTTCAAACCCGTCCACTTTTAAGAATATATCTTTAGTTATAAGGCAACAAATACGTATTTAACTTTTTATTTCTTTCCCATTTTTTTTCGACTTCATTTTTCGTTTTCTATATTTTTCGTTTTTGACATCTGCGCAGTAGACCAAAATGCGTACCACGCGCAAACTGGGTGTGCTAGACAAATGCATTTCAGGGGATGTACTTTTCAGGGGATGTACTTGGACTTAAAATTTTTTCAACTTTTTTATTTTAGGTTTCTTGTATTTTTCGTATTTTGACATCTGCGCAGTAGACCAAAATGCGTACCACGCGCAAACCAAGCGTGCCAGACATGCGCACGAAATTTCACGGGATGTACTTTGGTGTCTACATTCGAACCAATCCACTTCTGACAAGTAATCTCCAGTTGTAAAGCTACAACTACGTACTTAACTTTTTTTGTCTTTTTTCAACTTTTTTTCCACTTTTTTATTTTTTGTTTCTTATATTTTTCGTTTTTTGACATCTACGCAGTAGACCAAAATGCGTACCACGCGCAAACCAAGCGTGCTAGACATGCGCACGGAATTTCACGGGATGTACTTTGGTGTCTACATTCGAACCCATCCACTTCTAAGAATATCTCCACTAGTAAAGCTACAATTACGTATTTAACATAAGAGACCGGATTTCAATATTACATGACGCAAAAATCGGGATCGGACTCAGGTAACTGATGGAAAAGGTAAGTGAGGCGAAATTAATATGATATTTTGTCAACAAATCATAGGTGACAATCTGTTTAATAAATATACTTAGGGCAAGTGAAAAGTTAACCTTTAAATCTAATAGATAAAAAAATATGAACTTTATAAAAGTTGCACACTTTTTGTCCTCCCTTTCAGGATCCTTAGGGCATTAAAAAATGAAACATTATTACGATTACTAACATTACACCCATCAACACTACAATACCAAGAATGAGACGCCATTAAAAAATATTTGGCGCACTCGGTACTTCCCTTTAAGCGACACGAGTTTCCCGTTCCCGTGCACAAACTACCCTGTGTAACTCGTGCCTGGTTTTTGCCAGAAATCGAGCGCTGCGGGCTTAGGCGAGAGGCGAGCAATGGCAGACGGCTGATTTACAGCGCGATAAGGAAGTGACTATACTATTTATAATATTTTCCGACGATCCCATAGTTATTGAGAATTTTGCATTCTGTGAGAAATTCACAATATTCTATGTGGTACGGAACCCTCTATGCGCGAGTCGAACTCGCACTTGACAGTTTTTTTTTTAGTTTACACAATCACGGCAACGCTTATGAATTATTTTTTTTTTGTCAAATACCGTAAATGTTCGTACTTAATTTTCGGCATCGACGCCAGGCCAAGCTTGACAATAAATAAACGAATATGATATGTTAAACGTTGTCTCGAAGTAACGTTTTCTATGGTCATTGGTTTTAACTGCTTTTCTTTTGTTTCTGTACTATTCTAGATTTAAATACAGATTTTCCTTGAAAACTTTTATTCCCCACTGACTTTTGCCCCAACATTATTACAACTATATCCTTACCAAATAGGCAGAAAGTAAATACATATATAATATAATACAAAGGTAACATAAACTAGTTACTTCTTAATATTTCACATTCTTTCCCCAGTTGGACAGTCTGCTTCAATTTCGTTCTCATGGTGATGATGACTGGTCAAACACTGTTATTATAATAATATTAAGACAATCATTCACATCGGGGCTTCCTGGAGTGCCTTTCTCTTCTTCGTCGTCAATTTCTAGCCTACACATAATTTGTTTGTAGGTCTTGTATTATTGGTAGCGGTTAGAATTTTTATATCGACAACTCGTATTCTTTCGTCTCGGCCGGGATCAAAAACTAGTCTTAACTTTTGTTTTATGACTTTTTTATTTGTTTTAAATGAACAGGCCTTGATTTGGTTGCACAGACTCATAATCTGGTACAGTTATGTATTTACAGCTCTTACAGTGATTTGAAACAAGAACAATCGTTTAGTGATACAATCACATTTATCTTGATTCATCGCCTTAAAATTAATCTTCTTTTTCCTTTTTCATTTGTTTTTTTTTGTCTTTCACTATTAACGTCTTCAGTTTTAGTTTCGGTTTAGTTTCAGTTTTACCTTGCTTATTTTCATTAACAATTTCACTGCCTGTTTCATTTGTTTTTTATGCTGTACTACTACTTTTAATGGTACTAACCTATTTGTTTACTCAAATTTTTGCTAGTAATTGATTTTTACATAATTATTAGTTAGTCTATTCGCATTTACCTTCAAGAGCAATAGTTTTACTAAATTCTGGATAAGAACTACTTTCACCAGAAAGTTTCACTTTTGAGAGTGCTGTATTTTTCACACAGCTTACAAACTGTTGGCTGGCTACCTATATTAGGAATATCAAATGCCTTAAGACTGGTGGGTTTCCTGGTTGAAGACTCTATTGATTCTCCTGCTGATATTGTTGATATTTTTTGTTTTCTTCATCAGCTTGTCCTTTAAGCTCTTTAATGACTTTTTCTCTCTTCCTGTCCCAGTTGCCTTTTCACCTTCTACCATGGTTTTTTCTTCATTTTTTTGGACCATATGTGGTATCTATAGTACCTTTTTGAATTTATGTATCCTTGTATTCTATATTATTTATAGATTCTTCTGGTATATCGTCGAAATATAGAGTCTTTTTCCCAGTTTGTCTCACAATAAACTATGTGGTTAGACGTATACATTCTAAAGTGACAACATTATTTAGGATTTGACATAACAGCTTAATATCTTCATTTTCTGGTTCCTTGGAAAGTTGTAGGATTAAAAGCCTGTTTTCGGACTCGTAATTTCAGAATCACCACCTTCAACACTTTCTAACCATTCTTATAGAGTGGACGTCGTAGTGGCGGGTAGTAAATTTCTTACGTTCTACTAACCTATTTTTAATAATTTCATCAACAATGTTAATAATAATAATAATAATAAAGATGTTTATTTATGCCAATAAAACAATTAAAAATATAAATATAAAAATGATAAACTAAAAAAGAAAACCAAAAAATGACAGTAGTATACTAGTTGGCATAAATAGGTAGGGTTTTGATCTATAAAAAATCATTCTTCCAATCCTACCCTTACTAAATAATTTTTTATATTTTTTTTGAAAGTTATATAGCTTAAGCCCCTCAGACTAGAAGGAATATTAATATTATTATAAATTACAGAAGAGGTATATTTAAACGAAGACTTATATTTTTCAGTATGATGTTTAGGTATTTCTATTGCGTTCTGATTTCTAGTATTAACATTATGAATATTATTCCTGAATTCAATTTTTTCAAATAAATATCTTGGTTTCTGAGTTAAAATTATTTTATAAATAAAACAGGATTTGTGGATTTCGCGTCTTTTTTCTAATTTAATTAAATTATGTTGGTCAAAACTAGGTGATACGTGATCATACTTTTTTAGCCCTATTGAAAAACGAACACAGTTATTTTGAAGAATTTGTAATTTCTGTTTATCTTCGTTACTGATATTTTTGTGATAAATGATATCACAGTAATCTAATCCACTTAGAATAATTGAATCAACCAGTCTAAGTTTAGTATCGGTATTTAAGTAGTCCTTAAAGTTATATAAAATTCTTAGTTTGTATGTATGCTCTTTTAATTATATTTTTTATATGTTCATGAAAATTAAGATGCTGATCAAAAATTACTCCAAGATTTTTGCCAAATTCGATTGACGGTATCTTAAAACTATTGTTAAGAACAATTTTGAAATCAGAATTATTTTTTATTTTAGTGATTAGTGTTTTAGGACCAGTTAAAATTAAGTTAGTTTTATTTTCATTTATTTTTAATCCGTGATCAGTTATAGTTTTTGAAATATTTAAAATATCCTTATTGATTAAGGAAATACTATTTTTTAAATCTGTGTACTTGATTGAGTGGTATATTTGAGTATCATCTGCAAAAGCTAAAAGATTACCGTGTTTAATAGATAAATGAAAATCAAAAGTGTATATAATAAACAATAAAGGGCCTAATACTGATCCTTGTGGAACACCTCTAGAAATAGGCAGTGAATTTGAAATGTCACAAATATATTCGTTTGCAATTTTTGTCACTTGTTTTCTGTCAGATAAATAATGTTTGAACCACTGGCAAGTTTTTAGACTAAAACCTATATATTTAAGCTTTGCTAATAACATTTCATGATTTAGAGAATCAAAGGCTTTAGCCAAATCGAGAAAGACTATATTAGTAACAAAACCTGAATCCCAATTTTCTAAAATATCATCTTTAAGTTTACAGAGTAAAGTAGTAGTGCTAAAATTTTCTCTAAAACCTGATTGATTTTCTGGTAAAATATCATATTTTTTAAAATACTCTATTATTTGGTCAAAAACTATACGTTCTAAAATTTTAGATATTACAGAAAGTAGAGAAATTGGTCTAAAATCATCTACATTTTCTGCGTTGTGAATTTTAGGAATCGGTATAACTAAACTAGTTTTCCAGATATTAGAAAAATTATTATTTAGAATAGAACAATTTATTATATGTTTAATAGTATTTAAAAAATTATTATTCATACACAGATTTAACATGCGTAAAGTAATACCATCTGTTCCACATGATTCAGTTTTAATTTTTGATAAAATTTTAACAATATCATAATTTGTAATTGGTTTTAAATTTAGAAACACATCTTTACCAATTTTAGAAAACTTATTATTCAAATAAAAAGATAGTAAATTTTGGTTTGGAGATCCATTTTTTACAGAATTTATAAAATGATTATTTAGTACTTGTGCACAAGGATATTCATTTACTGATTTAGATTCTTTTAAATTAATATTAAATTTTTTCAAGTTTTTCCAAAAAAGTGTTGGATTATTTGGATTTATATTATTCTTTATAAATCTTTGCTTTTCTTTCTTTATAAATTTAGATAGAAAGTTTTTTATTTCTACATAATCTTTCCAATTTGATTCAGATTTATTTTTACAATATTTTTTGAAAGCTTTTTTTTTTTAATTTTGCAAAATTTTTTATATTCGAATTAATCCACGAATTTGTTTTTTTATTTTTATTTATTTGAACTGGTGCATGTTTGTTAAATAAATTTAGGATATTATTGTTAAATATTTCAATTTTATTATCAAAATTATTAATGTTTTCAACTGCATTCCAATCAATTTGCGCTAAATCTTCATTAAATAAATCAAAATTAATATTTTTAAAATTTCTGTAGTACCTTAATGAACAAGGAGATTTATTTTCTAATAAAAGTTTACAAAATACCATTGAATGATCAGTTAGAGAAATTCCCGAAGAATTTTTTATTAATTGTGTTTTGAATATACCAGAATCTGTAATATTTATATTTTCATCTATATAAAGATGATCAATTATTTTTGGTGACGTTTCATTTCTTGTAGGCTCTGAAATAATTTGTTTTAAACTGAAAGTTGCAAATAAATTTTCAAGAAGATAGCCATCTTGATTTTTATTGTACAGATCAACATTAAAATCACCTGTTATGATCAGTCTATCAACCGATAAGTACACTTGTGGAATTATCTGGTTAAGAATAAAAAATGAATTGAAACTAATGTTTGGTGGTTTATAAATAATTCCAAAACCTACTTTTTTCTTATTAATTAAAATATTAAGCCAAAATGTTTCCAAAGGTCTAGTGTCAAGAACAGTTATTACTTTGACTTTTAAATGATTTTTAACGTAAACGCTAATTCCACCACCTTTAGTATTCCTATCCAATCTAAGAAACTTATAGCCAAAAATATCAAAGTTAGTAGATGAATCATTATCATTTAACCAAGATTCAGTTACAGCTAAAATATCAGGATTTATATCTAAAACAAATTCTTTAAATTCAAAAAAGGAAGATTTTAATGATCGTATATTAACGTGTGCCACTAGTATACTACCGTCATTATTTAGTTTTTTGTATTAGAATTAGCCCTTCTTGTTTCTTCAAAAAAATTTTTAGGAGGAAAATACTGGTTTACATAAATGCCCATTGGCCAAATATCTTCACATAAGAATTCATCCTTCATTAGGATTGGTATACCAATTTTGTACGCATTTGAGATTGAATTCTTTGTGGAAACTCTTTCACAATTGTATTCAATGTTTTTGTGTTGTTTTAGATAATTAATGATATCAGCTTCCGTTGTTGATTTAGAGTATCCAGATGTAAAAAGCCAAAATTTCTTATTAGACAATAAACAATTGGTCTTTTTTGAACCATATATGGCTTTACTTTTTCTTTCTTCACTTCTTCTATTTATATTTAAGGTTTTATTGCACTTTTTATTTTCTTCTTTACGAAAATTTGACATATTAACATTGACGTTGTCATTATTGTTTGTCAATTTAGTGCTGTTAGTTTTATTTATGTCTTTTTGTTGAGAATTTTTTACAACTTCAGAAAATTAAAGGTTTACAGGATTTGATGTGGTTTGAGCCGGAATCTTGTTGATGTTTTGAGATTTAGCTATTTTAATGTAATCATCCGAAGAAAGAAATTTAACCAAATCAATATTGGACTCTCTAAGGTTAGTTATTTCATTTTTCATTACTTCCAAGAAATCAGAAACTTTCTTCATTTCTTTTTCAAAATTTTGTTTTGTTATATATTCTTGAGTATCATTAACTATATCCTTGGGTTCACATGTTAAATCTTGTGTAGGAAAGAGGTCTTGTGAAAAAATGTTATCATTATTTTCACAAATAGGGCAATGGAATTTAAGTTTTCTTGTTGACATAATGGCACAGTTATATTCTTTCACTGTTAGTTGAGAACAATTTTTACAAATTTTCTTCGAACAAGAATCACAAAGGGCCAAATTCTTGAATTCTTTCCGACATAATGCACATAAAAATTTTGACATTTTTTCTGTCAAATTCACTAATATTTAAAATCTTAAAACAGCAAGATTTTCTGGGTTTTGAAGAGGAACTTCTTATTTTTCGATAATTTTATGTTTCTTCGGTCTTTTTATACTACTGGTCAAGATTTATTATTGTATAAAACTTATATAAATTCATAAAAATTGTAGAGTAAATAATAATAATACTAATTATTATACCATAATAATAGTTCAGCACTTCTATTATTTTCTAATTCTAGTAGCCTGAGATTATTTTCAATTTCTCTTTCCTTTCCCGCCTCCTCAATCTCAATTTCTCATTTCTTTTTTTCACCTTTAATCTCTTTTTTCTTTCTCTGAAGTTCTAGCCTCTTTGTCTCATTCTCTAAAGCTAGTCGTTTCACAGAATTTGTTGTGTAGGTTAAGCTAGTGTTAATATCTGAACATTAGGATGACAGACATAAAAATAATAGTTACCTATGAAAAAACAAGAGAGACAGATAAATTGTAATTAGAAACATGATGTAAAAAATAGAAGACACAAAAAAGACTGTTTTTCGTAATTATAGCTATAATAAAGAAGTTCAAAAGAAATATAGTTTTTATTAAAAATATAAAGCCAAGAAACATAAAACAGAGTTAGTATAGAACTCTAGACCTATTTGAGCTATGCTATACAATTTTGTGTGTTTTGTCGAATAAGATTTATGAAGATCTACCTGTGGAAGTTCTCGAAGAAAGGCGACTAAGCCCGTACCATTTTCAGTAATATCGTATTAAGCTGTCAGTGTATTCTTCTGTCAGATTTGTCAGGCCGGAAAAAAAACGTAGACAATTTTTTAATTTTCTGCTCCATCATGTACTGATCCATCCATTTTAATGTATTGATATTATTCACGTCGTATTTAATCAATGTCTTTAACTGTCTTTCTTTAGTTCCTATACTATTCTAGACTTAACGACTGGTTTTCCTTGACAACTTCTATTTCCTACTGATTTCGTTCCCAATACTGGGTACATTTTTACCAAACAACTAGAAAGTAAATAAATACAATATAATACAAAAATAATGTAAAATAGTAACTTTTTAATGTTATAATCTACACTTTTTTACAGAAGAAGATTCTTATTATTTGAATATAATACTTTAATGCAAACTATTTGACAACTTGACAATCTGTAACATACCTACCATACAACTTAATAAGAATTATTATACCATAAAGCGCAAAAACATAGTAAAGTAGGTTTTTTACATTTCTCCCTTTTTATAATTTAAACATAGTCAATAAGATAACGCCTTGGACGGGAAGTAGAAATTTATTCAAATCCTTCTGTGTCTTCATTGATGTAATCCTTCTTGCTCTCTATGTCTTACTGGGTAATGCTATATGTTGTGTGTTTTCAAATAAACACTGTGGCATTTCCGCTTCAGGCATTCGTGAGTCAACCTGAACTGGGCTAAAACTGAAGTCACATAATTCTGTTTGATGTTGAACTTCTTCACCTACAAGATCTAGATCAAAAATACTTAATAGCTCCTGAAAAGAGAGTGATTTTGGTTAAGAATATGTTTAATCTTTCGAATATCTTCGTCTTAGTTGATTTATGTGTATCTTTTTTGTATCTGTGAACCTTGATTGTTGCCCATATTTCGTTTGCTACCTTTCTTGTATTACCAGATTGATATTTTCGTTCTCAATTTTTACATTTTTAATCATTGCAGTATATTTTTTAAGATTCTTAAAACTCTGGCATTCAGTTATTAACTCCTGAAGAATAACTGTACTCTTGTCCTGAATTGTAGACAAAAATTTAGTACGAACGTCACCATCATTACCGGATTTTAGTCCAGACACGAAAATTAAACAAAATAAAAGAACTAACCCCAGAACAATTTGTTCTGGGGTTAGTTCTTTTATTTTAAAGTCTTCACATTGCTTGTTTACTCTGGAAACATATGCGACAAAATCTTGTAACTCACTTTTTGAAGGCTGCAGGCACTGGGGTATCTTACTTAAACAAGTGATGACTGTTGTCCAAACATGGTGATAAGGTTTTTTACTGTATCATTAAAACTAATATCTTTAATTCCCAGTGGTAGAATAAAATGTACATACTGTTTATGGCAGATATAGTAGATACCTATCTAATTTTCTAAGTAATAATCAAAGATCTGAAGTCAATGCAGATCGGAATCCATTCGGACTTCATCACTAACATCACCTGGAACTCAAGTATTAGATGTTCTAAAAGCATTTGATAAGTGAACCAAAAAATCGTGTTGGTTTTTGAATTTTTGTCCTTGTTGTATTTTTATAAAACTTATTAACGCTTGTTGCACTTCTTCTGTACTCATGTCTCCTTTATCCTCGTCGCCCACTGTTATGGTCTACACTTTCTTTACAAAATAAGAATCTTAATATTTGAATATAATGCTTTATCTCTAATGTAAACTATTTGACAACTTGACATTCTGTATCAGTGTAACATAACACTTACAGCACACTTCACAACTTAATTATTATACCAGAAAAAGGTATTCCTAACACTTAATATTCCACTGTCATCGTCAGAAGTTGACAACCTTATTCCTAATTATATTTGGCTGAGTCGTTCTTCCTCAAGAGTTCATAGTTGCGCTTTGTCCCAATTATTAATAACCATCAGGCCTACTGGAGTGTTGAAACACGTTTAAACGAATGAATCTTTTGTGGAACCTCAAGCCGAGCCTACTCGAACAATGGACTGTCACTGCAGAAAACACTGAAAACAGCTGAACCGGCATCTGATTCAAGCGCACGTCCCGAGCGTTACTGCATGTGAATGTTTACGGTGTTGCCAAATCTTGTGTTAGTACCATGGTACTACTTTAGATCCAGTAGATTTTTAGTAGACTATAAGAACATACAGACTAATCACAAAAAGTGTCTATTAAATAAAAAAACTTATAGTTACACTAATTATATCTTTCGAAATCTGAACAAATATCCCTTTAAAAAATCTTTATTTTGATAGATATTTAACATTCAAACTTCCCTTTTTTCTTTTTTTTATTAGTATTTAAAATGTATACAAAAAAATGTATTCCCAAAAAGTTTTCAGTTTAGAGAATTTCATTTTCAAAAAGCTTGATCTTTATTTTCCTTAGCCGTTGTTCAAAAAATAATATTTGCAGCTTACAAAAAATGTAAAAAAAAGTCTCTAAGTTCTCATTTTCTAAAAGTCACAATATAATTAGTTATGATAGTCTCCTTTCTTGTTCAAATAAAAAATTAATACCCCCTTTTTTATCTTTAGAGTAAGTACTTGTATTCGTTAAGCAAATATTCCTACTTAGCTTTTGTAGAAGTTTATACAGGAAAATTTATTTTTGTAGTTCTGTTAGAGTAAAATGACTTTCAAAAATGTATTGGAAAAAACTTTTGGCTTGCAAAAAATATGTTAGAAAAATATGCACTGTATTTTTTATTTGAAAAATACGGATTCCCATAAAAAAAATCGGAAAATTCTCTTTTAAAAAAAGCTAAAGGATATACATATATGTACAATACTATAGTAAGATTTCGAATAACATAACCTTACACTAATAAAATCAAGATTAGAATTTAATACTACTTGACAGCTGATCGGTGTCATCTGCCTTTTGTCAAAAATCAGACGAGTTCTCTAGTGACATTTATTTGATTAAATGATATAACTACTCGTTTCGTAAAAACTATTCGAGAACCGACAACGTAGTAATTTACAGTCTTGGCCAAGCCAACGAACGAAACAAAATTAAGGCTGAGTAGGATTCTCGTGCGCGCTATTCAGTTGTTTTCTGTTCCTAACTTAAGTTTGTCGTCCAAGTTATCAGTTACGCTCGGAATTTCGAACGGCAAAGTCGGCAACTACAGATTCCAATGTTGGTTTTTTATTTTGCGCTTAGAATTCGCGACACAGGAAAAAAGTTTGAAAGTTGGAACAGCATGTGAATTCCAACGTTCTGAATAAAACTTTACTTTTTATAAATACTTTTAGACTTTTGTTACCCATTCTTAATACTTTTAGAGTTATTTTATATAAAATATGCCAGACGCCTGTCTCTGACACAATAAACTTTACACAACAATATATAAACTTGATTAATGCTTTTATCCAGGTTTTCATGCGTTATTTTTTCGTGTTTTTCGATAAAGTTGTTTTAAAACGAGTGTTAGTGTAATCTTTTGGCGCACGTGCTTTTATTTTATTTTTGGATTACTTTTATTCTGGAACTGTGGCGCTGGTTACTTATGGTAAGTGTTTTTGTTTTTGTTATGAGCTATTAAGTTAACTTTTCCTTTATTATTAAGCTTTTGTGTGGACAAAAATTTAGCTCTGTCGAGATCAAAATGAACATTTACCTACATAAAATATTTGTTTATTTTATGGTATTTTAGCGTAATGATAATAATATTAATATATTTCCTCGAATATTTCATAATTTAGGAAATTTTGATTTCCATGTTCCTTTAAAAGTAAGTATGTATAATAGATAGGTACAGGGTCTTCCAACGAAGACTGAACAGGGGCTCATTTTTGAGCTTCCTTGTATTTAAAGAAAAATCTAAAATAGCCAATCGATGTACTTTTTCCTGCAGAATTCAAAAATGAAACCAAAAATTTATTTGAACCAGAAACAAAAGAGTTACGCTATTGATAAGGTGTTTTTTAAATGGAACATAGCTTTTTTATACGATTTTCGGAACGAGTGATTTTTTTTATGTCCGTTCTGATTAAAATATTTAATATTGTGACAGCTATTTTTATTAAATTTTAATGTTTTATCCAGTATAATTTAACTTCAACCTGTTTGAAACATACACTACGTAATAAAGGTAAAATCACCTTGAAATCCTTCAGTCAAAAAATTTGACAAATTTACTATAATATTGCCGAAATGAAATATTCATTAGATGAGAGATTGCAGATTGTTAACTTGTTCTACATATGCCAAGAAAATGCAAGAGAAGCAAGGAGAAGATTTATTGCAAATTTTCACAGAAATATATCCGTCAATACTATTCTAAGGATAAAGAACCTATTCGAGGAAAATAAAACATTACATGACAGAAAAAGACTTCCAACTCTATACTAACTAAAAAAAAAACACTAATAATTTAAATGTTCAATGTGACCTCCGTTGTTCTCGAAACAAGAGCGATAACCTCTTTGTAGCCTTTCCAAACTTGCTGTTATAATGTGATTTTCCTGGTTAAGGCGATTTATCTCGTTCACAATTTTCTGCATGATCTCATCAATATCGTGGTTTCGCTGCTTGTATACCACGTTCTTTAAATGGCCCCAAAGAAATGAGTCTAATACTGACATATCGGGACTATTGGGTGGCCAAGCATAGGTTCCATTTCTACCAATCCATTCTTCGTGGCGTCCGTTTAAATATTGAATAACTTCACGCACGGCATGCGGAGGGGCACCATCATGTTGCCAAATTAAATTTTGATATTCTTCCAATGGTAAATCTTCCAAAAAGTTCTCAATTTCGTTTTCTAAGAACTCGTAGTATCTCTGTCCATTTAAAGTTCCGTTAAATAATATTGGTCCCAAAATTCTATTATTTTTTATGCCACACCAAACATGGATTGAAGTCCTTCCCTGAAATTTAATTGTCTGAAATTTTCCTGGATTTCCAACGGCCCAGTGATGATTATTATGTCTATTGAAAACCCCCGATGTTGTGAATGTGGCTTCGTCAGTCCATAAGATATTTCTGAATAAATTAGGGTCTTCGTTTTCTTGCCGAATCACAACTTGGGAAACAAATTGGAAGCGAAGTTCTTTTTGTGCCGGTGTTAGATGTTGAAGTGGAAGGATATGATAAGGCTTAAATTTATGATTTCTTAAAGTCCTGTGAACAGTTCCTTGGGTAACTCTTCTGCGCCTTACACCGCCGCCGCTAGTGAACGTCCTGAACTGCGTCCGAAATTGATTTGGTTGGATTCAGTCGAAAATAATTCACAATGGCACGGTCTCGATTTCTTTTCCTTTCTGGAATTCTTTTTCTGTCATGTAATGTTTCATTTTCCTCGAATAGGTTCTTTATCTTTAGAATAGTATTGACGGATATATTTCTGTGAAAATTTGCAATAAATCTTCTCCTTGCTTCTCTTGCATTTTTGTGGCATTTGTAGAACAAGATAACAATCTGCAATCTCTCATCTAATGAATATTTCATTTCGGCAATATTATAGTAAATTTGTCAAATTTTTTGACTTTGAAGGATTTCAAGGTGATTTTACCTTTATTACCTAGTGTATGTTTCAAACAGGTTGAAGTTAAATTATACTGGATAAAACATTAAAATTTAATAAAAATAGCTGTCACAATATTAAATATTTTAATCAGAACGCACATAAAAAAAATCACTCGTTCCGAAAATCGTATAAAAAAAGCTATGTTTCATTTAAAAAACACCTTATCCATAGCGTAACTCTTTTGTTTCTGGTTCAAATAAATTTTTGGTTTCATTTTTGAATTCTGCAGGAAAAAGTACATCGATTGGCTATTTTAGATTTTTCTTTAAATACAAGGAAGCTCAAAAATGAGCCCCTGTTCAGTCCTCGTTGGAAGACCCTGGATGATACCTATTCAACCCCATGTCAGTACTCAATTTTTATGTTATTATAACAGCTTTGGCAAAACTGGCAAATATTTTGCAATTTTTTTTTCTGATACATTACAAAAATGTACTTAAATTTAAACATATTTAGTTATTGTAACTTTTTTAATTTCACCAGCTTCTGGTTTAATCCAAAGGAATAAAACTTCAGACGGTCAGTTTACAGCAGAAGTGTCTGGGTAGGTTTATGTTGGCATACATTATTAAAAGTTAAACAAATATAGTAGTTTACGGGTTTTTTTAAGTACAAGACATAATTAATTGTCATGTGATTATCATTTTTTGAAGGCCCATTTCTAGGTAATTAAATGACTGAGCTTAGAGACATCGTTAGAGGCATTTTGTACAAAATGCAAAATATACATAGGGTAAGGTGGGGGTAAATCGGTGGAAAATGTAGGTTTTTTTAAATCATGCTCATACTGTTGAAATCGTTCTTGTTACAAAAAAAAATTGGTAGGAGAGTCCAAACTAACATTTTTTTTTTATCTAAGACATCCCACGTAGACTTCAAACCTAAGTACTAACGTACCGTGGGTGTCTGAAGAGAAGGGAATGTTTTAAACTTTTAAAAAATGTTTTAACCCCAAAAAAAGGTTACTTAATATACAAATTACCACCACTTTACCCCAATTGGGGTAATTTGAAGGTACGGCTCCAAACCCTATTCACTTTCATGTAAAAATGCCGGTGTAAAGTGGTCTCGAAAGTGGTGCTCAAACATCAACCCAAAAACCGAGCCAAAAACTGTATATAAAACACACTGGCACTAAATTTATTTTTTTAAAGACAACAAAAAGAAACACAAAACCAAAATTTCCAATCAGACCCAATCAAACCCAAACAAAATTTCAAATTCTGATCAGTTTTGTTTGGTATAGGCCTCCTCATCCAAGGCTTCCACTAACGAATTGAAACTGCTATGGATTGTTTACTACTAATATGATAATGTATATGGGACAAAAGAATTTTTAACTTTCACCAAATCTATGCAATTGTGCAAACGCAAAAGTTTCCCTGAGTGGGGTAATTTGGTGGTATATTATTATTATTATATTATCTTTACATTAAGTGAATTTTGGACCTGGTACCTGGTGCCTTTGTTAAGACTTATTTACAAGAATAGAGCTTTATTATTATTAAAAGTAAAAGTAAGGACAAAATCATGTTTCTGTTGGTACCTCCGATTTCCTCACAATTGGGTAATTTGAAGGTAAAATTTCTCCCATCCATTCCCCACTGACCTTTTTACAGTAAAAAGTAATTACGTACAAATTGATGTAGCTCAGAACATTATTTTTCCATTTGTAACGGTTTTGGTTACTTTTGTCCGAAGCTGTGTGGTCCACAAAATGTTTTATAGTAGAAAAATAAATTGACATTAGATTCGGAATCATAAGAAAAATCGAATACAATTTTTTTTTTGTTTTGTTAATTCTACAGTAGATATTTAAACAGAAACTTTTTTTTTATCTAAGACATCCCACGTAGACTTCAAGCCTAAGTACTAACGTACCGTGGGTGTCTGAAGAGAAGGAAAATGTAGTCTATTGACACGGGATTTGAAGGATTGGAGGTTGGGACGGGAAGGGAAAACATCTGCAGGCAATTTGTTCCACAATCTGGAGACCCTAGGTATGAATGAGCGAGAGAAGTGGTCTGTTCTAGGCTTTTGTAGCTGGACAGTAAAGGGATGCATACGTAACGCGCCTCTTGTTGTTCTGTTAGGGACATTCAAGGGGGGAATAATACCGGCTGGTTCTTCAGAGCAAAACGTGGAAGTAGCGGTAGAAAAGGGATAAATCCCCTACAGCGCGGCGATGAGCGGGAGACTGGAGTTTTCTCGTGAGGGCTGGGTCATTGATAAGTCGAATAGCTCTCTTTTGGATAGAATCAAGGATCTTAAGTGTCGAAGCGGATGCCGCTCCCCAGATGTGGGAGCAGTACTCTAGATTAGGTCTTATTTGGGAAACATAGAGAGTATAAGTTGGAAGGGGAGAAGTATTTTCTGTCTCGAAAGAGAAAACCAAGCTTTTTAGCTGCCGATGCGGCTACTGAAGTGATGTGTTTGTGCCAGCTGAGATCATGTTCGAAAGCGACGCCAACGAGATCGAACGTTTCGTTGTTTTGTAGGGCTTGGCCATTCATGTGGATGGGGTAAGCGTTGCCAGATTTTTTGCGTGAGAGGGAGCAAGACTGGGTTTTGGAGGCGTTGAACTGAACAAGGTTCTTGGCACCCCAGTCTAAGATTAATTGAAGATCTTGGGAAAGGGATAGGTACATAGATCTGCGTTCATCGTCCAACTCCCGACTCGGAACTTGTCTGGAAAAATGAATATTAGAATGAAGAGTACTATCGTCAGCATAACTGTGGATGGAATTAGTAGTTGAAGAGAGCAGGTCATTAATGTGAAGAAGAAACAGGGTTGGTGCCAGGACTGAACCTTGGGGGACACCAGCATTGATAGGATGGAAGTTAGATGAGTGACCGTCAACCACAACAGATATGTGCCGATTTGAGAGGAAGCTGCCGATCCAGGTACATAGTTTGGTAGGAAGACCGTAAGAAGGTAGTTTGTTGAGGAGTGCGGCATGCCATACTTGGTCAAAGGCCTTAGAAATATCGAGAGCAACAATCTGAGATTCGCCATGAAATTCAAGAGACTTGTTCCAGTTATGTGTGACAAAGCTAAGGAGGTCAGCTGTGGATCTTTGGTGACAAAATCCGTACTGTCTGTCATGGATGATTTTGTGTTTTTCTAGATATTTTAGAATTTGCAAGTTGATTACTTTCTCCATAACTTTGCTGACAACGGAGAGAAGAGAGATAGGTCTATAATTGGATGGAAGGGTCTTGGAACCTTTCTTCGGGACAGGCTGCACACGAGCAGTCCTCCAACCACCTGGGAAGATACCCCTGTCATAAGAGATCTGGAAAAGACGAGTTAAAATGGGTGCAAGTTCTGGAGCGCATTTTTTTAGAACAATTGCTGGTATGCCATCCAGACCAGAGGACTTTTTGGTGTCAAGGGATAGAAGAATTTTTTGAACTTGTTTGACCTTAAGTATTATATCGGGCATTTTGTGGGGTACAGACTTAGCAGTTGGAAGAGCAAAATTGGGGAGAGGGATCAGGGTGGAATTGGCAGCGAATTGTTTGGCGAATAGTTCTGTTTTCCCTTTAGAGGTGGAGATAACTTCATTGTCAGAGGTTAGGGGAGGAAAAGTGCTTCTACAGACGTTCTGACTAATGTTTTTGGCAAGTGACCAGAAAGATTTGCCGTCGTTGGGACAGGAAAGCACTTTATCTTTTATGCGGTTGTTAAAAGCATTTTTGGACTCTAAGATAGTTTGGTTGTATTGATTTCTGGCCTCGGTGAAAATTTGGCGATTTTCTGGTGTAGGATTTTGAAGATACCTTTTGTGACCTTGGGACCCAACCTGGCTTTGTCACAGTCCTTGGAGAACCAAGGCTTTTGATGGTTGAGTTTAGGTTTCTGGCGGGTATGTGGAATGAAACCGTCAATCCCTGCTTGAATAATGTCTGTGATATGAGAGCAAATTTCGGAGGGATCGGGAGTGGAAAAACAGACAGAGTTCCAAGGGAAAGCAGAGAACAAGTTTCGAAGACCTTCCCAGTCGGCAGAATTGTAGTGCCAGATCGTGCGTTCTGGCATGATTTCAGCAAACTCGGGATGTATGGGGCAAGAGACGGTAATGAGGCCATGATCTGCATGACCAAGGGGAGCGCATACAGATGTTAAGTAAGGCTCAGGATGGGTGGTGAGAAAAAGATCTAGCGGATTTGCATTATGGGCGGAAACGCGGGGAAAGTATGTTGGTTCTCTGATCAAATTGGTGAGCGAGTTGCTGATTGCGAAGTTTTCTGCTGCTCTGCCTTCTGGGTCAGTTTTTGTGGATCCTAACCATTCCTTGCTATGGACGTTGAAGTCGCCTAGGACGATAACTTCAGCGGAGGGAAATTCGGAGATGAGATGGTCGATTTTTGCCGGGAAAAAGTCAAAGAACTCGTTGTAGGATTTGTCTGATGGGGAGCGGTAGATGCAACAGATAAATTTAGTAGAAGATTTAAGGGCGAGTTTTAGCCAGAGAATATCGGGCTGGCCTGATTCCAGGTTCGGGAGTCTGGTGCAAGAAAGGCTGCTGCGAACGCAGGCACATACCCCACCATGAAGACGAAAAGATGACAGAAGTTCATAGCCTGGAAACAGGAGATGATTGGTTGAGCATTTGGAGCTGATTTGGGTTTCGGTCAGAAAAAGAATGTGGGGTTTGGATGATTGGAGATAGTGGTGGACAGAGTCAAAATTGGAATTAAGCCCACAGATGTTGGCAAGGGTGACTATGCTCTTGGAATTCTTCGATGGTGGGCCCCCATGAGCACCCCTCGCCCGGAGATCCGAATGGAGGGGTAGTTTACCTCCGGAATTTTTTACCCCTGGGAGCGCCATCATCATTTTCATATTTGTTTTTTTTAAGAGGTGGATAGTTAGAAGAGAGAAGGAACACAAAAGAGAAGAGAAAGAACGTCAGTGTGAAGAGGAAAGGAAAAGAAAAAACCGACTCACGCACCCAGGGCTGGAAACATCCGCTAAGATTTCACCAGCTCTTTAAGTGGTTGCGCGGGGTGGTACCTCCTCGGTCGAGGAAAAGATCCTCTACCACCTATTTTTATTGTTGCCAAATGTATATAAGCAACATTGTGACATATTTTTAACTTAATCTAAGGAATATAAAAGTGCAATTTTAAAAAAATCATAAAGAAATTCGAATACAAACTTTTTTTTTGTTTTGTTAATTCTACAGTTGATATTTAAGCAGAAACTTATTTTTATTGTTGCCAAGTGTATAAGAAACACTTCGACATATTTTAACTTAATCTAAGGAATATAAAAGTGTGATTTAAAAAAAATTACCTCCGATTTGGTCCACCACCGATTTACTCCATCTTACCCTACCTAGTATGTACATGTATGTATGTAAAATTTGAAGGTAAACCAAAAATTGTATAACATACCTACTTACATTTAAAAAGTTAACATTTGAAAAGTAATATTACATCCCCACTATTTTAGTTTTATAACATTGTTGTTGTTATACCTAATTCACTAAAGAAATTAAAATAATTGTATTTTGAACTTTTCATTTAAAAACCTTCGCAGCAATAATTCGATAGACGTAGGTATCGAGTTTTGCCGCGCGCTGTTTTCAAAGTAAAATACATAATAAAATTTTAATTCCTTTTATAAATTATGGTGTTGCTCCCAAACTATGTACAATGCTTTCAATTTAAATTGTCACACTTTTAAATAACCATAGAATAGGTACATATTTCATAAGGTAGAAGCTTCATTAAAAAACCAAATGGTATTTTGATATGAGTTATGTCAATAACTCTGACAATTGACAGTTTATAGAATTTTTAGCTTTACAGTATAAAACTTCCTGAAAAATCCTACAAACTGTTTTTTTGCGAACCTTCTAGCTCAAAAAATACCTAACTATTTTACGGCCATTTAAAAGTGTGACAATTTAAATTGAAGGCACTGTACCTGGATCGGTAGCTTTCTCTCTAATTCGCGCATATCTGTCGTGGTGGACGGTCCTTCTACTGACTTCCATCCCATCAATGCTGGCATACCCTAAGGTTCAGCCCTGGCACCAACCATATTTCTTCTTGACTTTAATGAGCTGCTCTCTTCAACTAACCAATTATATCCGCAGATACGCTGACGATAGTACCTACTCTTCACCCGAGTCGCAGATCTCTGCGCCTATCCCTTTCTCCAGATTTTCAGTTAATCTTAGATTGGGGTACCAAAAATCTTGTTCAGTTCGACGCCTCCAAAACCCAGTCGTGCTCCCTGTTACTCAAAAAATCCGGCAACACTTACCCCATTCACAGGAATGCCAAGCTCTATGGAACAAAGAAATGCTCGATCTTGTTGGCATCGCTTTCGAACATGATCTCAGCTGGTACAAACGCATTACTTTAATAGCCACATCGGCAGCTAAAAAGCTTGATTTTCTCTTTTAAGCCAGAAAATACTTCCCCCCTTCCAATGTACACACTCTCTGTGTTTTCCAAATAATACCTAACCTAGAGTACTGTTCCCACATCTGAGGAGCGGCAACACCTTCCACACTTAACATCCTTGATTCTTTCCAAAAGAGAGCCTTTCGACTCATCAATGACCCAGTCCTTACAATGGACTATTCGTTCTTTACAATAAAAACTTCTAAAAGCTTTTATTTCAGTTGTTGACCATTCTTGAACAGTAGGATGACGATGATAATGCAATATTCACACCACTGTATGGGCAATAGATACATTAAAATACACAAATTTGTTGGCATGTCCCAGGTAAATTTTCTTTTGAAAATAATATTGGACCCTCCACACAACTGATGTGCTGATAATTTATTAAAATCATTTTATTTTTTAAATATTTTACTTTTTCGATATAATTTCTTGTAGCTATTATAGGTATTTTGATTTTTTTTACTTTTGACAACGGCACTTAACTTAAATGTCAAAACGTCAAATTTTTAATTTTAATCAAAAGGTATAAAAAAGTTTTCGTTTTTTAGCGTTTTCGCAATTAAAGAAGAGTGACAAAATACCCGTGACACTATTACCTAACACAACAAACCTACAGAAATTCTTACAACAAGGTTTTGGCTATTATTATGTTACCCCAAACGTTTTACGTTCTCTATAGCAGTGCTACTAAAACTTTTTTTAGTGGCGGACTGGTATTTATTTTTCCTTGTCGCCAACGGACCAGTTTGGAAATATATTGACGGTTACTAAACTCTTAAAGTAAATACGAAAGAAAAATTGCCTTTGTATACAAATCAAACACAAATTTATTTTAAAAATATATCATTTTGAAAATTTACAAAACACCAGGTAAGTATACATTTATATTTTAAATAAGATTTATTAACCATAAAGGTACATAATTAAAATAATAATTACAAACAAAACAAGTAAAACCAATGGTAACTTTATGTAACATAAAATATAATATAGAAATGAAAATCCTACTTAAGGTCGATTCTCACTTGCGCTGCATTGAGCTCGGCGACGCGACGCGACGGAGCGATGCAAAGTGTAGTAACGCCATTGACTTTTATATATAGACCCGTACACCTGACAGCCTGCGCAAACAAAAGTTAAGTTACCAGGGTGAAATAGTGTGTTTGTACGCACGGCCTCCGGTCATATTTCTCGAGCCATATCGGCGAGGGGCATGCGCAAAACTCGCTTGTTGTCATCTGCTACACGGTTTGCATAACCAGCTGGAAAACAATCAGCAAACCCTTTTATGTTCCTTGACAATCAGAGTGGGATCGACCATCACAGCTGACAAATTTTGCAGTGCGCATGCCCATGGCCGATCAGCTTTGTTTACTTGCGCAAGGCCAGAAATTTGCCACTTTCGCGATTATTGTTTGCTTATCCATATTAGAAATCAATGAGTAACGCTGGTCGAGTATTCTCATATATCCGACAACGAGCGACAGCGACGCGACACTACGCGCTGTTAAAAGCAAAAAGTGATGTCCGCGGTTGACATTTCTTCTTCTAACAAAAAAACTGAGATGCCAACAATTAATCTTGCACCACCTTATACTGTTTATATGCTTAAATTTAAATCTTATAAGAACACTTACAATTATTTTTACTTTCTAAAAGGTTATTGTTTTAGCGATTCGTTATCACAAAACGAATGTTTTATTTGTTCTTTAATTTCTATGTTACCTAAAATATAGGTTGAGCAGTATTTTCCTATTTGAAAAAATAAATTAGATAATAAACAATACTTAGAGTTTCATCTAATTTTAAAGAAATGTGTCTCCAAATATTTTCTTTTCTTTGCTGATTACTGTAGTTTTTGTTCTTAAGATCATAAAGTTCTACATATTCTGCCACAAGGATAATTAATTGCCCTGCCTTTTCATCGTCGATAGCAGACATTTTTAATAAAATACCATGTAATGTAAACTGTCAGAATCAAGAGAAACGCTCTCGGAATGATTCCATCGTTGCCGCGCGACGAAGCAATGCGTCGTAACGTCGTAACCTGTAGTGCAGCACAAGTGAGAACGTATTCATTTAAAACTATGAAATATTTATCTAGCGACAATTTGTAGCGTAGCGTCGCGCCGTGTCGCCGAGCTGAGTGTAGCGCAAGTGAGAATCGACCTTAATTCCCTAATACTCACCTAATATTAATTTAAAAATAATATTTAAAAAATTATTTTAAAAAACAAAATTTTGAACTTATATCTAATGTGACGTATGGGCTTGCTTACTTCCGCAATGTTTCTCAACTTGTGGTTCAATTGATGACAATACTACTCGTAGTGGTTTGTGAATATTGACACTATTACGATGTTTACTTTTTATCAAAGACATCGTTGAAAATCCTGATTCACAGAGGTATGTTGATGGATGTAAAATAAGATATCTCTTATTTTATATTACAAAATAAAATGACTTTATAGACAAGTTGACAAGTTGTTTATTATCCACCAGTTGTAACGAACGTTAAACTAAATTACAATATAAGGTATAAACAATAACACCAACTATACCTACATCTCTCTTTTTCAATAATTAAAGGTTTAATCTGTTTGGCATTTTGACAATACGACCTGAACAAGTGGTTCTTATAAAACTGTCCTTTGACCCCCCATTCTTTTGAACAACACTACGTTGCAAATTACTTTCACTCGGTGCTTCTCTATCATCTACTACATTCGTTTTTCTATAACTTTTCTCAGAACTATTTCCGTTATTCTCCTCTGGTTCACAGTATACAGTATTTTCGTCCTTTTCACCTACACCATTTCTTTCACCCGCACACTCTATAAACATTTTTGTTTGTGAATTCTTATGCAAGTTTGGATTATATTTTTGCTCAGCACCAACCCTTGAATTTTGAATTGAGCTATGGTTGCTATTGTTACCTGTACTTTTAATAAATATACGGTTTCTTATTAACACAAAATCATTGCTCATTTTCACTTTATAAGTTCTCGCTCTTATTTTTTCAATTATGATTCCACGTTTCCAGACATCACGTGGTTCTGTCTGAACATAACCCTCCGATCCTATACTAATTTCTGGTAAGTTTCGAGATTTTGAGTTATAGTATTTTTTTTGAGATTCTTGTCTAGTTTTAATAAAATTTTCTTTACGCTTGAAAATTTTTGACCTAAGAGAATTTGCTGTACTTGGTAAATTTGACCTAAGTTTCCTAGAAAACATTATTTGAGCAGGTGAAATATTATCTTCTAAAGGTGTATTCCTGTACTTTAATAGTGCCAGATGTAAGTCTTTTTTCTCTTCTATAACCTTTTTATACATTTTTTTTTACAGTCTGAATATGTCTTTCTGCCATACCGTTACTCTGAGCATTTGTGGGTGACGATATTTTATGAGAAAAGCCCCATTCCTCAGCAAATTTTTTGAACTGAAATGAGCTAAATTGAGGTCCTCCATCGGATACTAAATTTAACGGTATACCAAACAATGCAAATCTATCTTTAAGAATTTTAATTATACTTGAACTAAATGTAGTTTTTTATTCGATAACATCTACAAATTTCGAAAAATAGTCCACTAAGAGTAAGTATTTTGCACCAGAGATCTCAAAAATATCACATCCTACTTTGTTCCAAGGAATATTTGGAATTTCATGAGAAATTAAAGTTTCATGAGCTTGTGAATTTGAGTATTTGGCACATAGATGACAATTATTGCTAATTTTTTGCCTGATATCATTTTGCATTGTTGGCCAGAAAACAGACTCTTGAGCAAGTTTAAGACACTTGTTATAGCCAAGATGAGAGCAGTGAATCATATTTAGCATTTCTGCATGCATTGAGGAAGGAATAACAATACAACTACCTTTAAAAATTAAATCATTTATTATACAAATTTCACTCTTATATGGTAAAAAAACTTGTATTTTAGTATTTAATTTATGAATGTTTTTTGGCCAGCCATTTAAAACTACTTTTTTTAGCTCTTGTAATTGCATATCTTTCTGAGTTTCGTTTTTAAATTCTTGTATTCGTTCTGGTGTTGCATTTATCTGTTCTTTTATTAAACATACTTGTGCCTCAACATCATTATCAAAAACGGAATTTTCTATATTTGAATTTAAATATGCCCGTGATAAAGCATCAGCCAATATCAGATTTTTACGTGGTTTATAGACTAAAGAAATGTCATATTTTTGAATCTGTAGCATCATTCTTTGAAGTCGTGCTGGGCATTTATTAAGTGGTTTTTTAAATATTGAAATTAAAGGTTGATGATCAGTTTCCACAGTTACTTTTTTCCCAAATATATTATATATATATATATATATATATATATATATATATATATATATATATATATATATATATATATATATATATATATATATATTGATAAAATTCATCTAAACCAAAACAGATTGCAGATATTTCTTTTTCTATTTGTGCATACCTAGTCTGAGCTGGCGACATTGCTTTTGATGCATAGGCACAAGGTAATTTATCTTCTAAAAGAACCGCGCCTAATCCAGACTTTGAAGCATCAACTGAGATTACTGTTTCTTTAGAAATATCAAAATATTGTAATATAGGATGTTTCGTTAACAGTTGTTTTAAATTTTCAAAAGCTTTGGTGTGTTCTTTAGTCCAAATAAAACTATTTTCTTTTTTAAGTAACTCGCGTAGTGGCAAAGTATTATCAGAAAATTTTTTTAATAAATTTACTGACATAAGTAAGCATACCTAGCAGTCTCTGAACGTCATTTTTATTTTCCGGTTTTGGAATATCTAGGATACCTTGAATTTTTGATTTATTTGGACTAATGCCATTTGCTGAAAATGTATGTCCCATATAATCTATTTTAGTTTTTCCAAATTTGCATTTTTCTAGATTAAATCGGACGTTATTTTCCTTAGCAATTTC
This sequence comes from Philopedon plagiatum, assembly GCA_963971165.1. Taxonomy (NCBI): domain Eukaryota; kingdom Metazoa; phylum Arthropoda; class Insecta; order Coleoptera; family Curculionidae; genus Philopedon; species Philopedon plagiatum. The sequence continues at coordinate 12,957,413 of OZ020196.1, read as the reverse complement.
AAGGACCTTTCTCAGATTTTGATCATGTTCTAATTTGGTTTTTCCCCAAATCAGAATATCATCAATATAAATTTCACATCCTTTCATAGAGAACAAATTCTTAAACCTATCTTGAAACACCTCCGGAGCCGATTTGATTCCGAATGGCATTCTCAAAAATTTATACCGTCCAAAAGGTGTTCCAAAGGTACATAGGTCAGAACTTTCCTCATCTAAAGGAATTTGGTAAAAACCTTGCGTAGCATCAAAAGTACTAAAATATTGTGCACCTAATAACTGACTAGTAATTTCATCTATAGTTGGAATATTGCAGTATTCACATTTGATATAATTGTTTAGATCCTTAGGATCCAAACATATTCGTATAGTACCATTTGGCTTCCTTACAAGAACCATTGCATTGACCCAATCAGATGCACCATTTACTTTTTTAATAATGTTCGATGATTCCAGCTCATCCAAAGCTTGTTGTAAACTGTCCATCAAAGGTAATGCAACCTTTCTTACAGGATGTACATTATCAGCTAACTCTATGTGATAAGGTGTAGTTGCTATAGAACCAACACCTGAAAATACCGGGCTGTATTGAGTAATTAATTTATTATATTCACCTAGATTTTTGATTTCGTCTACGCCCATTATTAAATTTAAATTAATTAATGTGTTTAAACCTAAAATGCATTGCGTGTTAGAGTTTACTCTGTAAAAATCAATCGTATGTTGCTCATTATTTTTTATGCATACCAAAGTACTTTTTCCCAAAATCTGAATATTATTACCTGTATAAGATTTAAGTTTGCTATCAGTTTTACAAATTTCTTTTATGGACAGTCCTAATTTTTTTATATACAGATAAAGACATAATATCAGCCATGGAACCAATATCCAATTTAAACTTAACAGATTGATTATTTATTTGTAAATCTGTAAACCACTCTTTATTTTGTTGTTTATTATGTTCCATGCAACCAACAAACATATATTTCTCGTGTTCATTCTTATCATTTACACTGTCACAAACATAATCGTCGACCTGTACATTCTGAATATTTTTCTTTTGATTAGCATTCATTCGCTTAAAACATGCAGAAGCAAAATGATTCAGTTTACCACAAAAGCTACATTTTCGTCGATAAGCTGGACATTTGTTAATAGGATGGTTTCCCAGGCAATTTCTGCAGTTTTCAATAAGCTTGTTTATAAATTTCCTTGAATCATTCAAACCTTTTCGGACGACGTTGACTTCATTTGAAGAATTTTCCATATCCTGACATCTTTCCTTGGCTTTTTCCATCATATGACTGATTTCTATCGTTTTTTCCAAAGTTGCAGGATCTTCTTGTAATAATTTTTCTCTTATCACACTGTTTGTCAAACCACAAATAATAACTGTCTTTATAAGGTCGTCTTGTAAATTGCTTAGCTTGCATTTCATGCCTTGCTTCTTAACGTCTGTGATAAATTGCTCTAGTGATTGATATGTACCTTGTCTCATACTGAAGAACTTGTACCTTTCATAAGTAATATTTTCTTTAGGGAGAAAATGTTGATCATATTTGTCCAATAAAATGTCTATTTTATTTTGGTCTTCTTTAGGTATAGAAAAAGTTGAAAAAATTCTAAAACCTTCTTCGCCAATATACTGCAACAGTTGATCGCATTTTACAGAATCATCCTTTTTATTTGTTTCCGATGCAATTAGGTAATTAGTAAATCTTGCCTTCCATATCTGCCAATTTTCAGCGACATTTCCTGACATATCCATATGGGAAATTCCACGATTGTCCCCCATTTTCACCCTTTTCTTATTTAGGTTCCTTGTATGCTTAGAAATGGTTAGAAATAAGTTTTATAACCGACTGCGCCATGTAAAATAAGATATCTCTTATTTTATATTACAAAATAAAATGACTTTATAGACAAGTTGACAAGTTGTTTATTATCCACCAGTTGTAATGAACGTTAAACTAAATTACAATATAAGGTATAAACAATAACACCAACTATACCTACAATGGAAACGTCAAAAGCGTTTTTATTGCAACAACGTAAATGTTCTGCTTTAACACTTACCTACCCAAAAAGATGCGAGTGAAGTTTTAGTTTCAAACTTTTTCTTAAGTTCTTGATTACAAGACAAATCTATAAGATTATCCTCCAAGTTATTGTCAATCTCATCATCCCACTTGATAAATGGATTTCGAATCCATCTGTTACTTCTTCGTGGAATCTCATCATCTGGAAAGTACGTCGTACCAAATCGTTCCGCTATATTTGTTAGATGAATAGTAATGACATTGCGCAAAGATTCGACTTTAATCTCTTCGCATCCTTCAATAATGTTAGCTAAATTGTGAAACATGTCATGGTAGTTTTTTTAAACGCGCACCCTTCGTCTATTAGGTTTTTGTTTTAATCCCTCAATTCTGTCTTACATCGTAAAATACGATGACATTCTTCCCTGCATGGAAATATTTACTTCATTAAAAATTGCAAAAATGTCAGTCAAATAAGCTAGTTTTGCTATCCAATTAATATCTCCAAATCGTTTCGAAAAAACTGGCTTTTTTTCTTGAAGGAATATAAAAAGTTCATTTTTTAGCTCTAACACTCTGGCCAGGATTTTACCTCTTGAAGGCAACGCACTTTGGCACGCAACAGTAGCTGTTGATGTTCAGCTCCCATGTCCTGACATAGCGTAGCGAACAATCGGGAATTCAAAGCATTTGCCTTAAAATAGTTTATAATGTTTACCACTTCATTAAGCTCATTTAGCTCTGCAGACATGTTTTTTTGTAGCTAGATTTTCGTTATGTATAAAACAGTGAGTGGATATGCATTCTGGTGCGACCGCCTTAATCTGTGCGACATCTTCGGAGTGTCTTCCTGCCATTGCCCTCTGCACCACAAGTACATATGCCTACACGGAACTTCTGTTCCAGTGCACATTTTTCGAATACTTATAGTGTTATTTAACGCCCTAAATATTTCCGAACCGGTCGTGTTGGTTGCAAGCGATGCAGAAAAAAGTGTTTTTCCTCCAAATCGTTTTTATGTTCGTAGTGCACTTACACAATCAAAATGGCCAAATTAGTCACATCGGTCGACTTATGAAGCTGCAAAGAAAATAACTTTTAGCTGCTTTATGAGTTGTGCTTCCATGTCATTGGACAGGTCGTCAATTCTTCAAGCTGTTGTATCGTTGGGTGATGCTAAAAAATTATGTTTTCTTTCATTCTTATGGCCGCGGGTCATATATTGCCTCATTGTATCGGTCCTTCCTCACTGACCCCCTGGTTTTCAACCCCAGGAGTTTTTCAACGCCAGGGGTTATCAGGCTCTGATTTTGCGCAACCTTCAGTAATCTGTGCAGAATGGAGAATGTGCAACGGCGCCTTCGTCCTATAATGAGACATCGGGTCTCATCCGGCCTTTAACCGACGTAAATAGGACGCTCTTGACATATTCATTTTGCACTCTTCCCTTCATATACATAATACACACACTGCATTCATACTGATGATTACAAAATATCCATGGTCAGAGTGGGATTCGAACCCACGATATCTCGATTGTAGTTAAACATTATAAATTACTTTTTATTTAGTATGTATACGAAACTTGCAAACTTATATTTTCTTTTATTTTGCAAATTCAATTTTTAAAATTGATATTCCAATACCGGTGAGAGTTTACTGTACTTGTGGCTTTTGATAAATTTGTATCGTCACATTTTAAATTCAGAAAGTTGAAATTTATATTTGCGGCCACATATTTTGATTTTCTATTTACAAATATTTAAATTGATAGTTCGGAAGTGCTTTTGAATGTATTTGAGTGAATTTCATATTCAGTATGAATAACTAATATTTTACTTAGATGTCATGTCGATGAAAAATTTAGCAGTGAATCTAAAGGAAGAAATAAATTTGGACGAAATATCAAAAATGATATGAGTTAGTTTTTATTTCCACTATTTTCGACTAATTAAATAGCAAAACCAGCTTGTCTTGGGGTATCGGTACTGGTGCGGGCCATAGAGAAAATATATAGTAGAGACATAATGTCAATTACGAATGCGGCTGAATCCGTAAACAAAGACGGTCCTCTGCGGGCTTGCGCATTGTCGAACGTTTGCCTTGTGATAGACAGGACCGTACTTCAAAATTTATTTCACATGACGTGAATCTTTTATCGAGTAATAAATGCTAAATATATTACTTGTAATTATTCTTTATATTAATGATAAAAATGTAACCATTAGTGAGATTTTAACAAAAAGTGTATTGTTTGTTGGCTTAAATCTGAGTTTTCTTGCTATACAAAACTGTCGATAATTCCTCGAAAATAGCTCAGTTTATATATATACAGTGCGTCTCTTTAATGTCCCCCCCCCCCTCTTAATTTTTTAAACGTTACATTTACAAAATTGAAAGTTAAAATAAAATATAAACATAGTATTCTAAACAATAGAAATAAAATATGCAACTGTTTTAAGAAGTAAAATAGTAAATCAAAAAAATTACATGTGTATATTTTATTGGATTGACATCCCATCCTGTATAATTATTGAACAAACCAAGTTCTAGGGTAAGATGTAAATATTTTTACACCTATTTACAGTGTGTGCACTTGATACTTTGCTGAAAGCGCTACTACTTACGGCCCCATGTCAATCTAATCCACCGATATCTTAGCGATCCTTTGGCGAAAGCGCTTTTTTCTTTCGCCATCCGTTTTAAAATACTCCCCTCGACCCTAATCCACTAGTATTTTTAGTGCCCCTTTGACGAAAGCGCAAATATGCCTTTTGGACACTCACCCTTCTAATCCACTGATATCTTAGCGATCCTTTGGCGAAAGCGCTTTTTTCTTTCGCCATCCCTTTTAAAATACTCCCCTCTACCCCAATCCACTAGTATTTTTAGTGCCCCTTTGGCGAAAGCGCAAATATGCCTTTTGGTCACACTCACCCTTATGCAATATAGGGGAAGGAGGCATTGACACTATATATGACCTTCTTACACCATCTTACCCCTTATACAATGCCCCTAATACACACACACCCCATCAGTGCCTTTCTGACACCTTGACCACACTCAATATATGTCACTGACAAATATTTCTACTTCTCCGTGTGTGTATTCACTTCAACACCGGAGTGCATTTAAGATAAATTATATTTTTTACCTCCTATTCTTTCACATATTGATATAATTTAAATTTGGAATTAAACTATTTGTATTTATGCACTACTTGTAAGAAATAGACTACGAAATAATTCCTTATATTTAAAAGTTGGATACATAATTGGCGAAACATATGAAATGTCTGTAACACTTTGTAAAGACTATTTTTGTATCGAATAACAAGCTTCAGAGGTTCGCTATATTCGCCACCCCAACCAAAAATACCATAACATACATGAGATTTTTTCGGCCCGGTTCTGATCGCCGCGTTGCGTCATTGAGTTCAACAACCACTTTTACGAGACGTCCCGAGTGCGCATGCTTCGAGTGGACCGTCGTTTAAAAATCTGACAGGCGCCCAATGCGTACAAACGCACTTTTTCGCCCATACATTGGACGGATTCAGCTGGTGTCGCGAATACGTTGTGATGGTCTAAATATATGTTGTCTATGGTGAGGGCTTATTCCTGAATAAAACGCTATTAAGCCGCGCCAAGCTTTCGATAATGTTTATTATCGTCGCCAGGGCTACAATATGAAACAGTGATTGATAAGTCAACCTATATTAAATTTGAAAATTCTTTGTACAAAAGGCAACACATAAAATAATCTCTCTTTCAAAATTACTTACTGCTAATGCATTTCTTTATTAAGACAGCTTCTACAATAAACCTATTACTTTAAATAATTTGTTGTTAGATTCGAGGATAGATTATTGTTAAATTCCAGGCCTAATTTTGTAGATGGTAAAAATGAGTTGATTCTAGGTTGATAACAAAAGAATTTGTTGGAGCTATTTGTTTTTCGGTCGTCAGTTTTTTGTATTTTATTTTTAATTTTTTCCATTTTCTTATTGCTTAGGCTGTTAAGTTGGTGTTAGTTAATATCCTGTTAACTTTGCCTTGACTTTGATGATTATATAATTGTGATACTGGCGATTAATTTTTGAGTACCTATTGAATAATTACCTAATGATACTTATGGATGAAACGAGGGACTGCAAGGGTGAAAAGTAAATGGGCTGGTTGGTTATATAGACAAATTGGAACTGGTGTTGTTATTAGTAGCGTTATTGTTGGTTAATTTGTTAATACATTTAATACATTAGAATAAATGATTCTAAGACCTTTAGTGTCGGCTCTTGTGTTAATTGATTTAGGTTCATCAGATCACCGCAGTATCAATGGCCAGTCAATAATATAAATCGGATATCATGGAATTTATTAAACTGCTCATTCGTGTTGTTTATCATTATTTATAATTCAACATTTACAAATATTTAAATTGGAATTCTGGAATGCTTTAGAATATGTTGGAAGTGGACTAGACACAATTTTTTACTTGTGTCGAAGAAAACTTAAGTTATGAAACTAAGAAAAGGGGAAAATATAAAATGGAGTGCGATTTGGGGTTACTCTATATTTTCTCTGTCAATGGTAGTAAATACCATCATTGCAGCATATAGTGAAAGATGCCATATTTGTTTAGTTGAATTAATGGAGAGATTAGTCATATTACTTTGCATAAGAATAAAATAATTTACCTACCTTAACAAAATCTTGTGCATACATTTACTACATAGTAGAAACGGGACCGTTGCTGAATCATTATTTGGTATTGGGCCTATTTGCCTGCCCACTGCAAACTTTATTCCACACCATAGTATTTAATTAAAAACAAATAGATAAACCAAGAACCAAAAGATTAAAAACTTATTAAATAAGTAAATATTTCTTGTCCGACCGCTTTAAAACTCTGATCATAATAATACTGCTATACTTTTTGTTTGCGTTGTCCAATATATATATATATATATATATATATATATATATATATATATATATATATATATATATATATATATATATATATATATATATAAACCTATAAAAAATGTAGAGTAAAATAAAAAACTATGAATACTGAACTCGTGAATTAGTAAAAATGAAAAGCATTGCATGAAATTACAAAACTGCAGGCTTTTTACAATAACTTAAGCCCTTTATAGAATTATGTAACAAAACATACCTAACTAAATGAAATATAGTTTTGACAAAGTGTAAATTCTTAGACAAAATACCAACCATTCTCTATTTCGTGTCTTTATTATATGTCCGTTATTATGAAGATTTCTGATGTACGGTGTTATCCTTTATATTTTGCATCGAATCTAAAGCTTTTATCAATTGGAATATAAAAAACTTTTACGACAAAAGTAAAATTATTTGTAAGGAACGGAACAACAAAAATAGAGAAGTCGAAAAAAAAGTTGGTTAGAAAAGTTAAAAAGTTAAATACGTAGTAGTACCTTTACTGCTGGCGATAATATATTCTTAAAAGTGAATGGGTTCCACTGTAGACTAGGGCCCGGAATTTTTGAAATCGTAGTATTGGAATACTTACTTCATTTATTATTCAAATATTCGAATTACTCAGTGTTCGAATAGTCTCCACGAATATTCAAATAGTCGATTCGACTAGTAGAAGTTTCGAATAGTCGAGTCGACTATTCGAATAATCGAATCGACTATTACAATAGTTTATTCGAACAGTCGGTTCGACTATTCGAATCGACTATTCGAATATTTGCGGTAACTATCCGAATATTTGATTCGAATATTCGAGTAGTTGATTCGAATAATCGAATCAAATATTCACATAGTCGATTCGAATATTCGTGGAGACTATTCGAATATTTGATTCGAATATTCGAATAGTTGATTCGACTATTCGAATAGACGAATCGAATAGTCGATTCGACTATTCGTGGAGATTATTCGAATATTTGATTCGAATATTCGAATAGTTCATTCGACTAATCGAATAGTCCGTTCGACTATTCGAATAGTCGGTTCGAATATTCGAATAGTCGATTCGACTATTCGAATATTTGAGTCGACTATTCGCATAGTTGATTCGATTCTTCGAATAGTTGACTCGACTATTCGAATAATTAAAATTCAAGCGAAATCGGCCTTTATTCTAACTAATACGTGAATTGACATTCATTACTGACTGTTACTTCTTTTTTGAAACTGAAAACTTTTTCTAAACTTAACTAAACCCTCATTCGTATTTTTAACCGTTTCATATAAGTATTTGACTAATCAAAGATCGAAATAGTCACAAAATCGAAAACTCAAATATTTGAATACTCGAATACTGAAATACTTATTTCAATATTCGAACATATGAATAATTTTGATGGGAAAATATTCGCTATTCCAATATTCGAATATTGCATGCTCGGTTTGCGCGTGGTTCGCATTTTGGTCTACTGCGCAGATGTCAAAAACGTAATTTAAAGTTCCCCCAAAAGGAAATATTATACAAAATCTGTGATGTCATGATTTGAAAAACAAACACACGAAGATACAAAAAGGTATAGAAAAGTATATGTGCACGTACAATACCCCGTTACAAGAAACACATACGAAAAACAACAATCGAAACTTTAAAAGATTCTCCAAAAATGTAGCCACGCTTTAAAATCAGAATAGCGCATAAAGCACAGTGAGAGTGAGTATTGAGACGCGCCGCAGAAAACTCTGTCTGCTTGCCGTGTTGCTACCGCACTGGCTATGTCGGGGTGTATTGTGAGAATCGTACGCGCCAATCTCGGGGTGTTGCCGTTTGAAGGCCATAGCGCGGTCGAGTTGGCGGGAAGAAGAGATATTATTCTCTCTATCTTATTTTTCTCTGTTATAATCTTATCTACTAATGTTTTAAATATGAAAAATGAATACTAATTTATGATTTCGGTGAAATATACAAAACAGGTGTAAAGCAGCTCGTAAAACAATTTAAATAAATATTTAATATTAACAAAGAGACCATGTTGCTTACCAAATAAACCTTATCTCATAGACATAACTAAAAATGTCTTTTCTTTCCACATAAACCGACTTTCGTTGTATTTTTTTGTTTTAAGTACATATTTTTGAAATAATTTTTTTGACTATTTCTTCGAATAGGCAGGACACGATAAGACAATAATTTAGATAAATCGGCTATATGTACTATGTATATGTATGTACTTGTAACATTATAATAGTACAATGATATATTTTACTAATAGGTAGATATATCTAAAATTTATTGTTTTTGTTTCTTTCCCTTCTTGAAATATTTATTCCTGGGATTGTTTTTTTTTCTATGGGACAATCCACGTAGACATCAAGCCATGGACGTCTAAACTAAAGGGTAGGGAAATGTAATCTATTAACACGGAATTTAAAGGGTCGAAGGTTAGAAGGAGTATGGAATAATGGAGACCGCAGATATGAATGAGCGAGAGAAGTGGGATCATCTAGTTTTTTTTTATAGCTGGACCGCAAAGGAATGCATATGTAACGTGCCTCTTGTTGGTCCGTTCGTAACAGTTTAAAGGGGGAATTATATATATATATATATATATATATATATATATATATATATATATATTGATGATATTTGGGTGAACCATTTTTGAGATATTTTAGCTTAAACTATAAATAAATTGCAAAAAAATTTCATATTGGTATCAAGAAAGCCCTGGAAACAATCAAATTGTAGAAAATAACTAAACTATAAATTTATAAAACATAACAATTTTATTGTTTCCATGGCTTTCTTGATACCAATATAAAATTTTTTTGCAATTTATTTATAGTTTAAGCTAAAATATCTCAAAAATGGTTCACCCAAATATCATCAATATATATATATACAATGACCGGCAAAAAGTTCGCAACATATGGGAAAATTTTTTATTAGGTGAGTATTGGAAAAACTTTTCCGGGGGATCGGTTCTGCATGTCCGATAATCTAAAAATCGATTTTGACATACGTCACGTGACCACTGGTATAGCGTCAAATTAAAAAAAAAATTGTTAATTTACAAAAAGTGAGGTTAGTTGACGAGACATCAAAAAAAGTTATTTGAAAAAATTGCTTAGAATTAAATTCTAGGTCCTTGTGCAAAATTTTAAGATTTTATTTAAAAAAATTGGAAAACTCAATTTTTTTTAAATATTTTTTTATCGATTTACAAATTTCCAGTTTTTTTCGTTTAGATAGCTTGGCTAATGTAAAGCCCATGTATCTGGATGAAAATAAACGAATGTAGTAGTTTTTTCTACAATTGACAGGACAAAATTAAAAAAAACAGGGTTTCGCCGGACGCTAGCTGTTGCAATGATTTGTATCTAGCAGCAGTGTCAAAATTTTAGAGACATTTCAATGAGATTACATTGAGAAAACCTTAATCGTCTTAAATATATCTGAAGTTCGACTTTTTGTAAAGTTAAGGGGAGTAAAATAGATAATAAACAAAAAATTACCTGTTTATTTAATCGAAATTTCATAAACGAAAACCAATGTAAGAAAAACTTAAAAGTAGTCAAATTCTGTACTAACAACATAAAAAATCATTGTTTTTCCTTGGGTGCACAAAATTTAAAACTCAGTATGACCACCATTTCTCTCCATACATACTATTGTTCTCGAGCGCAACTCTCGATTAACATTTCGGAGCATTTTACGATTTATTTGCAATACACAATTTCTAATGACATTCTCTAAATTTTGTATATTCCTAAAGGGTCGATGTTTGTACACAGAGTTCTTTAGGTATCCCCACATAAAGAAATCTAACGGAGTCAGATCTGGTGATCTCGCAGGCCACGGATTTTCAGAAAACCGTCCTATCCACTGGTTTCCAAATTCTTGATCCAGCCATCTCTTCACCTCATTTGTGGAATGAATGCTAGCTCCGTCTTGTTGAAAGTATAAATTTCTTCTTTCGGCTAATGACAAATTGTCTAAAAAGTCAGATATCTCAGTTTGTAGAAATTCTAAATATCGTTCTGAATTTAAATTGTCTCTAAAGAAAAAAGGTCCCACTATTCTGAGGTTGAAAATTCCGCACCACACATTAACCTTAAAACTATATTGGTCTTTACTCTGAATTACAAAGTCTGGGTTTTCGGTGGCCCACCATCTACAGTTTTGTGAACTGACGGTTCCGTTAGAGGTAAATGTAGCTTCATCCGAGAAAAGAACGTTCTTTGGGAAATTAAAATCTTCCTCAATCATACCCTGGAACCAGGCACAAAAATCGAAGCGGGCGTCATAATCCCTATCTTTTAATACTTGTACAAATTTAGGTTTGTACGGATGAAATTTGTTTCTTTTTAATATCCTCCGCACAGATCTTTCGTGAATGTTAGTGATCTCCGATATTTGACTAACTGCTAATTGGGGTGTTTCTGTGATCGACAAACACACATCCAGAGAACCTTCGTCACCTGTTACCGGTTTTTCATGGGAAACTTTATACTGATTTTCTACCGATCCCGTTTCTTTAAATTTATTGACTAGACGAGATACTGTGGAATAATGGAGGGATTTATCGGGGTGCCTCTCATTAAAAATTGCTGCTGTTTCTCTATGGCTTTTGTAATTATCTCCAGAAATTAAAATAATTTCTATCTTTTCCTGAAGAAGTAGTGTGGGTGCCATTTTAAGGAATAAAATATTAATAAACTTATGTAAAATATCAAACTTAGTAAGATGCGAGACATAAACCAATGACATAGGTTGAAATCAAACAAATTATAATTTGTTTGACATTTTTCTGTTGTTTTTAACCTACTAGATTATTTGGTTGTTTTAATTTCAGAGCCTGCTTTGGTAGTTTTAAGTAGAACTAAATAGACCTGGTTGTTAAATTTATGTGCGAAAAATCTTAATAAAATCTTGATACAGTCATTTCATTAGATTCAAACCATTGCAACAGCGAGCGTCCGGCGAACACCTATTTTTTCGATTTTGTCCTGTCAATTGTAGAATTGTAGATCTGACTCCGTTAGATTTTTTTATGTGGGGATACCTAAAGAACCCTGTGTACAAACATCGACCCTTTAGGAATATACAAAATTTAGAGAATGTCATTATAAATTGTGTATTGCAAATAAATCGTAAAATGCTCCGAAATGTTAATCGAGAGTTGCGCTCGAGAACAACAGTATGTATGGAGAGAAATGGTGGTCATACTGAGTTTTAAATTTTGTGCACCCAAGGAAAAACAATGATTTTTTGTGTTGTTAGTACAGAATTTGACTACTTTTAAGTTTTTCTTACATTGGTTTTCGTTTATAAAATTTCGATTAAATAAACAGGTAATTTTTTGTTTATTATCTATTTTAATCCCCTTAACTTTACAAAAAGTCGAACTTCAGATATATTTAAGACGATTAAGGTTTTCTCAATGTAATCTCATTGAAATGTCTCTAAAATTTTGACACTGCTGCTAGATACAAATCATTGCAACAGCTAGCGTCCGGCGAAACCCTGTTTTTTTTAATTTTGTCCTGTCAATTGTAGAAAAAACTACTACATTCGTTTATTTTCATCCAGATACATGGGCTTTACATTAGCCAAGCTATCTAAACGAAAAAAACCGGAAATTTGTAAATCGATAAAAAAATATTTAAAAAAAATTGAGTTTTCCAATTTTTTTAAATAAAATCTTAAAATTTTGCACAAGGACCTAGAATTTAATTCTAAGCAATTTTTTCAAATAACTTTTTTTGATATCTCGTGAACTAACCTCACTTTTTGTAAATTAACAATTTTTTTTTTAATTTGACGCTATACCAGTGGTCACGTGACGTATGTCAAAATCGATCTTTAGGTTATCGGACATGCAGAACCGATCCCCTTAGAAAGTTTTTCCGATACTCTCCTAATAAAAATTTTTCCCATATGTTGCGAACTTTTTGCCGGTCACTGTATATATATATATATATATATATATATATATATATATATATATATATATATATATATATATATATATATATATATATTTGAAATCAGAATAAAAAGATCTTTCGTTGTAGCGCATAATATACAGGGTGTTCCATTTAAAAAAATTGAAGTTGCGTATATTTTTCCATTTTTTTAATGCGATATTTTTTTACTGATAATTTCAAAAGATAATATGGAAAAAAAACTACAATTTTTATATAAAACATTTTTTTCTATCTTCAAAAATAAAGGCTCCAGATAGCCACGTAAATATAATCAAAGACCCTGTACAATAGTAACACTGTAAAATGTCCATGATTTAATATGGAAAAGTCCCTTGAAAAAAAAAAAACAAATATTGTGTAATATTACATACATACCGTATAATAGTGGTAATATTCTATTGTAACTGGTGCAGTATTGCGTAAATAATAATGTAAAAAAGTAAGTTACAGTTGAGTTTGATAGTGTATTATTACATAAGAAGTAAGGTAAAAACCCACGAGAAAACATGTAATTTTATATTTTAAAATCGCAGAAGAAACAAGGTAGTTTTACAGTCTATACATACAGAGGCGGCTCTAGGATTTGCATTCTCTATATCTTAGAATTTGGACGTGGGACCCATACAAGATTTAGGGCAGTTACTATTGGGGTGAATATAGAAAACTTCAAAACTGCAAAAAAATATTTTGAAGTTTGCGAAAAGGAGTTAAATTTTAGGGTGGTAGTTGGTATATTTTTGTAATAACTTTGCAATTTGTAAAGAAATACTACAAACCACAGGGGGTTCAGATTCAAAATTAATCTTTGTTCGCAAAGTCCAACTATTTTTTGTTTATCTAAATATTTCCATTCACCTCAATAAGAAATCCCCAAAATCTGGCGGATACCTCGTATCTTATTTCTGAGATATAGAAGGTTGAAAATCTTAGAGTCACCACAGTAAACATACAGATGAGAGACATTTTTATTAGTGGTTACTCTATATTTTTTCCATCTCTGATATCGTACAATGAAGACGCAATATAGATCTGGGATAAATGAGACAATGTTACTACATCAAAATAATACAAAGTAACATTGGTTTAATAATAATGTTCCAATTTTAGCATGAGTCCTGTGTTGAAGTTCCAAGATATGGATCAAAAATCATACAGGTGCTACTTGCTTTTATTAGAAAAAACGATTTTACTAGTTTTCGATAAATAACACATCTAATAAGCTAAAAGTGTTCAAACTTGATCTATTACCTAAATTCTTATAGTGACCTAAAAAATAAGAGTTTAGGAGTTGCCGAAAACAATAAAAACATAAAAGGTCATTAGACATATTTAATTTGAAACACCGCAAAACGTAACAAAAGACAATAAAGGAGCAAATGTGTTAACGACTATAAGGTACTATTAAAACCAGAAACTATCTCAGGCCTTAACTAAGAATAATTCTGAAGAAAATATTAAAAAAAAAAATTAAAATAATTTTAAGTAAAAACTACTACTTCGGTAGGTATGGAGTCTATACCTACCGATGCCTATAAGTTAAAGTTTTAGAAATTTATTCATTTGCAACATAAAATTACTAACTTTCCTTTTATTTGCCGTTACTTTTCCTGTAATGCACTTAGAACCTGCATCGGGATGAATTTTGAAGTAAAACCTTTGCAATTCTAAAGTACTGGAGAGTTTAGGGGGATATCGCAAATTTAAAATAAAATGTAAAGCAAAAGTAGTTTTCAGTGCATCGTAATATCCGTTGGATACGGATATTAAAAGAATCCGGATTATCCGGAACCGGCCGAGAACTTGAATACGGATTCGGAATCAAAATAAATTCGCATCGGCTGTATACTAATGCAAAGTGCAAAGAGAAAACGGAATCGGAATCGAGTCTAAGCGAACAACACGGTCTGCGATGTGGCATATTTGATCTTATGCTTTCTCTTTCTAATGACCTTTCCTAAAAAAAGATAGCATAGTTATCGGGGTAACGGATATCCTATGGGATGAGACCCATTGGTTAAACTAGGCCCGCCTCACCCGAACCGAATTCAACCGAGAACGAACGACGCCGACGGTGCCTTCCTATCCCTAACCTTCGACTTCGAATGATACCGATACCGCATCGACCTACCTAGCCGTGTATCCGGTAGTGGTGTAAGATTCGGTTACTTTCAACTACCTATAACGATACGTTACTTTCGGTTCCAATACTCGTTACTTCGGATCCGTTATTCGAGTACTCGTTTCCTTAGTTAGTTATTTGGTATTCATATTGAAATCGGATATCGGATTTTACCTAGTGCAACGTAATATAAAGAGTTATTTGAATACATTTTATTATCATAAGGGAAATAATAACTATTAATATCAGAATCAAGCGACATTTTTACTACTGCATTTTTTGTGTTTTTAATTTAACCTCATCCCATAAGAAATTAAATAGATTTAATTAAAAACATATTTTTAAATATTTATTACAAGAAAAAACATACTTTAATGTTTTTTCTTGTAATAAAATACATATATTTTAACATTTTTTTTTTATAATATTTATTTCATTTATGATGGGATGAGATTAAATTAAACATAAAAAAATCCAGAAATAAAATCTATAATACATATGTAAATACAAATCGGTATTATTTATAAAGGTATTATAACATTTATTATAAAAAGTATATAATTTTCACGCCCCATGCTTGACGAAAACTGTAATGTAATAAACTGTAATTATTGCAAAAAGAGGAAACCACCTACTCTCAATGTTATTAATAGATGGCACGATCATCGCGGAATTATATCGTATTGTTCGAATCATTTCGGATCCCGGTTGGTTGGTTGATGGTTGCCGATATTTCACCGAGTACTCGAGTAACTATTTCGTCGGTGATTTTTGTATTCGTTACTTCGGATCCGGACAAGTAATGAGTACTCGAGTAACGAATAGTTACTTTTTTTACACCTCTAGTATCCGGATAGAAAATGTTTTAGTATTGCATGCATACGTATACATGATCTGTCGCGCGGTTCAAGAAATGGATTCGTATTCGGATAATGGATACGGATATTAGCTGATTCCGATTCCGTATTATCCGGATATCTAAAGAATACGGATATTTACAACACTAGTGCATCGTTAAAGTTGTCAAATCCAGCAATGTCAATGTTCTGTCTCTCAAAGTACACAGAACAGTTGGATGGTTCCCCTTGATCTGAAAATAAAAAACATAATCAATATTTTTTCATGCAGGTATGCTTTCATATAGTTGCAAGTAGCAAAGAAAGGATGAGATAATTTGTTTGCAGATTCTACACGTGCGTTCCTTCCCATATGCCTCACTCTGAAAAAACAGTGTATGATACATGATATGTTTTTTTTTAAAAAGTGTGACATGTATCCTTAACAATAAAGTGTAGCATGAAATGATCGTCGTGCTTGTTTTACTTATCATAAAAAAAATTAAGCCTAAAAAAAACACAGAGCTTTTAGCCTTTTTTTTGAGTCTTTCCGCTTCTTTAGTTTTTAAAATTACATCTGGATAGCTTGAAAAATAAATATTTCATAGAAATAAACACTTTGAAAGTACTTACTGTTTAAAAAAACCGAAAAACTGCCAACACTATCACACAATCACAAGTATAAAAAGCCTTAATCAACTGGTCGCTGAAAACTAACTGTGAATAAAACGTATTCTATACGCGATAGTTCGCGTGGCGTTAAGCGTCGCGGAAACCACATAGGTTATACTGTAATTTTTCCATGAGATCTACTGTAATCGGATTAGTTACAGCACAGAAAACATAGCTACGCGTAGCTATGTTTTCTGTGGTTACAGTAAATAATGTGTTATTTTAGAATGTAATTTCCATTTATAGAAAAAACACATGTTTTCTTATGAAAATTTACATCAATACATAATATACAAATGGACACCTAGTTGTTCATAGTGGGGGAAATTACAGTATTTATCATGTTTTACAAATAATACATAATTACTACCAAACATTTACATAGTAAATTTAAATAGCCTGTATAAATCCAAGATCTTACATGTAAATAAATAACAATCATTATTTGTTAGGGAATATTCCATGCTTGTCATGGACTAAACAGGATTTACATTGTAATACTACCACAATAGCCATGTAACATAGGTTACACTTGAAAAATTCACATTTTATAACGGAAAATCTTAAAACCCAATATAAATTACGTAAAATATACATTTGTTATTAGGTAAAATTACAGGAATTTTTTTCAGTGTATCTGACAAATAGCTTGATTGATAGTGTCTTTATGGTCCTGACACACCTGTATCAGTAGTTCTTTATTTTCTAAGTAATATTCAAATATTCTACACAATGGGTTATTGTATTCCATCTCACTTCTTGAGAAAAATTAGTTGTTCTCATTGGCTTTCTTATAACCTCGCGCCCTGCTACAAACGGAGGCAGGTTTTGTTTATGCCTCTAAATTGGAAAAACATTTATGAAGTTTACGTTAACTATCACTACATGAGATCAAGCACAGAGTGCGCCAGGCCAAGTTCTCGCAAAACCGACCGCGCGCGCACTGTGCAATATTTACACGAACCAATTCGAGCACTTTTCGGCCCCCTCTATCTTCGAGGCTAGTTGCGGTACAGGAATGAATTTTCAGGGGGGGTTAAGGTTACCAAAAAGAAGCAATATTCCAAATTTCATACGTCTATGTGGAATATTTTCCAAGATACGAGTGTCCACTGACTGACTGATAGATCATTATAAATCTAGGGTACTTCCAATCGAGCTACAGCTTTGGAATTTGGAACATACATAAATAGTGTTTAAGGTGATAATTACGAGAAAAATAAAAAATCACTAAAAATCCAACAATTCAACTGCCTAACACGCGGAAGGTCCCCGGTTCGATCCCGGGCGGAAACGGAATTTTTTAAAAATTTCTGGTTTATTTTCAGATGCCCCTATTTTATGATAATCGCAACAAAGGTACCAGGAATGAACCGTATCGACAAAAAGTCATAATTAAAAATTTTTGTTTGGAATATACACATATAGGTACTAATAATAAATAAAAGTCAGTTGGTATCTGAACAAAAAGTTATGAAATTCCACCAAAAACAAACATGTAAGAAAACAGGCCAAGTTCTCGTCTGAACTGTGTGTTTTGTTATCTGAATCTGAAGAAAATAACTGAAATGTAAAAAGTATGCCAAGTTCCTAGCCTGCACGTTATTAGCAGTGTTTTGATAAGCACAGAAAAATATTGTGTGAACTGATAAATTTACAGACCAAACTTGGAAAGTTTTCATTAAAGAACTGAGCAATATTAAGACCCTTGAACACTTGCCAAGTTTGGTCTGAAATTCATCAATTCTCACAATGTTTTTCTGTGCTTATCAAAACATTGCTAATATCGTGCAGGCAAGGAACTTGGCTTAATTTTTACATTTCAGTTATTTTTTTCAGATAACAAAACACACAGTCCTGACGAGAACTTGGCCTGTTTTTACATGTATGTTTTTGGTGGGATACAAAATCAACAACGAAAGCTGGTCCCTGGACCCTTTATATACCCTTTTGCTGGTTCTGGAGAATTCTGAACCATTTTAGGATACAAGGAGCATTAAAAGAAGAAAATAGAAGACTATGGTAAATTCTGGGCGTTCCATGCAGAAAATAACAGGATCGAATATTTTGTAAAAATCCAGATCTTTCGTAGGCGTAGCATGTGAAAACTAATCAGGGTATTAAATTGGAAACTAATATAAAATAAACTGAAAATCTAAAAACACACGAACATAAACTAAAGCTGAAAAGTTCATAAACTTCTGTAAAGTCCGTAACACTATTATAACTTATTAAGGTCTTTTTTAAATTGGAAACTAATATAAAATAAACTTAAAATCTAAAAACACACAAACATAAACTAAAGCTGAAAAGTTCATAAACTTCTGTAAAGTCCGTAACACTATTATAACTTATTAAGGTCTTTTTTTAAGAAATATATTGTTCTTTTACCAAAATTTTAAAGCAGTTTCTTTTGGTGCAAGATTTTGTTAACCACGTGCTTCATGATCATTCTAAACAATGTCAAATCATGTATGAAACTGCTTAAGGGGAACCAGGCTTTTTAAATAGGGTTGTCACATTCCTGGCAAACCTTGAAACTGTGAAAAATCATGAAATTTCATTTACTCTTAAGAAAATTCGGTCAAGTGCAGGCTACGCTTGCACAATTAGTGTCCCGTGCCATCAGCCCCCCACTTAACCTGAGCAAACCTCGGCCGCCAGATCTCCGCCCATCTGCCGAGCAACCCTCCGCCGACGGCACCAACGCTGTGTCACATCGCGTATGCACGGAGCCAAATTAAAAATTTTGAAAATGTGTAAGAACAAAAGTTGTTTCTTACATCGTGAGAATTATTTTTTGTTAAAAAAAATTGTCTAAAACCAATGGTTTAGCAGTTATAAGAAAATAAACAATTAAATTGTTTGTAACAATTGATCGCGCTAGGATTTTTCAATGCTGATAATTTTCGTTCAATCTACACCTAATTCTTAATGTACATGTTTTTTTTTAGATTTTTCAGAGCGATCCTTCTGGTGATAACAGTGGGGGACAACAATTTTTAAGCGTTTTTCCAAAATCCAGAACCAAATTTAACGTTTCATACTTCACGTCTATAATAATTGAGCCACCACACTTTATCTCTGTGCTAAATTTCAAAATTTTACGTCGAATAGTTTCAGAGAAAATCGCCTGTGACAGACGGACGGACGGACACCGAACTGGTTTCATAAGTGTTCCGTTTTACGAAACACTAAAAATTATGGAAAAGTCATGGAATTCAATGAACTTTCTAGAATTTATTTTAGTAATCTATCATACATTCTAAAACATTTAAAAGTACCTACCAATAATTCGCTTCGTCACTGCTCCCCAGTCACTTATTTTGAGTGACTAAGGTTGAGCTTCCGAACTCCTGGATTCACTACCTTCTCTTATTTTGTCATCTGAGACAGCCCACGTAGAGAGAAGGAAAATGTAATCTATTGACACGGGATATAAGAATTGTAGTTTTTTTTTTAGTAAAATAAACGGACTGCAAGAACAGATTTATTTCTATCCATGCGAATGTTAGATATACCTAATTTAAAATTATAAGATCCTTTGGTACGACTTTATACATTTATTTTGTAGTCATTAAATAAACATTCAGACAAACCCCTCATATTCAGATGGGAGCAGCGTCGTATTAAGAGAAACACGAACATTTTTTATTCTTAGCACGTGAATGATATAGGATAAGAATAATATGCCCACGATTATGTGGTAGCACTTGTCACGCGTGACTCTTATAAACCATTTATTAAATGGAATTAACAGCTGAATAACATCTTTTACCACATATCACTTTGTATGTACTTTACATATTATCTAAAAAATATAACTTCATGAACGAGCCATATTCCAGTGAAAAAAACAGATTACAATATCTTATCAATGTTTATATCCATTACCAGGTCTCAGTAACAGTCAAAAACAAGTTTTTAGAATGAAAAATATCGCATAAATGAAAAGGTCAGAGTTTCCAGTTTTGTTTACGTAAAGTAATATAATACATATATACACTGACAGTTGATAATTATTAAGTCCCGACCTACCTTAGCGATAGCATTTTTTTGTTTTTAAAGAACTTTTTAATAATAAATTATTTATAAATTTATTGGCTATTGTTATTACGTATCTGGTATTTTATGGATTAATTTAATTTTTTATTAAATTTAAATAACCATAAATATATTAATTCTTTTATCTACCATGTCCCACAGAAGAGAATTGCTAACTGATTTCCTATCTAAAGACTGATAAAACGAAGCGATACAATTTTATATATCAGTGAATCCCGTGTCCGTCATAAAGCATTAGAACAGAGTCTGGAATCCTGCTGTCAATTTCATAAAATCGATCAACGTACGCTAAAGATACATAAGTACATACACTGTACACTTAGAAAAGTGTTGCACAATATTTCTACATAAATTTTTACCAAAATAGCAATTTTATGCAATTTTTATACAAAATATGTGTACACTTTGCTCAGGTTTATAAATTTTTCTACAAATGTCGGAAGAAATTAACAGAAGTTCTACGAAAGATTGAAACAAATTTGATTAAAGTAAAACTTTTTATAGTATGATTAAAAAAAGGTACTGATATTGGCTCCACAGTTTCAGATTTCAGTGCATTATCAGAATTAGTCACTCGCAGTTTGAAGGATTTTTAAGAATTTGTAAGATTATTTAACCTTAATCTTAAAAAAATGAATTAAAATATATTATGTTTAAAATGATCAATGCTTTACAATAGAATCATCATGTTTAACTTAAAGTTTTCCGGTTGTAGTTTCTAGTGAATTCGTATTTTTCTTTTTTACCAAAGACTACTACACTCGGAAAATTAAAAACAGTTAACTTGAGGTTAAATATATATATATATATATATATATATATATATATATATATATATATATATATATATATATATATATATATATATATATATATGTAGAGTGGTCTGTTCTTCAGCCACCCTGGGTGTAAGCCTGCCCGGCAGGAGGTCACCCAGACCAGAATCAAAGATAGTCCTCATTATTTTTATTTTTCATTCACGGCCTTTTCGCTGCACTAGCGAAGAAGTAAATCTTCGCATTTACATTTATTATATTACCTATAGGCCAAGAAATCTTCCATTTTTCTACATACTATATATATATATATATATATATATATATATATATATATATATATATATATATATATATATAGGGTGTTATGGAAATGGTTACATACATTGGAAGGAGTGACTCCTGGGGTAGTCAACAGGCGTCCCCAATATTTTTTCTTAAATCCAACATTTTAAAAATTTTCAAAAATACTCTAAGACCCGTCCATGTTCGCTACATGGCCTGGCATAACGCCTGACAGAAAATTGCTAATTATTATAAAAAACATACTTTATATAACCTAATTGTCACAATCTGAGCATGAAGACCGATCTGTCAGAATGGTCTTTCTGGACGTTAGATTTTTAAAAAAGTGTTTCGGTTTCTTGGGAGAGTTATTTTTTTTTTGTAGTATATTTCGGTCTAATAATATCGATAATAATACGATGAAAATCGGTAAGAAGAGGTGGGTTCTCCAGCAAGATGATGCTCCACAACACTTTGCACTATAAGTCCAAGACACCCTAAATGGCATGTTTGGACATATGTAGATGGATTGGTGGTGGTGGCCAGGAAATTGCCTGCAAGGTATCCTGATCTGGACCCCTTAGATTTTATGTAGTGAGGATTTATCAAAAGAATTTATGGCACCAGCATCACTCACACCAGAAAACATGACGTAGCCCACATTTTGTTTCTTCGGGAAGGCGAGGAACTTTCCAAATTCCGAAATATCAGCTCTCTTCCTGAGAGCTAACATGGCTATCATGCTGTACATTGGTCAAAGTGTAAACGATTTCTTATCTTTGACCATATCGCCAAAATAAGCCAGTAGAACGGTCTCTGAGGCAATATATCTTGCGTTTTTCTCCGTGCCCGAATTTTCGTACATTTTACGGTTCTTTCGTAACACTCTCTACTTTTTTCGGGAAGCAAATTTTCCTCTACCTTCCCAGCTTTTTCCTTAAGTTTAAGAGAAATGCAGTTTAGATCGTTTTTACTATGGCTCAACATTTCTTTTATTATTTTTGTAAAAACTACTGGTGGCGTATTTATTTCTAACAACTTTTCTTTAGCCCCTAGCAACCATTGCATAGCTTTAAAACTTTGCCAGCTTGATGATTTGTCTAACTGATATTCTTGACAAAACATCTGTATGACATCAGTCACTTACAAATAAATGTCATGACTGACTCAATTTGTTTCTACAAAAAAATCACAAAAAAAATAAAGCAAAATTAAAAAAGTATGGTTGAAAATAAACAGTATACAAACCTCGGTGAAAAGTTCTATCTGGAGATTTAATTGACCTCGGCGGCGGCGGCGCTTCACGCCTTAGTGAACTATCTTATCTCTCGACAGTAATAAATAACACTTTCCACCTCGGAGTGTAATATACCTACTATTCTTTTTAATAAATTGCGTTGAATTTTATAGCATTATAAAAATAAAAATATACTTATTATATCACTAAGAGACGACTGATACAAGTAGTATTAAATTATTATAAATTAAGTGTAATTCTGTATGCAAAATACTGATAAAAACACCAAATCTATCAGCACCTAACAACTGTTTGTTACTCAACAGACTACCAATAACAAAATAATAAAGCAGGTCCTTGGCCTTTCATCGACAAAATTATCTATTTTCGTGTGTTGGTGGTGGCTAAGTAAGATTTTTTCTTGAAATAAAAGGTGAGAGAGAAGAGCGATCAAAATGAGAACGAGGAAAGAGAGAGTCCGAACATATGATCAAAGCGTGTCGCCTGGTAAAATTTAAAAAAATTCGGGAACAAACAAATTGATTTGTAAAAAAACGAGCATTAAAAAAGATAATAATATGAAGAATATCCTTCAACTGGTTCTGGATAATACGCTCAGGACGCACGCTTGTTTGGACGCAAAAAGACATTTTCAAAATACCTACCTATTCTCTACTAGATAAGTACCATATTTTAAAACTTACTTATTTATTAGATTTACTTATTGATATTTAAATTATGTTAGGCAAATATTGGTTAAACCTAAGGCTGTTGACAAAAAAGAGTGATTTGGCAGTGGCCTTTTTACTATTTTTGTTTCTCTTAGCTTAGGAAAAGGTTTAAATTTTTTTTACCGGTGTCTTAAATTACGCTTAAAACAGAAAATAAATTATCCCTAAAGATTTATAGGTCTGGCAACGTTACAACAAATTCAATGGTTTTAAGTTTTTCGCTCGCCATTTTCTGTCAGGCGTTAAATCAGGCCATGTGGCGAACATGGACGGGTCTTAGAGTATTTTTGAAAATGTTTAAAATGTTGAATTTAAGAAAAAATATTGGGGACGCCTGTTGACTACCCCAGGAGTCACCCCTTCTAATGTATGTAACCCTTTCCATAACATCCTGTATATATATATATATATATATATATATATATATATATATATATATATATATATATATATATAGTAGAAAAATGGAAGATTTCTTGGCCTATAGGTAATATAATAAATGTAAATGCGAAGATTTACTTCTTCGCTAGTGCAGCGAAAAGGCCGTGAATGAAAAATAAAAATAATGAGGACTATCTTTGATTCTGGTCTGGGTGACCTCCTGCTATCGATTTCTGGGCCCTTACCCATCAGCGGGCAGGCTTACACCCAGGGTGGCTGAAGAACAGACCACGATTTGACCAGAATCAAAGAGAGTCCTTATATCCAAAATGTTCGGAAAGGATGGGTAAGATGTAGTGGCTCGCGCCAACTAGTTCACCCAGTGTTGCTCCAAAAATGTTTGGCTGCTAACACAATAATACTCGAAAGTATGTCGAATGTCGATTTTCTCGACGTCGACGGTACAAATGCACCATTGTACAACAATAGTAGAAAAATTGAAGATTTCTTG
Source organism: Philopedon plagiatum (assembly GCA_963971165.1). Taxonomy (NCBI): domain Eukaryota; kingdom Metazoa; phylum Arthropoda; class Insecta; order Coleoptera; family Curculionidae; genus Philopedon; species Philopedon plagiatum. Next base: position 12,932,815 of record OZ020196.1, on the reverse strand, counting down.
GCCTATAGGTAATATAATAAATGTAAATGCGAAGATTTACTTCTTCGCTAGTGCAGCGAAAAGGCCGTGAATGAAAAATAAAAATAATGAGGACTATCTTTGATTCTGGTCTGGGTGACCTCCTGCTATCGATTTCTGGGCCCTTACCCATCAGCGGGCAGGCTTACACCCAGGGTGGCTGAAGAACAGACCACGATTTGACCAGAATCAAAGAGAGTCCTTATATCCAAAATGTTCGGAAAGAATGGGTAAGATGTAGTGGCTCGCGCCAACTAGTTCACCCAGTGTTGCTCCAAAAATGTTTGGCTGCTAACACAATAATACTCGAAAGTATGTCGAATGACGATTTTCTCGACGTCGACGGTACATTTGTACCGTCGACGTCGAGAAAATCGACATTCGACATACTTTCGAGTATTATTGTGTTAGCAGCCAAACATTTTTGGAGCAACACTGGGTGAACTAGTTGGCGCGAGCCACTACATCTTACCCATCCTTTCCGAACATTTTGGATATAAGGACTCTCTTTGATTCTGGTCAAATCGTGGTCTGTTCTTCAGCCACCCTGGGTGTAAGCCTGCCCGTACATTTGTACCGTCGACGTCGAGAAAATCGACATTCGACATACTTTCGAGTATTATTGTGTTAGCAGCCAAACATTTTTGGAGCAACACTGGGTGAACTAGTTGGCGCGAGCCACTACATCTTACCCATCCTTTCCGAACATTTTGGATATAAGGACTCTCTTTGATTCTGGTCAAATCGTGGTCTGTTCTTCAGCCACCCTGGGTGTAAGCCTGCCCGCTGATGGGTAAGGGCCCAGAAATCGATAGCAGGAGGTCACCCAGACCAGAATCAAAGATAGTCCTCATTATTTTTATTTTTCATTCACGGCCTTTTCGCTGCACTAGCGAAGAAGTAAATCTTCGCATTTACATTTATTATATATATATATATATATATATATATATATATATATATATATATATATATATATATATATATATATATACAGGTAGTCAAATATAGTACAAAAAAAGTAACTGTCCCCATAAACACTTTTTTAAAAATCTAACGTCGAGAAGGACCATTCTGACAGATCAGTCTTCATGCTCAGATTGTGAAAATTAGGTTATATAAAGTATGTTTTTTTATAATAATTAGTATTAAAGTCTTAGTTGCTTTAAACCAAAAACAGTATTTTTTTTATTTCTTTGTAGAAAAATAATTTTATTTTTTTGAACGACCCGTACCTAGTCAGGTAGTACGTAGGTCTAAATTTAGTACAGTAATAACGTCCTCCAACATATTATTTTGTTTTTATATGCCACAATTTTTGCAAAACAGCAAAGTAAAGTACCAATGCCCACGAATTTTCGATTTCGTTAAACTTTGTTCAAAAAAACGAATCTATTTTTTCAGTTATAAGGCTACGTACCAGCAAAAACACTTTTTACGTAAATTATTTATTTATAATCACCGAGATAAGAAAGTCTTCGTTGCCTTTGGTACAGTTTTTCTAGCGGTTGCAAAGCTTATGCCTTGGCGACGTCATGTGTTTATCTAGTCACACATATTAAGCAGGTTTTTCGCAGTTTTTCCTGCATAATTCAATTGTAAATTGTAAATATATAAGTAACTTCATAACAATCATCTAAGTAAAGCTTTCCAGTATTGAACTCCCGACAGCCCTTGTAAGCGCCTGCGGTAAGGATGGAACTTATTAATTGCAAGGCATTTAACTTTTTAGCGTCTGGCCGGTGCCGAGAATATCTATCCCGAAGGTAAAAAGCAGAATCATTCAAATGCGTTAGCCAGTGCCGTAGCCATGATTTCTTTTCGGGGGGGAGGGGGGGGGGGGGGCGAATCGCCTCCGGACTTCAAAAATCGCGCATTTGGCGGTAAATCGCAACACCTGAAAACAAAAATTTCGGGGGGGGTCTAACCCCCTGGACCCCCCCCCCCCGCTGACTACGGCCCTGGCGTTAGCATATCTGTATAGTGTTTGCTCAGGTTTGCTGGGGTTTGTTCGGATTTTACCCACTTTTACTTAGTCTTTTTTTATATTGCATTGTTTTGGTAGTGCGATTGATTATTTGTTTCGTAATTTATGAATAGTCACTAACGACAATCGTTCGGCAAAATTCGCGACAGATATTCTCGGTACCGGCTAGACGCTAGTATTTAACTTACCTAGGGCTTCCATCAGCCCCGGCCATCCCTGACCGCATGCTCGAGGGTGGCGCTTGACTTGTGCCAAGCCAGTTCCTTTATAACTTGTTTATGTAATATTAGTATTGTCCGCCCAAGATATCTGGAACCGGCAGAAGAATTTAAAGAATGCAAGGAGAGGCTTAAACAACGTTGCCACTTTGTGTGTAAACCAGTTTTAAAAACTGTTTAATTTTTCGTTAATAAGATTTAAACTTTTCTTACCGCATCATAAAATGAGTTCTATAATACCTGTCGTTAAGAATTAGATAAATCTTCTGTTTTCAACAATTAATTTCCGGGGTGTTATTTCCCCACAAAATATTTAGCAAGAAATTACCAACATTGCACTATTTCCGTGTCTTCTTCGCCTCGTCGACTGAACGGTGACTTGGCCCGCGTCGGTAACACGCTTATTGAATAGAAAAATAATAGATAGAACTTATTTGGCTGATTGCGAAGTCGGTCTCCGTCTTTGTAAATGATTTATTGCCTCTCCGGGTCGGGATGTCTGTGAGTTGCCTCATAGCCGTCTCATCATCGGTCGAGAGTCGTGGTGTTTAAAAATGGAAAATTTGACGGGAAAAGTTTTGCACAGTCAGGCGCGTGAGATAATTGCAAACGTAATTAGGGTTTGCGATGAACAGGCAGGGAATAATATGATAAAAATTCCAATAAAAAATAAAACAGAAAGGGCTATGTTGTACACAGGAGTAGGAAGATCATCTATAACAAGAATTAGAAAAGAAGATGCTCTTAGACAACAACATAATCCCGCAAACTTATTATCTTCTCCAAGAAAAAAACGGGAACGAACAAAAACGACTCCGATTCTGAGTAAAATGGACTAAACAAGACTTCATAATCATTATAGGTAATATAAACAGAACACATTTTTTCCACCAAGTTTTCCTTTAATTTTTTAGTTACATTTTAAATCCTTCAAAGAAGGTATTGTGTAACAATTTATTTGAATAATTGCCACAGATTTATAAATATTTAAGTTTTTAAACAGGTTAGTTTGAATTTGTACTCGTATGATTAAATTAATAGAACGCCGAAGCTGAACCCCCAAAAACGTTTTTTTGCCATCTATTATATTATGGAAACAAAGCATTGGCGAACGCTTACTAATCAGGTTTTTTAACCTATTTTATAAAAGAATTATTCCCTACATTCTTTAACGGAGTTTCCTACAAGTCTTTTATATATTAAACGAACCTGATTGTCAATACATTTTAATTATTTTTTATAAGGACGGATAAGTTGACACTACGCCACTGAGTAGTGCTATTTTAACATAGTTTTTATGCATTTTTATGACTTCCTTTCCCTTTCGTCCCAGTTACAGGGAACTTGGGCGGACAATATGTCATAAGGCTGAAATTGTAGATGTCAAATATGAGCGAAATAAAGTTCTTTTCAAAGTATGCCTTTGGTATAGGTATTTAGTCTGGCAAGTCCATATAAGTCATATACTAAATGAAAGTTAGTGAAATAAGATGTACATCAGTTTCATCAGAATCTTCGAAATATTCACGAATATTCTGTAATGGGAATTTGCCCGCCGACTTTCATGTTCACAACTTTACTCTCTAATCTCTACATTAACAACCGGATTGATATCAAATTGACCTTGCGTCAATTAACATCATCAGTATTTTTTGCCACAGTGATAACTAATTACTACCGAGCGTTGCCAGTTCGTTAATATGTTCGATTAAAGTTCGTTTTCCCTATTGCTTTTAAAAACAAAAACTAACGTTAATTATTATTGACCTTTGCGTAATAATCTACAATATTTCGTAAATTATAAAATGCGCGTAAACAACTGCCGTCTTTCTTTTGGAGGTCACAACCAGAACTTTCTATTATCTCTATGTAACGAAGTTATATCTTGTAATGGGTATGAATCAGACATTGGTATAGGTTAGTTTGGCAATGCTACTTCCCCACTTGACTAAGTAGGACAAGTAAATTATTAACAAACTGGGATATAAGAAAACAAATTAGAGTGCATACAAGTACCTACAACTATTAAAAAGTAAATAAAAAAGTGATAGAATGAGACTGTATTAAATTTACTTTGTTGCACAGACGCCTGTTACAGTATTTGATATTTTATTTTTTAACTTACCCTGAGAAAACACTTTACAAAAATTAATGTGTCAAATTTGAAAATATCTTATTCGACAATTTTTGTTGCTAAGATTTGGTATATTCTAGTAACATACATGTGATATTTACTTAATATACATACATACATTACATATCGCATCTATATATAATATAAATATTCATCGGTCGTTATGTGGATTATAGGTACTTATTTATAGATAGTTGTATTATTGTCTGACTTTATATCCCCAAATCCTTATAAAATTAATTTAGGTATCTGTTCTATAAATCTTCTCACAAATTCAATATGTAGGTAGGTACCTACACATGTTGAGAAGTCCTATATTATTAAAAAAAAAAACTCTTTATATTTATCATTTTAGGTTTCAAGACTAGTTATGCATATTTTTGTTTAGGGCAATGAAAAGTTCACTATTCGGTCCACTATTTCTTCTGTTGTACGTTGTACGTATATCTAGTTAAAATAAATCCGAAATTTCTTTTTATATTCGCTACATAAATTAAATGTTTGTGGCGGTTGATGTTATTCATTTATTTTGGTTTTTATTAACAAGAAAAGGATTTTCTATTGAAAATTTTCGCGCGAATTTCGAAACTTAATACGTGATCCCACTGGCTGTGTCGTCAAAAGTATTTTTTATGGCTCACAATGAGTACGTGGCGAATTCCCACGATGTAGGGTCATTGAGAAATCAATAAAAACGACGTTTAATGCGTAACTCATCCAAGGCGCGGTACGTATGCATCCCTTTCCTGTCCAGCTACAAAAGCCTAGAACAGACCACTTCCCTCGCTCATTCATACCTAGGGTCTCCATATTATGGAACAAATTACCTGCAGTTGTTTCCCCTTCCCGTCCCAACCTCCATTGCTTCAAATCCCGTGTCAATAGACTACATTTCCGTTCTCTTCAGACGCCCACGGTACGTTATTACTTAGGCTTGACGTATACGTGGGATGTCTTAGATAAAAAAATGACATATTCCTGCACTTAAAGTAGAAGGTTCCTAAAATCTTATTCATGCATATTTCAAGCCGAAATTCGTCCAGGAACCGTTTAATTTTGCAACAAAAACTGGTATATTTGCGAAATTTTGACACATCATATCTTAGTAATTTCGAGTAATTAAACTGCAATTCTTTGTTTTTAGGGCAATCTTCGAAAATTCATAACATTAACGAAGAAATAAGCGATTTAAATTAGTGGGAGGTATTCTTAGATAATTAATGGATAAAATAAACCTAAGAAGAATCAATAAGGAAAATAGTGTGGAATAATATCGGTTAAAAATATGATTTGTCGGAAAAAATCAAGGAAATTCGGTTTTACCCCTTAAATACGATCCTGGATGCCCCATTCGATATTCATTTTAGAGTGTAATTATCTCTTTATAAGATAGTATTGAAAAATTGGGGAAAATTAGATAAGAAAAATTACAGAGTGATTCAAATGTACCGATGTCGAGGGCAAGAAAAGTAAAAAATCGAAGTTTAATCGGCGATTGCTCCCTTCCTATAAAAAGTAAAGAACCTAAAAAATATGGATATCATGTATTTCGACGAGCTCTTTCCGATGACGATTGGCATTTTAATTTGAACCATTTTGACCATACAAAAAATTAAAAACCACCTCAACGTATAACATACAAGTGCAATAAAAGTTAGGAGTCCACCTGTTCTGCGCATGTGTCACTTTTCTTCTCGAGCAGGTATTGTTCTCTTATTACTTAGGCACCGTAAACCACGACAGCGCACCATCGTCGGTTATAACCCTTTCTAAAGAAAACCCATCGCACCGTTTTATACTCGGTTTTATATATACCTATTATCTGTTAACGTTCTACAGGTAGCATCATATCTATACACCCTTCCTTTACTTTATTATAGCCAATCAGCCAGCATATGTTCGTAAAATGCGACTATGCATATTTACTCTAACCCAACCCGTTTTAATATTTCTCTTTACTAATGCAGATTACTTTTAATTTCTTAAAATACCCGTTTTATATCTACCCTGTCGGTTTACTGACCTTCGTTTTTTTCTTTGTTATGCCAAATATGCCAAATAAACCCCGGAAGACCAACTGGCCATCTGTATTGAATAAGAAGTGTGCTCCTGCACTTGTCCTATAATACTGACCCTAATTTCGAGAGCAAAAGTTTATTGACACGATTATCGGGTCCCATTAGAAATTAGGCCTCTTGTCCAGTCATAATATATGTAAAAGAATATTTGACAATCTTATTTTATACTTTTATTTTCAGTTCTCCTGCAAATGTTGCCCCCTTTCTAAGATTTTAGTTTAATATTTTTAAATATGTAGATTACTTTATAATGTTTATAAGATTAAACAGTATAATGTACGACTGCCAGTATTTGGTTTAAATAATATGGTAAATTAAATTACAGTAATGGATTTAATTTCATTACCCAGGATATCTCAACACCAGTTAGATATGCCTCGGCGCGGCGTTTGTGCACCGTCAGCATAAATTGGCGCCCGAGATGTCCCACTAAGTAAAACGAAATCCAATTGTTTTTATAGAATTATTAATTAGATGAAACTATATTTTAAAGTAGATTCATGGATTTAATTTTGTTACCAAAAATACCCACCTGTTAGGTAGAGGTATCCCACTAAGTAAAAAGAAATTCAATTTCTTATACAAGTTACTCAATACAAGCTATACAATTATTAATACAAACAAATTGATAGAAATATACTTTGGACAAAGAGCAAGAGGACTTACTGACAGTTTCACAACACAAAAAAAAAATCATTTAAAAGGAGAAACCCTATTGGCATCGTAACGGCTTAACTTTAAAAAGAGGAAAATTTGAATGTCAATCTGACGTCTGTACCTGAATCTGCCATCTGAATCTGAATGCCATTTTGCGGTCGCGTCAAGCGCTTAATGTATACGCGTATTGCCGAGGTGATCGCGTGGCTTGGTGGCTTGGCCATCTGTTTTTTTGCGTTTCTAAAGAATTTGACCTGGAAGACCCTTTTTATGCAAACTTTTACATTTTTTGACGTTTTTAGACCATTTTAAAGCAGAGATTTTTATGTATGCATCGTATTAGAATTTTATATTTTAGAATATTCATTTTTCTTTCGAGATCTTGCGAAAATTTCAAGGGATATATCGACCCGGGTACGGGTGAATAATTATCCATTTTTTTTCGAAAAATGTTTTTTAGTTCCCGTTACTAAGGTTTTTTTCTTGTAAAGTTTTTCTTAACTAAATTGTTAAATGTTCAAGTGAAGCGAATAGATACTAACTACACAAAAAGAAACAAAAATAACAAACTGATAATAGTTGCTGATAACTGATAACAATACCGTGAAACAACAATCTGGGAACGTTTTATATTTTAGATTAAATATTGCTGCACTCTGGCATTATGTAAACAAGTTCATCGTCTTTTCGGTCTTTTTACAAAATAAATTATGAGAATTATACTAGAACACATTTTCATTCACAAAAAACTCTTTCCAAGTAATTGAAGGCGAAGAAGATGACAGCGATCCCCAATGACTTTTACAGCCTTACCAGGCCGCCTACCTGTAGCTATCTCTGCCGTGCCGGAGCAAAACCTAGTAACTCGAGTGCAAATACAGTCTAGTTACTAGGTTTTGCTCCGGTACGGCAGATCTGTACTCAACGCACTCTTTCTTACCTCGATGATTATAAATAAACAATTTACGTAAACAAAGTATTTGCTCATATGTAGCCTATACTACTTAATGGTTAAACATTTTTTTTTCGCTTCTTTCCAAATTTAGAATTTGTAGTGCATGTTATCGCCAGCGTTAACCGGCACAAGGTAGACTTTTCCATAGCATCTGCTTGGATAATTTTAATCTTGCCAGCGCGAACTGACACGAGACAAAAATATGTAAAAATAACCTTTAAAAACAGTAATAAACGTAACAATAATCCGAAAAAAACGCTAATAACAGTAACACAAGACCCTGGTAAGTTAGCGGGAACTTACCAACGAGAATGAAGTAGACGTTTCCACTAAAATGGCACGTATAGGCCTAAGAGTCGGCATCTCCACCAAAATGTCACGTATGGGGGTTGTAGAGATATGTAGATAAATTATTATTATGGTAAGGTTTACCAAAACATTTATTATATTGAATATACAACAAAATCTGTTAACGATGTTTTACAATCACTTACATCTTTAGCTATAGACAAAGGCGTAGGAGCAACTTCTCACCACTGAGGTAACTACCTAACCTCCATTAAGTTAAAATGTAATTTTGAATGATTCATTGTCTCCTACAATTGACTTTCTTTTAAGAGAAGTGTTGTTTTAGCATATTTTATTTTGCAATTTTGTAACTTTGCCAAGTCGTCTATCATTCAAAAAAAGATTTTGTAATCAGTTTAAGTATTTTGGAACAACTTATACCGACTTAATGAGCTCACAATAATTAAATCATTTTAAAAAAGATTAGACAAACTACACAATTTAAAAGTTGTAACAAACACTACCCTCCGTAGTACCTGGCCGCTCCGTAATACCCCTCTCGGCGGCGCCACCCTCACGCACCCCGAAGCCAGCTAGCCGTCCCGCGCGCCCTTCCACCTGTGACGTCACCAGCCGGCCGCCGAAGTCAACAAAACCCGGCCCGCTGGACATCGAAAGGCAGTTCTCTTCGAGCTCGCTCTCTCGCCTCTACCTCAGCATCCTGGTTGGATCTTTGGCTTTGCAGGGACTACAGCTCCGGAGATCAACGCGACGCTGCTACTCGGGCGCTCTAGGTGTGAGCCCTGATAGTACCCAACGCGACGCTACTACTCGGGCGCTCTAGGTGTGAGCCCTGATAGTACCGCTCCTACGATATCTATTACTATTGTTACTATCCTTATATATATATACCTGTACATATTAAGTGTTAATAAACTATTAAAACCCTGTTACTCGTGTCTCAATACACCGCAAGGTGTTAAAGTGGCGCTCCAACGTAGGGGCACGAGAACAAATAAGTGATAGTGTTCCATCTTGCATTAAGTTAACAGTTAAAATTCCGGTTACACGACGTCAAACAGCTATGGCAATCACAGCCGAAGACTTGCAGCAACTGGTACAACGATTACAACCATTCACCCTCCGTACAGATGCCAGCGCTTAAGCAATAGGAGCCGCTTTACTCCAGGGGGAGGGAACGGATGAACGACCTGTTGACCATCCGGTTCGCCATGAATACTTCTCGCTGCCAATCAACCGGGTATTCACCAGCCTACCTGACGTTCGGCCGAGAACTACGAACCCCTACCAGTGTAACCCATGATCTACGTGCCATCACGACACAAGAAACTTTTGTCCAAGAGGTCACCCCTCGCCTGCTGCGCATGGCCGACGCCCTGGATCAAGCACGAGAAACCCACGAACGAGAACAGGATCGACGGAAAAACCAAGCTGATGCGCATCGACGACCCTCACCCGATCTAAGCCCCGGAGATGACGTGTACGTCGCGGCCCACACGCTAAGCAATGCAGCCAAGCAACGATCGTCAAAACTGGTTCCACGACGAGATGGACCCTACCTCATCCTTCGACAAAAAGGACCCACTAGCTACCAGATCGCTCATCCCGACCGACCGACAGTACCTCTCGGAGTATACCATGCATCAGCCCTTACTCCCTACCGACCTCCCGAAGATGCTATGGACACGCCGCTGCCGATCCCCGTCCCGACAATACCCCTCAGAAGACGAGGACGCCCCCGGAAGATGACCGCACCCACAACCACAGAGTCTAGGTCGAGGACGATTCCTAGACTCTGAGGGGGAGAATTGTAACAAACACTACCCTCCGTAGTACCTGGCCGCTCCGTAATACCCCTCTCGGCGGCGCCACCCTCACGCACCCCGAAGCCAGCTAGCCGTCCCGCGCGCCCTTCCACCTGTGACGTCACCAGCCGGCCGCCGAAGTCAACAAAACCCGGCCCGCTGGACATCGAAAGGCAGTTCTCTTCGAGCTCGCTCTCTCGCCTCTACCTCAGCATCCTGGTTGGATCTTTGGCTTTGCAGGGACTACAGCTCCGGAGATCAACGCGACGCTGCTACTCGGGCGCTCTAGGTGTGAGCCCTGATAGTACCCAACGTGACGCTACTACTCGGGCGCTCTAGGTGTGAGCCCTGATAGTACCGCTCCTACGCTATCTATTACTATTGTTACTATCCTTATAAATACCTGTACATATTAAGTGTTAATAAACTATTAAAACCCTGTTACTCGTGTCTCAATACACCGCAAGGTGTTAAAAAGTGCTTTTGTCAACAAACAGATTTGATATTTAGTGCCAATATCACAAGTAAATATTAAGACTGTTATTAAGTGAAATTTCGTCGACAATGTATGGATTTTGTGTTTTGTCAATTTATATCATAAATATGCTTTTTTAATTGCAAATTTAAAATACCTTAAGTGTTCTACATTCTTTTATATTTATTATAATGTTAACTTTGGGTCTGTAAAATACAAAATAATTTATAAATTTTCCAAAACAAATTTTTAACGACATAATTTTCGAAGCCATTTTTTTCGTAAAAATGTTATCCTTTTTAGATTTATTCTCAAATTCAATATTTACAATTAAATCTTGTCTAAGGAAGTAAAAAACTGCTCTTGTTAGGATTTGTTTTGAGAATCTTTTAAGTTTAAAATAAGAATTTGTCAAGATCGCAATTCATACAAATTTCGCAACTATTTTTATGAACAACATTGCTAGAAGCAGAATGTTTTTAAATTTTATGTAAATATGTAAATAACAAAAATTACCATACAATATTATTATTACAATTCCTAGTAAGGTTTCTCTTGGTAACGTTGCTTGAAAATAGCGATAAAAAACATGCAAAAAAGTAGTTTAGAAAAGTTTCTTTGAAGGTATTGAAGTGTGCAAACGAACATGCCGAAATATTTATACTATGAACTGTAAATATTAAAAAAAGTTTTTACTGCTTTGTTTACTAACCTGCATGAATATATCTTACATCAAATAATTTCTATTTTTTACCTGTTGGAAATACATTTTTTATATCGTCGTAAAATAAAATTTGCAAATCTGCATGTCAGTCACTTGTTATAGACCGCCTTTTGTTACTAACCTCCTGTTGCAACTTAATCAATAATTAAACTAATTGGACACTGGTAATGTCGCAACACTAATAATGTCATTGGCTAAGGTCAAACGTCAAATAAATTTATTATTTGATTAAAAGTTGTCAAATTTTCATCATTAAAGATATATCAGATTTTGTCAATGATAAAAGGGCAAGTTAAGTAAAGAAATAATTTGTTCTTGTGTATAAACTCTCTGAAACGCGAAATAAAAAAACTGTTGTGGTGTAGCAAGCTGAAAAAATTAAATAATGAATTGTTTTATATAGAGGATGTCATTATTTTTACTCTGTTTTTAAGGTTTAATTCCGAAATGACCGACATAATAAGAGGTTTTAAATGGTAACTAGTGAATAGGTACACAAGACAGCATTCATGCATGGACGGATTAAGCCTGCTCTAATTTTCAATATTATTTTTGCTGCTAAGGTGCTGCCGTCGGATCTTAGGAGCTTACGTTCGTACTTTTCCAGCAGCTCCACTTTATGATTATATTTCCTTCCGACTACCAGTAGTACCAGTATTTCTTGTTCTGGCCACTGACAACCTTGCTCAAGGAGGTTCTGTAACTGCTCCTGAGGTGTTTCAGTTATCATGAGTTGGCAACATCGTCTTAATAGTTTATATTGGTATGTGCTTTTTTGATTTACAGTTCTTCTAGAGTCGATTCTTCACTTATCTCGCTTTGTTTCTGGTTACTCAAACAGTTTTCATTAGTAGCACCATTAGAGACAGGGTAGTTTGCCACAATAGATCCCGATGTTAGTATAATCCCACCAAAAACATACATGTAAAAAAACTCTTCAGGACTGTGTTTTGTTATCTGAAAACAAAAAAACTGAAATGTAAAATTATTCGAAGTTCGTTGCCTACACGTTATTAGCAGTGTTTTGATAGGCATAGAAAAATATTGTGTGAATTGATAAATTTACACACCAAACTTGGCAAGTTTTCAAGGGTCTCAATATTGCTCAGTTCTTTAATGAAAACTTGCCAAGTTTGATCTGTAAATTTATTAATTCACACATTATTTTTCTGTGCTTATCAAAACACTGCTAATAACTGGTAGGCAAGGAACTTGGCATTATTTTTACATTTCAGTTATTTTTTTCTCAGATTACAAAACACACAGTCCTGACGAGAACTTGGGCTTATATTTGTACCTGCATGTTTTTGGTGGGATTTCATAACCTTTTGTTCAGATACCAAATGGTATTTATTTATTACATGTGTATACATATGAACGGTATTTTTTGTAAGCCCTAGATTTATGATGATCTATCAGTCAGTCAGTGAGTCAGTGAGTGCCCGAAATTGTGATTTTTGGACACTCGTATCTTGGAAAATATTCCACCTAGACGTATGAAATTCGGAATACTGCTTCTTTTTGGTATCCTTAACACCCCAGAAATTCAGTCCTGTAACGCAACTAGCCTCGAAGATAGAGGGGGGTCGAAAAGTGCACGAAATGGTTCGTGTAAATCTCGGTGTAAATATTACCAGTTACACCAAGATTTCCAAAATTTTGCATGTAATTGTTGATACTTTTCTAATAATTTGCTAGTGTTTGTAAGTTACCTACCTTTAAATAGCTTAAACAGTCCGGCACAGTTCCCTTCTCACGTAAAAAAGCACAGTTGCCATGTTTAAACAGAAACCGAATTTTTGAATTTTTATAATCCCGGAATTTGTGGGACAGAAATATGCTAGGCATCCCGTGACTTCGGGATCTTGATATTGGATGCCCTAATGGGTATACAGGATGTCGTTCATGCATGGATGGATTAAGCCTACTCTAATTTTCCATATTACTTTTGATGTTAGTGTGCTGTCGTCGGCGTAAAATCACTGAAAATCGAGTGGTGTTCAGGAGGCACTGTTATGGCACCTGTTTAAGACTCAAGCGGCATTCAGTCATTATTTGCGCATTCCGTGTAATACTTCAAATTAACCTTTTTATTCTTCAAAATCAAAGTATTGCTTCCGCTGGTTGAAAAGGTTTTCCAGTCACGACAACGAAGTATGGATATTGCGTGGCGGAGGATCACCCAACACCCAAGGTTACTTGTGTGATTGACCAAAATTTACATGTAATAAACATTGTTGGAACTTTTCTAATAATTTGATAGTGTCAGTCGTGTTAAAATTATCTTTGATCAACTAGCCAGGTACACAGTCATCAAGAATTACAAAATAAACATAATAGTACCCAAAAATATATGGGAACCGTTACCGATGAGAACCGTTAGAGATGCAGGGGCTAAAGCCGGTACTCACAGGCGTACTGTAACTGCATGGGTTACTATATCGTATTTCGGTGTGTACGCGTATACTCCAGTCCAGATAATTGCAAAATATCTACCTATTATTTTTGGCATACCTTTAACGCAATAAACAAACAGGCTGCAAGCTTAAACGACTATTCAACGAACAAATACCAACAGCACATAAGCTCCCTAAAGGATGTCCGCGATCAATAAAAATAATATTTCAGCCAACAACAGAACCCATTGAATTACTATTTTGTATTATTTCTCTTATACCTTATATGTTTAATTGAAGTGTTTATTTTAATTCACGTGACATAAGGATTATTCCCTTAAATTTTAGATTTTCTATTTAAACTGCAGTTCTTGTTCGTTTAATAAAATATATTGTAATTTCAATCACACCGCCTACAAATACTATATATATATATATATATATATATATATATATATATATATATATATATATATATATATATATATATATAGAAGGGTAGTCGTTGCTGACTAGTTAAGGAGTAAACTAGTAAATATTGGGGTATGCAGCAAATGAAAGTGTACTCTTTAAAGTTTAGTCCGAGCTTTCGGAAATTTTTATTTCCATCATCAGGGAATCTACAATTAATAGTTAAATGGGAGTGTGTTACATTAAACGAGCTTAAAGTAACTTACAACTTTGTTGAGGTTGGTCATCAAGATATCAATTGTAGAACTGAACATTGTCAAGACGAAAAGCCGTAATTTGGGTCCAAAACATTAAAACAAGTTAAAATTAATTTTTACAGAACACACAAACACTGATAAAATTGCTTAATTATTAGGAAAAGAGGCATTAGTTATATAAAATATTGTTTGAGTTTGATCTTAGGTTTCATTTTGAATACTGTCAATGACAGGAGAAAATAATTTTTTATATTCTTAACATTTTTGTAGGGTTAGGGACTAAATGTGTATAGTGGTTACACGAATTCAAGTTTTAGTGTGCAGTATCCTGATACCCGAGCAATAGCAAAGTTAAACCAAAGAAAAAATGGTACCATTCATATTAGAGGGTGGTTTATTATCTAGGAAAAGAAGATAAGAGTAGATTGAACTTAAATGATTAATATCTGTTTTTTTATTAATGCAGTTAGGCTGTTGTGAAATAAAGGCCATCTCCAGAAAAAGCCTCCTGGTGTAGTTAGGTTCTGAGATTAAAATTTTTGTGGAATTGTAGTCCATGTTGTGATTAAATTTATTTGCATGTTCTGCTAAGGCGCATCTTTCTGGGTGAAGTCTACAGTCACTCCTGTGCGAAACAATGCGGTTAGAGATAGGTCTTGAAGTTTGACCAATGTATATTTTATCGCAGTCCGCACAAGGTATACTGTAGACCACATCAGACCTAGCTGTTAAAGGGGTTTTATCTTTGAGTTTAGAGTATACAGAGCGAATTGTAAGAACTGATTTGTTTGCAATTTTTATATCTTTAATGTGACTAAAAATCCTAGTCAGGCCGGGAGTGACCTCTCTAATGAAGGGTAAAGTTGCGAAAATAATTTTTCTTTCTGGGTTCGTCCCAACAACACTACTTACATGACTCCTATTAGGAGTATTGGTGTCAGTCAATGTATTGGACGAACTGTACAGTATCTTTTTTATTAAGGTTGGTGGGTAGGAGTTATCTGTAAAAAGTGTTAATAGGATGTCTAGATTCTTTTTGTGGAAGGATGGGTCTGAGATTTTCAAAACTCTGTTCTTCATTTGTTTTATTAAATTCACTTTTGTAGAGAATTTATGGTATGATAAATAGTTCAGGTACCTGCCTGAACTGCAAGGTTTCCTGTACCAGTCAATAATGATTTTATTCTCTGGAGAACGTATAAACTTGGTGTCCAGGAACGGGATAGCTTGTTCTTCATTCTCTGTTTCTATAGTGAATTGTATGTACGGATCATAACTGTTAATAGTTTCTACTATCTCATGAATACCATCCTGAGGTAAGGATAAAATGATATCATCTACATATTTTTTTATGAAGTGGAGATTGAAGGATAGGACAGGGATGACAGTGTCCAGCAGGTCGTCCATAACATAGGCTGCTAGAATAGGAGAAATAGAGGCACCCATCGGTGTGCCAAAAGTCTGTTTGTAATGTTTGTTATTAAAAGAGAAATATGTGTTTTCAAAAAGGAAGGTTATCAATTCCATAAAGGATTCTTTATTTATATTACAGTGAGTGCTGATACGGTCCCAGTTTTTGTGGATGGCTCTGTGAGCAGCATTTAAGTAAACGTTACTAAAAAGAGATATCACATCCAGACTAGCCAGGACATAATTGTTAGGTAATATCATGTTGTTGAATCTTTGTGTGACTTCAAACGAGTCTTTTATGTAATATTCATTATTATAGTCATAAGCTTTAGTTAGAATGTCTGTGACAAAAGATGCAATTAGCTCTGTAGGTGCTCCAATAGAGGCTACTATAGGCCTTACTGATAAAGTAGGTTTGTGTATTTTAGGGAGAGCATAAAATTTTGGGGATATACCTTTATAGCCAGTAAGTTGCTTTTTTTGAACTTCAGTAATCTGGTTAGTGGTTTTTAGTCTTTTAACCATATCATTGCATTTTCTCTGTATGGACAACGTGGGGTCCCTTGGTAGTTGAACATATGAAGTGCTAGTGACTATTAAGTCCTCAGTTAGTTGTAAGTAGTGTTCTTTGTTCATGATGACTGTCACGTTGCCCTTATCAGAATTTGTTACAATAATGTTGGGGTTGCTTTTTAGAAATTTTTGAGTTTTATTGTATAAATTATGAAAGAATGAATTATTAATTTTGTTATTGTGGATATAATTAGTAATTAAGTTAGTAGCTCTAGATATTGTGATATTTTTTAGTGAGATGTCATCTATGTTAGATGTGACATAATCCACGTCCGCCAAAACACTTTTGATGGAGATGTCCCTATTTATTATGGGTTCAATGCAAAATTTTGGACCAAGTGATAAGAACTGTAATACATCATCTGGTATTACTGTTTCTGTAAGATTTTTTATCCAATTAGGTTTGGTTTTGAGTTTTTTTATTGATTCTTCATTCTTTAATTTGTTTAGTTTGTTAATGTTATTAAATTTAGTTTTATGAAATAATCTATTGTAATGTCTCAGTTGTTTACCTGAGAAGTTATTGAAAATTAATTCATTAATGAATTAATTTTCAATAACTTCTCAGGTAAACAACTGAGACATTACAATAGATTATTTCATAAAACTAAATTTAATAACATTAACAAACTAAACAAATTAAAGAATGAAGAATCAATAAAAAAACTCAAAACCAAACCTAATTGGATAAAAAATCTTACAGAAACAGTAATACCAGATGATGTATTACAGTTCTTATCACTTGGTCCAAAATTTTGCATTGAACCCATAATAAATAGGGACATCTCCATCAAAAGTGTTTTGGCGGACGTGGATTATGTCACATCTAACATAGATGACATCTCACTAAAAAATATCACAATATCTAGAGCTACTAACTTAATTACTAATTATATCCACAATAACAAAATTAATAATTCATTCTTTCATAATTTATACAATAAAACTCAAAAATTTCTAAAAAGCAACCCCAACATTATTGTAACAAATTCTGATAAGGGCAACGTGACAGTCATCATGAACAAAGAACACTACTTACAACTAACTGAGGACTTAATAGTCACTAGCACTTCATATGTTCAACTACCAAGGGACCCCACGTTGTCCATACAGAGAAAATGCAATGATATGGTTAAAAGACTAAAAACCACTAACCAGATTACTGAAGTTCAAAAAAAGCAACTTACTGGCTATAAAGGTATATCCCCAAAATTTTATGCTCTCCCTAAAATACACAAACCTACTTTATCAGTAAGGCCTATAGTAGCCTCTATTGGAGCACCTACAGAGCTAATTGCATCTTTTGTCACAGACATTCTAACTAAAGCTTATGACTATAATAATGAATATTACATAAAAGACTCGTTTGAAGTCACACAAAGATTCAACAACATGATAGTAGAGGGATATGATGCTCCCCGAGTCTCCGCATGCGCAGTAGGGTCGACCTTGAACGCCCAGGTGTGCTATTGTTATTTGGCCTTGATATGCGCAGGTGTTATTCCAAGGTCAAGGTCAAGAACTTGGCCTTGAACGCGAGCAGATGTTTCTTTGTTTGGTGATGACCAGGTGTACGATGCTTATTTCAAGGTTACATTTGCGGTGCATATTTTCAATGAATGCGAGCAGCTGTTTCTTTGTTTGGTGATGACCAGGTGTACGACGCTTATTTCAAGGTTACATTTGCTTGGCCTTGAACGCGAGCAGATGTTTCTTTGTTTGGTGATGACCAGGTGTACGATGCTTATTTCAAGGTTACATTTGCGGTGCATATTTTCAATGAATGCGAGCAGCTGTTTCTTTGTTTGGTGATGACCAGGTGTACGACGCTTATTTCAAGGTTACATTTGCTTGGCCTTGAACGCGAGCAGATGTTTCTTTGTTTGGTGATGACCAGGTGGACGACGCTTATTTCAAGGTTACATTTGTTTTGTATTTTTCGAGGTCGTCGGATGTATTCCTCCCACCATAAATAAATACTTGACCTTGGATTACTTCCTAATAAATATGGCTCATTTCGAAAATAGCTTTCATTGTCACTCATACATCGTATGCGTTAACTGTTGCTTTGGCATATAAAGTATTGTGTTTGTGGTGTGTTCTACAAGTGTTTATTCAAGGTACTTGACAGTAATTGTTTTTATTGTATTTTAAATCATGAGCATTTCAAAGCAGACCATAGCCGAAATTAATAATATGATAAACCAAGATATTCAATTTCTGGAACGTAGAAAATTCTCTACATTAACGGTGGGCAAAATTTATATGATAAAAAAAATTAATTCTTTGACTTCACGTTTTGGAAAAGCCATTATCGTCACATTGTTTGATCCAACACATCAAGCAACATTTGAAACATTTTTACCATCACGCGTAGCTGAAATTCTGACAGAGGATACTATTGAAATGATGAATAACTCCGGTGATCAGTACACCTTAACTTATTTGGGGCAAAGCTCACATGTATTCTCTGGAGGTAATACTAGAGCGTTGTTAAATTTTGGTTGTTTGTAATATATTGTTGATTAGGCTATTTTAATGTTGATTTAAAATGTAATAAAATAGTTCTTGTTAAGTATATATCGAAAAACACACAGTCACACACAATCACATATCCATTATTTTCTATTTAAGATGTGTGACTGCCCTACTGTCATTGAAAATCGAGATATGTACATTAATTGGTTATCATGTAAATTAAGAGAGCTGGCTGAAGAAATAGTACACTTTGCAAATTATGGTAAATCCGATGTGGGTTTTAGTGAAAGTCAGTATAGGAAGTATATGAAAGACGCCGTAAATTTCACGGCTGGAGCACATACTTGCGAGAAATACCTATATGGAACCATTGATCTGGACGAATTTTGCGCTGGAATGATAAATGAAGAATTGGGAAGCTACCTATTCGAAGTGCCCCATTTACCCGATGAATTAGCTACAAAATATGGTTTGGCTCCCGCAGATGATACCACTATTCTTGATGACCTTGGAAATAAAGCAGTCACCAATGAAGTTGATAGTAAAGCATTGGCTACTGTTAGCGATGACGAAATGGAGTGTGTTCAAGAAGATGAAGAAAATCTTTAATTCATTGTATAATATAATAACATGAGATGTTAAATAAATGATTATGTACCTAAATTATTGCTTAATTTTTTATAAATAGGCAACCTTCACAAAAATCACATCAGTTTAAGCTAAAAATGGGTCGTGTTAACAACACAATTGATAAATTTGGGCGCCAAAAATTTAATGACCAAAATCACATTGTTCTTGTTGGACAACCAGGAGTTGGATTTAGATTGACCGATGATGGTCAATATGATATACAAGGGAAATCTTTAACTAATGTAGCACCACCAAAGAATCCTGGGGATGCCGCTAATCAGGAATATGTTCTTGAACAAAGGCGTGAAATTATTAAAAAACTTAGTGAATTAGTGAATAATGATGTTTTGGAATATGTTAGAAAAGAACTTAATGAAATGAATAAAAAGCTTGCTGAAGAGGCGAATGAAGATTTTTTGCAATCTGTTACAAAAAGACTTAAGGAAATCGATTCAAAATTGTTGAATCAAGAAAAAGCTATTCAGCGTATACGTATTACGCGCATGTAGATAAAGAAACAAGTCTATTCTGTGTATGGTGACCTCGATTTTACATGGGATATGAGAGTGGAGGGGTTTGAAGGTCACCTAACAGATACAAATAGAGGCACAAAACTTTCTTGTTTCAGTCTGCATTTCAGTACTTCCAGAATACTACATAGTAATTTATTTTCTCAAAATGCAGTCACCAAAAAGTGAACGTCAAATTGCAGTTGTTCGCCCATTCTCTGTAAACGGTCGTCAGATGTGTGCCAATTGCGAAAATTGGGAATTTATTAGTGGAATAATGGGTTTCTGTGAATGGTGTCAAAATGAGTACCATAAGAAACATGGGATGAAATCACCGCAACAAATATCTCGTGAAAATTCTAGTGAATCTCTGCAAAGTCTCGCTGTCTCAGTGGGAGGTTCATCAGAACATAATAATCACGATACGCCGGAATTCAGTCAAGAAGGGCAGCGCTGGACTTCTTCAAGCAATTTTGAAGATCTCGAAATAATTAACGAATCACCGCAAAGTCCTGTTTTCTTAGAAGGAGGAGGAGGAGGAGTAGGGGGAGGAGGTTCATCAGAACGTAATAATAGTGAGACCATGGAATTCGACCAAGAAGGGCAGCGCTGGTAATTCCGAAAAATAGAGACAATTTAGATATAGTGTAAAAGTTTCTTATGATAGTCATGTAATTTTAAATTTATGTGAAAAAGTGCGTTTTTCTAATGATAGTGTGTATGTATTATTTAAATCTTAATAAAAATCTTTTTGTACTAAATATGTTTATTATTCACCATACATTTGAATTAACAAATCGCTCTTGATATATATTATTTCTGTGGTTCCGTTCTAAAATCCTCGCTAGCATTACATCCATTTTTCCAATTCTCCTTTGAAAACGATATCTATCAAGTATTAGTTGCTGAAAATTACTTTGTCTGGCTTGTCTATATGCAAAACACCAAACAGACATACGGTGGATAATATTTCTTTCTTCGTCAAATCTTACTTGCTTCATGGTGTATTGTAAAATGAATTTTTATTAGTTATGTCATTTATATATAGGCTGAACATAAAGAGAGTGAATTAGTTTTACTTTAAAATGGGTCGTGTTAACAACACAATTGATAAATTTGGTCGACAGAAAACTCCTGTTTGTAACAACTTATCGCGAGGGTTGCCCGGAATCGGATTTAAACTTACTTCAGATGGACATTTTGATATAGAGGGAAAATTATTAAGGAATGTTGCCCAACCGATAAATGATAATGATGCTGCTACCAAAGAATATGTCCTTACGGAAGTTCATCAACTTGGTTCGCAGATAAATACCATACTTAGTAATGTGCTAGTACCGGTTTTTCAAAAAATGTTTGAAGATGATGAGACCAAAATTACGTACCTTAAGGAAAAAATGTATCAAATTCACTCACATGCTGCACGGTATACTACAACGAAGATAAAGGATCCAAAAAAACCAAAATGGAAACCAACCTAGATAAAGTTCTATTTAAAAACATAATTATACTGTTAAATTGAAAATAAAACGAATAATTATGAAAAGCAATATTTATTTTTATTATTTATAATGCATACATACGTAACGTAAAACCTATTTGATAATATTTATACAATATCTGATTTGTCTATCCAAGAATTAAATTGATTTGGAAAACCTAACCATTTTACAAACAATTGATCGTTTTGATTGTTCTTGCGTTTTCTAAGAATTTTCTCAACTAAATAAACACCAGGGCTAGCTGTCTTTTGCAGTTCTGCTTCGTAAAAACATCCTTTAATAGGTTGACCTTCCAATGATTGCAGCAAGTAGGTGGGTGGATTTGTAATATTAACTTTTGCTATTTCAAACAGTTCCGTGGACCAGGAAGGCGTATATCCTTTGTCAAATACACCTTTGTACTTGCTAATGCGAACAACGTCACCCAAATGAAATTTTTTTTTCTTCGGAGCAATTTTCAAATAGTCATATGCTTTAATAGGGGTATCCTCTTTTACACTGTTAGGCTTCATTCCAATGGTGCGGTGTTTAGTGTTATTATAGGTCTTCGTTATAGCTGGTAATATTTGTAACCATCTGTAAGAACCTCTAGCCGAGAATTGTTTATATAACTTATTTTTCAAAGTTCTTATAACACGCTCAACAATTGCCGCTTTTTTCGTGCTATATGTGGAATAATGGTTTATATTATATTTTTTCATGAGGGCTTGAAAGGTGCTATTATAAAATTCCTTTCCTTGATCACTCTGTAAATTGTTTGGTGCATATGATGCTTCTTCAATGATGCTTTTCATGGCATTCGTAACTTCAACACCGGTCTTATTCTTAACTGCTTTGGTGTACACGAATTTGGAGTAACAGTTTATACATACAACAATGTAACGGTAACCATCATTGTCAGTAGCATATTGCTGCATTTCCGCCAAATCAATTTGCCACAAATCTCGATATCCTTTTATGACTGTACGTCTTCTAACAAAATTTTTCCTTGCTGTCCTATGTAATTCATTTACGACTTTAATTTTTTCTCGGCTAGGATCCATATTATAAGGTTCCACGTCTTATCAGACACTGAGGATGGCAACTACGTGCAAAACTTAATATATTATTCCTTCTTCTCGAAGCTCTTCCATAATTGACATAATCTCATTATCATGTCCGGTATGTCCAGCTACTTTTGACCCCCACAATAATCGTAATCTATCCACTAACTCCTTAGGTTTATTCCAATAAACATATTCAGATGATTTCGACGATAGGCGCTTTTTTGCTGGTAGTTGGATTTTGTTGTCGCCTTTTTTTCTTCCTACACCACCACCACCCAGTTTGGTTCCCATAATTAGCGGTTTTATGATTCGTAAATATTTTCTCCATCGGGTTTCCCTTAAACCACGTTTCTTGTCATAACCGTCGTAGGCCGCATCCGTCAATTTCAAAATGGTTTGGTATTTTCGAAGTACATCTAGACTAATTTCGTCTTCATTATCTAAGCATGCTGGATTTTTTAGAAAAATCAAATCGTAAAGCTCAGCCGTTCCATCGAATTCAGCAATGTTTGTTTTGTTCTTGTATAACACCATCTTTCCGTTTGTTAGAAAACGAACCACCAAGTTGCCAATATATTTTGTTGATTTATTGTCTTTTTTACCAAAGCGTACACCATACACGGTATCATAACGGGACGGTTCGAATTTTAATCCATTTAAATAATCTTGAATAGTTTTTGCGGCTGAACTGCTACCACTTGATGTGTGTGGTGATGTGTAAGATGATGTTATCGTTGATGGGGAAGGGGTTTCGAACAGTGACTCACGATTTCCACGTTTTGGTGTAGGAATTTGTGTTTTTTGCGAAATCGGTGTAGATGTTTCAAAATCCGCTTCTGTTGGATGTTCTTCAAACATTTTCGCCATTCCCACCGAGCTGCTGCTGCTACTCCGACTTTGTGGTTTAGTCGTAGTACTTGATTTTTTAGTTGCGTACTGTTGCTGCTGCTGCTTTACGGCTTTAGATATAGATTCTAGTGGTTTAGAAACTGGTTCATAAAACTTTTCCAAATCATGTTCATTCTGCACTTTAGCTGCTTTAATTTGTTTAAATTTTTTTCTAACCGCATTTGTAGTTTCCAGTAGCTTTCGTTTTAATTCGATTTCTTCATTCATGATGCTTTCAAAGCACCGTTCAACGATGAAATGATTATCCAAGTTATTATTATAGGAATATATAACTATCGAATCCCTTGCGGTATCTGCCCGAATTTACATCACTGTCCTTGTCAATAACTAAAAAACCATATTTATTATCCCAACATTTAGCACACATCTCTTGAAATTGTGTAAACGTCAGGTCGGGTGAAACGTGATCGGAAAATATATGTTTCATATTCATCTCATCTTGTTTAAACATAATAATGAAGTTGGCATTATCCCGGACGAGCTGCTTAGGAACACGAGAATACGTTTGCGCCAAGTAAAAGGCATCCACATTTTTGTGACGTCCCATGCTAAAATACGATCTTATAACGTCCTGTTTCTCACACATAACGTCATCAAAAATAAATATTGAATTAGGTTTAGCATCTGACGGTTCCACAATGTTATTTGCGTCGCTAAAAGCGTAGTAGCCAAGACCTTTGATTGGTGATAAAATTTTCTTTAAATATTCATATTTCGGTTGATAGAGCGACTTTGAGTAGATATAAACATTTTCGAAACGCAGTCCCGAGGGGTGAGTAAGCAGCGAAATCATAACATTTGTTTTTCCACAGTTTGAAGGTCCTATTAATAATCCACGAATAGATGACGGTAGCAAAGGACCATGTCTTTTAAATAATTTTTGTTCTAGTCCAGATCCGACCTTTACATCGAGATTATCGACGGGAAGTTTTTGTTTAAGATTGACGACACGCATCTTAACAAAATCTATATTTTATACTGAACTTTCACGTAAACTATCATTCAGATGTCGCTCGTCAGACGAAGTAGACGGTCTCGTTTATCAAGTAAGACTGGAAGCGGTATTGTTAATTCAGTAATTAATAGGCTACCGTTTGAGTTACACATTCCCGGCTATCAGTATTGCGGGCCCGGGACGAAAGTAGTAAAACGTGTGGCAAGAGGAGATCAAGGAATTAATTCTTTGGATGTCGCATGCAAAAAACACGATTTAGCCTATTTGCGTAATAGTGAAAATTTAAGTGCTCGCCACCAAGCAGATCAGGAACTCGAGCAAAGCGCGTGGAAAAGAGTAAAATCTAAAGACTCTAGCGCTGGTGAAAAAGCTGCAGCTTGGTTGGTAACCAACATTATGAAAGCGAAACAACGTTTTGGTATGGGTGTATCATCATCATCAAAATCGAGAAAAGCATCCACTAGAGGTAAACGTCGCTTCCAGCGCCGCCGCCGCCACACTAAAGGTAAAGGCGTTGGTAAACATAAGCGACTACACAAAGTAGCTTTTGGATCATCTATTAGACGACCCGTTCGATCAGAATTGTTAAAAGCTGGTGGGAAAAAACTTGTCGAGAAAAATATCATGAAAGCATCGAAAATAGCTGCAGTAGCTGCACGTAAATCCCTAAGAATAGCCGGTGGCAAACGAAAAATTCGCACGCCTAGAATCATTCCAATTCCGAAGACTGGGGGGATATTACCGTTAATACCAATATTTGCAGGACTATCGGCCTTAGGTTCATTAGCAGGTGGTGCAGCAGGCATCGTGCGTGCCGTAAAAGCAGTAAAAAAGTCGACTGCAGAAAAAATAGGTACCGGCTTACATCTAAGTTCAAGAGGAAATGGATTATACTTGAAACCATATCGCACAGGTTTGGGATTATATATAAACAACGGCAAAAATAAGAAATCAAAAAACTAATAGAATCCCTACCTCAAAGACCACTATCCAATATTGATATAGAAAAGTACGCCTTAAAAATGAAAATACCACACTTTCGAGGCGTATATATGAGAGATTCATTACCTGTACGCGGTCCCAAACGTTATGAGGCCGCCATTATAAATTTGGATAGTATGTCGGGTGTAGGGACTCATTGGGTAGCATATAGAAAAAGCAATTCTGATGTAACATACTACGATAGTTTCGGTGATTTACCCCCACCTATGGAATTGGTACGATATCTGCAGATGGGTTCCGAAGCGACGAAGAAAATTTACTATACATACGACCGTCAACAAGAATTCGGAACAGTCTGGTGTGGACATTTGTGTTTGAAGTTTCTTTTACAATCGTAAAAAGTATGTCTTTGACACCCCAAATGGAACGTGACAACTACACCAAAATGTTGCTATCACTTAAAGCATATCGTGAAGTCGGAGGATTACAAAAAATGACTGCCGAACAGTTAGAAAATACGCCCAAAGAAGTGTTGATCGCATTAGCTCCAAATGAAATAGCACTAGTTTGGGATAGGTTACCTAATCACCTAAAAAGTGACGTCGATATATTGAAATATCAATACTGTTTCGAACATTATAATAGCAATAATTCAGATTCGGACGAGGGCGATGGACCGATACCAAAAAAAATATTTTGTTGTTATTGCAAAATTAACGATGTGAATATAAAGGCAGAAAACAGTTTAAAAACGTCCAAAGGAATAAAGCAACGCTTCAGCTTAAATCCATTTAACTGTTGCAAACAGCAATAAAATAGCTACACAAATAGTTTCGTGGTCAGTCATGTCTTACACATTCACTCTAACAGGACATACAAGTGTCTTAAGTGCGGATTTTTACCCACCCATCGAGTTAAATACAACAGACAAATATGGAGTTGCACTGCTGGGATTTTACACATATAATTCGATTTTTAATATCGACGAAAGCAATAATTCATTCAGCCATTTGAAAACAGCGATACCAAAGTATGTAAGGATTCCACCAGGAGCTTACGAAATTAATGAAATAGCAAAAGCCATGTACACCGCTTTAAAAGAGTCATGCAATGAAGTTGGTACCGATTTATTTTCATTAACAGCCAATAATAATACGTTAAAATGTGAGCTAAAGTCAAAATATAGCATCGATTTTCGAGGTAGCAATAGTATCGGCAAAGTGCTCGGATTTGGCTCTGTGCTGCTGCAAGGTGGACAACGACACGAATCAAGTACCATCGTGGACATAATGAAAGTGCGCATCGTACGTGTGGATTGTAATATAATTTCCGGAGCATACCTGAATTCTCTGGAAAGTCATACGTTATTTGAATTTGATATTGACGTCGAACCCGGTTACAAAATCTCTAAAGAACCGCAAAATAATATTTATATGCCGATAATGCCGGATGGTCGTCAGTTTATCGACAACATTACTCTACGCATCTTGGACGATAGCGGTGATTTGATCGATTTTCGAGGTGAGAAAATAATAGTTAAACTAGAGTTGAAAAAAATCGTATAATGGGTTTTTGCTTTAACCGTCAACTGCATAAGCTGTCAACAATTCAAGATTCAGTTAAACGACATAAAAGTAAGCAGACAACACAGTCAAGGTTCATTCGCAAGTCAGACGGACGATCGAAAACACATCCGCACAGCAATCGCCAGCTCTCCGCGAAAGATTGCAAATTTCTACAATCGATCGGTTTGAAAGTGAGAAAAATTAGAAAATGATGGCCGCTAGCAGTGACAAAATCGAAGTTTTTACCGAACCCATTTTTGATAACTCCATTATTAGTTTTCAAGAACACACATATAAACCTTACGGTTCTCCAACATTCCGCAATTCCGATGAAATTCGTATACCTGTACACTTTCAAGATATCATTTTGGATATATCGGATAGTTACATTTACATCGAAGGAACATTTAAACCCAAAGATGTTAGTAAAAAATGTTATCTATCAAATAATGCCATCGCCTTTCTATTCGACGAATGTCGTTATGAAATGGGAGGGGAGCAAGTTGCCGTCGTTCGGAAACCCGGAATTACCACAACGATGAAAACTATGGTGTCATTGGGTGCCGCACAAAATAGAGCTCTCATGGCATGCGGATGGGGTCTAGACGAAGCAAATCAAGGGATACTAGATTCCACAAGTAACATGTTCTCCGGCAAGCTTCCTCTAAAATATCTCATGGGTTTCGCAGAGGATTATTCAAAGGGTATTTTTAACGTCAAGCAAGAGTTGATTTTAATTATCGCCCGCACTTTCAACAATTGCTATATCGGCGAAGTAGATGCAGACATTTCAATTGAAAAAATTGAATGGAAAATTCGTCACATTATTCCAGACGATCGACAGAAGTTAAAGATATTATCACGCATGAATAAAGGTGGCAGTAACGCAAACGTTCCAATGGCTTACCGTAAATGGGATCTTTACGAGCTACCTTCTTTGAGAGAAACATCGTCAGACGTTTGGGCCTTAAGAACTAGCACGAGTCTCGAAAAACCGAGATATTTGATTATCGGTTTTCAACCAACTAGCTCGTCCGACAACAGAGCAAAAGATAGCACACAATTTACAACGGCCGATATAAGTGATATTAGGCTCTATCTGAACTCTGCCGTATTTCCGTACGAAAGATGGAATTTAGATTTTTCAAAGAAACTGTATGCCGCAGCCTATTATAATTATGAGAATTTTCAAGCTAGCTACTACCAGCGAGAACTGAGCGATCCTATGATGAGTTTTGCCGACTATCTGAAAAATCCGTTATTCGTAATCGATTGCAGTCACCAACCAGAAGCCGTGAGGACGTCCACAGTGGACGTGAAATTGGAGTTTGAAACACGCAAAAGTAAATTTCCTAAAGACATTAAAGTGTACGCGTTAGTTATTCACGATGCATTTTTTAGCTACAATATACTTAATGGTTCTGTTACTAACAAATCAATACATTAGTTTGAAGTTATGTAATTCTCCAAATTATATATTTTTACATATTTAAAATAAACTTATAAAGGACATATTTGCGTTTTATTTTTACTATTGCCTTATTTTAATAGTTCAAATGTGGGGCTTTGGTAAATAAGGTTATGAGGCGAAAAATAGAGAGAAATTTAGGAGAGGGGTGGGGAAAAGAAAGTATATAAGACGGGATTTAGAAAATTAAATTCACTCGAAGCCACAATGTCGTCAAGCTCGGATAATGGTTATTCTAGTGACGACGAGCAGGCAGTCGCACCAAATGTGCAACATAGGCTCGTACGCAGACCGCGTAGGCTTAGACCTAGGTATTGCATCATGCAATCCTACGTCTCATGGGGGTCTAGAGATTTGTGTATGAACTGCTACACGAGAGGATTTGGAGCTGCGATTATGGATGTTCATTTCGTCACAACCCATTTTACAGTGGGTTCGCGAGGTGATCAAAGGCGGAACCACTCGAGGTGTGCTTTGTGTAGGGAGAGACTGTTTACCGTCGTTCATCAGCAGTCTTGCCTTATTTGCAATAGAATGTAAATTCTATTACAAATAAAGCTCCTCATACGACAACCCTGCCTGTCCCCTGACAAAATCAGTCCTTTTCAGGACTACAGAATATTTGATCGTAGTTTGTAGTTAAACACTATGTTTCCTAAGGAAGATATTTCTCGAAGGAAAAATTGTGTTAGTTTGGGTGAGAGATGCATTATGTGTTTAAATCATACATAGATGGCGAGAGAAAGAGCATTTGCAAGATTTAGCTTGTAGTTTTTATGTATTATAAGAACGCATATGCCTCTAGTTATTCAAAGTGACATAACTTTCTATCAAGAAACATATTTTAAACAATAAATTCACTCTGGGTTGATACGCTCAAAAAGATACATCTGAATTTGTGTCGTTTCACATAGAACGTTGGCAAACCTGCTCTTAAGTATGACAAAAACAGACGTATCCTTTCAGTGTAACAAAATATTTCTAACAAGAAATCTATTCTATAGGAAATATTTTGTTACTCTGAAAGGATATGTTACAACTGTTTAGCCCCACTCTCACCCCCACTCTCACCCCCCACCATCCTAAATGCTTTTAAAAGCGGGAGCAGCCATCACAATTTTCATTTCTCAACCAGCCATGAAGTGGGACAGGCTGATGTTAAGGACGACAAGGGAGTCCAAAATAAGCGAGTTTTGGGAGGCTTGGCGTTTAAAAAACGCGAATAAGCCAACGGCTATCGTACAGCCGATCCCAAGACCGCAACCACCACCGGAGCCGGCTCCAACAGAGCCCGTGGAAGTGGTGGAAGGACCACAGATGCTGCTAGGTCCTGAAGAAAGGGCGGCTCTGTTAGAAGAGCTCACGGAGCGTCGCCGGAGCCGTCGCAGCACTCGGCTGGAGGTGCGAAGACGGCGAGCTGCACCGCGATCGGTGCAGATCGCGAGAGGGGAACAACCACTCTAGGTTTCCCTCTCCAACCCACCGTGAAAACGGCCCTTTTCAGGGCCACAAAAGATTTGATCGTAGTTTAGATATTCTTAGTCACTTTGTGTTTGACACTGAATCGGTGAAAAATGCAAAGATGACCAAGGATGACATTTTCAGGACGTTTAAAAATAGACGTTGGCATTTTTGCATAACTCTTTTCGATAATTTACCTAGAAGTGTCTAAAACTTATTTTAAGTTAAAGGTCCAAGATCCGTTAAAATTGTTATTTTTCTAACTTAAAAATTGTATCCATTTAGTTATTTCCGAGACGTATATTTTTGGAACTAAAAATCGATATTTGTCGACCCACTAAGATTTTTATTTTTGTATATTTTTAACAAAAAAAGCAACCACATTAACCCTTATATAACAAAAATATTTTTATTTCGGATCAAAGCAATGACAACAAGCACATAACTTGTGGGTTTGCTCAGGTTTGCTTGGGTTTGTTTAGCCAATACAAATAATAAGAATTTTGTTATTAATATTATTATTATTTGATAGTTCAAGGACATTTCAGAACATTTGACATAAAACTTTTTATGATCAAAATGATCAGACTAATCAAAATTTCAAGAATTATGGGGTTTGATTGGGTTTGCTCATGAATAACGGGAGAAGTGTAGCTCAGATCGAAAAAAGTTATAGGAAAATATTTTAGAGTAAACTTTTTGTGATTGGAAATGACTTTTCAATATTTAATTTGGAAAAATTGAAAAAGACATTTTTCAGATTTCTAATTAATTCAAAGGGGTAGTATAGGGAAGCTGTGGGGAATAGGGCGAAGGCATGAGGGATGGGTGGCATAATCGTTTTTAAATAAGACCCGAGTGATTTGAGTCATTAAAAGTAATAAGAGGTCGGTCAAAAAAAGACCTAGGGAGTAGATATGTATTTTAGGGAAAACAGGGAACTATGAAAAGATAGTCAGGTCCAAACTAATGTGAATTGTACAACTTGACTGTTATTCCGGGGTTCGGGGGCGAGGCCCCCAAACCCTGGCGGGGGTTTGGGGGCGGCGCCCCCGATCTGGGGGGGGCCCGGGGGGGCACGAAGTGGCCACCCCGGGATTTTTCGAGGTTTTTGGGGGTCTTTGGGGGTCTTTGGTGCAATTTTAGACCTTCCAAAACTGAATTTTATATATTTCTTTTTCTTATATCTTTGCACGTAAAACACCCTTCAGCGTTTAAGTTTGTCATCTCCTAAGGGTTCTATCATATCTTGGTAGTCGTCATAGAATCGCACCATCATCCCCTCCTGTATTTTTAGCAAGGGTGGGGGAAGCTGAGGTCTTTAAAAGCAGCTCGAGTCGACTGCTTACTTCATTACATTCGCTCATCTCAACATGGCATCATCAGATGATGATGGATACTTAAGCGATGATACTCCTAGGAATTTGGATAATTGGGCACTTAGACAGAGGAAAGTTTTCCCCGTCCGATCCCGCCGGGTGTGCAAGATCTTAAACCTGGTGAAGGTGGGTGATGACGGCTGGTGTATTGGCTGCTATGCCGACTTGGAAAACAAGTCGGCTGGTGACCAATTCTTCAGTGGTCATGTAACCCAAGATTTCGGTAGTCGCGCGCACATACCGAACTGTAAAGGTTGTGGAGTAGCTCTTGGTACTCTACAACATAAGAGTGCGTGCCTTATTTGTAATCGAGCCTGATTACAAATAAGATTTTATCCCTTGAAAAACGGTCCTTTTCAGGGCCACAGAATGTTTCATCGTAGTTTTAGTTACCTAATGCCATAGTACATGTGGTGTTAGGTAGAAAATTATATAAGTCCAGTCGGATCGACTATAATTTTCCTTGCAAAATCCGTCCTTTTCAGGATGACAGGATATTTTGATCTTACTTGTATTTATCTAATGCCACGGCATCTGTACAGGATATTTTGATCTTACTTGTATTTATCTAATGCCACGGCATCTGTGACATTAGATAGAAATTATGTAAGTCCAGACGGATCGAGCATAAGTTTCTTTGTCGGTCACATTTCCACAACACAATTACACCATTTTTGAGAACTAAAAGCAGTTTTCGACAGTGAAGTCCGCCAGTATCATTTTTGGATGGAGGGCATTTGTATAATAAACTCTAGTTTGTTGGCGGTGGAAAGGTGGGGATGGAGTGGTGGAGGGGGTAGATTATCTCTATTTAAACGGTTACGAGCGGGTCACAGAATCACTTCATTTTTAAATCTTAAAGTACGAAGATATAACTATGGATTTCGAAAGACCATTGAGTCGCGGTTCATCGGTTTTTAGCGATGATACCGTTGACATGAATGATGTCGATATGGATGACCTACTCTTGGACATCGAACGACTTCTAGACATCGAGGCAGAAGATATGTTTAATGCCTGGGAAGATGAGCGGGCGGTCGAAGAAGCAGATGTGGGTCTGGAATTGCCAAACATGGATTGGCAAAATGGGGAGTTGTCGGCTGAAGACATGGAGCCAGACTCCAGCACTGATTGGGTGCCACCACCGCCGCCGGAAGGTCATGACGGTCCGGCCGATTCATCCACTTGGTGGATCACGGACCATCAGGATGATGATGGTCCAGCTGATTCCACCAACTGATCCCGGAACCATGCCCTCCCCGACCTACCCCGACAAAATCAGCCCTTTTCAGGGCTACAAAATATTTGATCGTAGTTTGTAGTTGATTCATGTCACATCCCAAGTAACATGATATTTCTCAAGAATTAATTTCTTTTGGAAAATATTGTGTTACTCTATAAAGACATGTACGTTCTTACCATACGTTAGAACTAGCTAAATTTCTAGTAAGTTCTCGTGAAAATGCCGAGAGTTTGGTCTATTATCTTACTTGCAGTAAAATTCACATTTTATTACAAATAAGATGCATGTTCTCAGGCATTGTAACGGGTAGCCTCTCTTCACAGACATAACACTTTATCGCATACTTAAGTTGTGTGCATCTAATGATTACACACCTAAAGTTACGGCCCTACATTTTTTCGTCTATTCTTTTTTCTATTTTGCATTTTTATTTTATTTTGTGTAACTTTCGCATACTTATTTTAGAAATAAAAAATATTGTTTCATTTAACTTTTTATTATCATATATACAAAAACATTTTATTTTACTTATATATACAACACTATTACAAAAATAACTTAACTCTATATTTACAATAAAATTCTAAAATTAATTATATGGAAAATTGTCCAATAACTTAAGTCTTTTTCTACACACTTCCCCTTCACTTTTACACTGTTCAATTTTCGCCTGCAGTTCCTTAATCTGTCTCTCGTATTGCGCCACATCACTATCGTTCTTTTTTAGTTCATCAACTAGTTTTTGCCTCGCACTAAAAGCCACGGAGAAGGCACACTTCTGGCTTGGAGAAAACTCTTCCATCCAGTCCGGTATCGGCACTTCTGCAGAAGAAGCAGCAGCAGGTTGACGGGGTTGACTAACCGCCTCGAATAGCCGCTTGCACCGCTTCTTTAATGGTTTGCGGCACATTCCACGCCCAACTATTGGCGATATCGGCGCACTCGCGATCGGCGATTTTTCGTCAGCGTCGGCCACCAACACAATCGGAGGCATGGACTTCGGCGGCTCGGGCGTTGTCGAGTTTGGGCCTTCATTAATGATGACGACCGGTGACAGAGGCTTCGGTGGTTGTGACGTCTCCAAAAAATCGGGGTATTGAACTGGCACTGTTGGTCGCTTGAACACGAATTTCTTCTTCTTCTTCTGTTCACCCTCCATAGCTGCATAAAATTGACTTTTATTGTTGCCGGCTGTCTTTGGCAATTTCAGCAGCTTTTCCAACTTCGTAGTGGGTTGCCGCCTCGCCTTCTTTACCACCACATCACTTATGATATTGATGCGCCCGCCGTCCTTCTCCGTCCAGTTGTTGACGTAATCAACCGCCGAAGATACTTTTTTTTCACCCACATTCTCTTCTTCCACAAACGCAGTGTTTAGCACGTCGTCATTGTGCCACTCGTCAAACACACCCGGGGTCAGCAGGTCAATAACGTCCTGCCCCATCAACTCTGCTTGGATACTTCCATCCAAGTTAAACGCATTTAACAACGACTCACTACCGGAATTCATTTTTCTAACTAACTCACTGCACTTAACTGACGAATGTATTTACTTGGCGAACTGTTCTAGCGAACTATGAAATGCTCTGCCTAGCAAACCAAATTTATACTTATCACCCCACCATAAACTCCCCCACCCTATCTGACGGTTGATGCTTTAGAGGCCAAACAAGTTAATTCAACTTACAAGGTTGCGTTCTACGGCTAAACAGCGATTCAAGGACATATTTTCAAGGTAATCGTGTGTCCTTACTTCTGTTATTGTTTGTGCTCTCAAGGTTATATCACCCAGACAACCCATATTTATAGACACTCTCTTTCCTTCGATGCCTATTATCAGAAACTATAATGTTGCCCGCAGATCAAGATAACAGTCGTCCAGCTGAGACTTTTTCGGGAGCACAAATAATAATTTCTGCTGTTTGCTATAATTGTAAAAGAGAAGTATATATTTGGACTGACCACATGCAATCTTACAGTTATATTGAATTGTTGAGAGTAAGGATTGTTAAGTGTCATTACTGTGGAACGCTGATGTGTCGACGAGGGCCGATTAGCAGATCTGATATGTTGAGAAGACAATGGATGCTTCGAGAAGTTTACAAGCCAGACATTAATTAATTTTTATTTTTGTAACTTTATTACTATATTGTAAAATAAAACAACATATTATTGAAACAATTATCTATGTATTTTCCTATCCTGCGTTATAAAATTTCAACTATTGCTATTACTATAGTGGTTAATAAAACTACGTGACATTGGAGTTAATATTTTTTTATTTTTCTAAAACATAGACTTTCCAACATTTTTCTAATTATAACTAATATTTTCGGGTAAAAAACTTTGCATAGCTTGTATTAACATATTTAGGTTATCTTCAGGGTTTGTTTCGTAAAACTTTATGTCTGGGTGTCCCCAAGGTAGAGTTTTTGTTGTTGATGGTATAATATAACGTTTATCGTCGTGGTGACATAAAGCAACTTTATTAATTATTTCGGTATAAACGTCGTGTTTATAACTTCGAAAGGTTTTCATTTTTCGAAATATCTGACCACCACGTTCTACGATATTCCGATAATCTTCCAGGTGAAGCTGTTTTTCAATTACACGTTTTTTTATACCTTTCGCTTTTTTAATTTCGCTACTGATTGAGTTTATGTAATAAGCTTTGGCTGCGGTACCATAAAAACTTATTATTGGATCACCTGGAAATTCATCCTTCATTCTACCTACTACTGACTGGCTTTTTTTTATGTTAAAAATATTTCCTTCGGTATAATTGGATGTATCGAATTTATCCGGATTTTCTGCAATTATACGATAAAAATTTTCGGTGTAAACCTTTAATATTAACGAATCTGTGTCTGTATACAGTAAAGAAGCATTTTTGCCAAATTTTGCTTTAATGAATGAGTAGAAAAAATCATAAATTACTGTTTTCGACATGTCCAGTATGGAAAATCCGATATAAATTGGTTTATTATAAGTTACCTTTAATCGATCCATATGAATGGCAACGAATTCTTTATTAAAAACCGTTGAACTTTTAAAATAAGGACGAGAAATTAATGCTCGTGCCCCAATTTTATTCCTGTCATTTTCCCATCGGGTGACTAGTTTTATATCATTACGATTCTCCACATTTTCCATGGTCTTGCCGAAAACAGCATTAATGATTAATTTAAAAGTGTCTTTACCAAACTTTGTTGTTGCCCTATTGCGCAAATCTGTATTTAAGTCGATATATGTCTTTAACCAGGGGGATTGATTAAATTTTAAAATTCTGTGTGTTTGCATTACCATTAGGCCGTTATTGATTGCTTGTTTTAATGTTCGGTAATGAATGATGTATTTCTTTTTATCGTTTAAATTCGGAATTAACTTTGAAAATTTTGCCGATTCCGTGGGTGGTACAATATTTTCAACTAAAAAGGGTAAGTCGGAATGATCATCATATAGCGTATCCGGATAATGAACGTCAACTTCCAAAACGTATCCTTCTGGACCATTATCGTCCACATCCATAATATTTAAATTTAAAATTTCATGCTCTGATAACCATCTAAAGCCGCCAAATGGTAATGCTTGCGACATACTATGACCGTACAGATTTGTTGCATCAAGATAAACAATGAAAGATGATGGCTCGTTAGGATCGTAGTTTGGTACATATATGTTGTTGGCAGCGTGCATCCTTTCTGAACACTGACTTATACCGCCTCGAATACCTTTTTTGAAAAAATGAACCGTGTCGATATCGGTCAATAGCTCTAACTCTACCTTAGAAATACGCAACATACAATCAAACGAATAACTTGGAAGGGTATGGTACTGTGCTGGATCCAGTTTATACGTTTGTAAACAAGTATCGCGAAACTGTTCAAAAACATCGGTTAATAATAAAACATCAGATTTCAAATATAAATCCGAATAGTCCCCCAAATTCTTACAATTAAATGTGTCCCACACCTTTTTAGCTCTATCATAATCTTCATCGCTAATGTGCTCCTCTGACAAACTATCATAAAACTGATTTTTTGTGGGTAAAGCTGGATGGTTCATTTTGTCTATTGAATCGACAAAACTATAGGGAAAAACACCTTTTTTACGCATTAAATTAAACTGCTCATTATCAGAAAAATATTTTCCTGTTTCCCTGAAACTACCCACAGCTAATCCATTACCCAAATTTTCCAGTGATGTTGATAGAAATTTAAAACTATCGATGAACCGCAATTTCAAATATTTTTTCTTTATTGTCCCACTTTTATTATCGACATAATCGTGAACGTAAATACTTTTCGTAAACGAAATATACTTTTCCTTGCTTTGAGCTAAAACATCGATCTTGTCTCCGTGACGACACAACTCTTTAATAAACATGTGGCAATCGTACCCGCTCAAGTTATGAAATATAATTGGAATAAAATTGGGTAACTTATAATTTAAATTGCAAATCGAATGAGCAGCACCAGGTCTTTTTTTCCCAGTTATGTGACAGTGGTCCTTTACTTTACAATTATTATTTTCAAAAGGTCGTTCACATATACCACATTTTGTGGCATTATTGAACTCCGCTATTTGGTCAGCCGTTAAAGTTTCCATTGCTTTTATATCTCTTAAGTATGTATTGTAAAGAGATCTTAAATCACTTTCAAGTCGAGAAACGAAAACCTGGGCTGCGTCGTTTCCCCGGTAGAGCTCAAATTTTGAAATCGAATCGTCAAAGGAGCACTTAATTAAATACGCAAAAGAATACGGTTCATGTTTGATGCTTTTGACTAAGTAAGAATTTGTGGGATTCGGTTCCACTGTATCCAGTGGTTTAAGCACCGATTCAAAATCCGCGTAAACGACAAACGGTACACGCATTTGCTTTTCTATGTTGTCAAATTTTAATATATTTTCACTTACACTCCTTCCAAATTTATCTATTTTTAAATTTAGTGATGGTGTTAATGAATATTTGTGGTTACAGTCATTTTTTTGGTGTGATATCAAAGATGATGGTGAACTAAAATATATCAAACAACCATCACAAAAATACATTTTATCTCTACGTGATGTAATTTGACTGGAACATAATTTCGATAAGTCTTTTATCCAACAATAATGACTTTTAGAACAACGCGTATCACAAATATGTTCATCATCATCTTTAATACTACAATCCTTTGTTATTAACAACAAGTTGACATGTCTGTTAAGTTTTCTACCCGAATACCTTAATGGACCGACAACTTCGTACTTTAACATATTATTTTCGAAATTTTTTTGCAAACCATAAACGTTAACTGAAATATTATTCATTTCTTCAAATTTTGATATATCACGCAACTTTACTGGAAAGTCTATACCTGTAAAATTCAGCACTCTTGAATAGTGTGGATAAGATTGAATCTGTGATGCCATTCTAGTGGTGGGGCACAAAGCAGACACGATTGACCACGCAAAACAACACTCATCTTGATTAAACACATTGATGATGGCTTTTTTCAATTCGATGAATCGGGGTAACTTTATATATGAAGATCCACCAAAAGGTTTATACTCGTTGACATTTACTTCCAGGTATAGAATTTTTTCCAGAGCCCAACCTACGAAAACAAAAAAGAATGACATAAGTATTTATTTTATTTTTAGTCGTTAATTTATAACATACCTGAATCTTTTTCCTGAAACTCAGTCGATTGAGTCTTCATGGCTTCCACTAATGATTGATATATTTCTTCCAAATCGCTTCCTGAAGTGACAATTTCATTGCGTGTATTAAATGACTTGTCACTGTACATATTATCTTGTGTTGGTAAAAGATACCGACCAACAACCACCATATTAACTTTCAAAGCACAACGCACTCTTACTAGGTCACTTACTACCTCTAACACTCTTGCTTTAATTTCATCAAAAAATAATGAATAGTCAGTATGTTCATTATCACTTGATATACGGTATGTGGCAATCCTATTTCTAAAAGCACTGGACACTAGCTCAACACCAGCTGATATTGGTGAACATGCATTACTTTTATGGTGTATTGTTCTTTGATGACCTGCCATTCGATTTGCTGGTATGGTTATATTGCAGCAAGTGCAAGTACGCACCTCGGATGTTGATGCCCCATCGTCAACTTTTCGCTGTTTTCCACCATGCATATTTTCAAATCGTGCTACGCACGATTCTCGTTTATGTCGTAACATATTATAACTCCGAGTAAATGATTTACCACAATTTTCACACACGTACGCCATGACTTTCAAATTAACTTGCTTGAACCGTTTTACTCAACACAATGTTCTATACTAAAATTTAACCCCCCCTACCCTCATATATACCGATCCACATTTAGACCCAACCCACTCGACCGTAATACCAAAACATGTTACACCCCAGTAATAACTCAAGGTAAACTAACATCATAAATGTAACCTTGAAATAAGCGTCGTCCACCTGGTCATCACCAAACAAAGAAACATCTGCTCGCGTTCAAGGCCAAGCAAATGTAACCTTGAAATAAGCGTCGTACACCTGGTCATCACCAAACAAAGAAACAGCTGCTCGCATTCATTGAAAATATGCACCGCAAATGTAACCTTGAAATAAGCATCGTACACCTGGTCATCACCAAACAAAGAAACATCTGCTCGCGTTCAAGGCCAAGTTCTTGACCTTGACCTTGGAATAACACCTGCGCATATCAAGGCCAAATAACAATAGCACACCTGGGCGTTCAAGGTCGACCCTACTGCGCATGCGGAGACTCGGGGAGCATCATATCCCTCTACTCATGATATTACCTAACAATTATGTCCTGGCTAGTCTGGATGTGATATCTCTTTTTAGTAACGTTTACTTAAATGCTGCTCACAGAGCCATCCACAAAAACTGGGACCGTATCAGCACTCACTGTAATATAAATAAAGAATCCTTTATGGAATTGATAACCTTCCTTTTTGAAAACACATATTTCTCTTTTAATAACAAACATTACAAACAGACTTTTGGCACACCGATGGGTGCCTCTATTTCTCCTATTCTAGCAGCCTATGTTATGGACGACCTGCTGGACACTGTCATCCCTGTCCTATCCTTCAATCTCCACTTCATAAAAAAATATGTAGATGATATCATTTTATCCTTACCTCAGGATGGTATTCATGAGATAGTAGAAACTATTAACAGTTATGATCCGTACATACAATTCACTATAGAAACAGAGAATGAAGAACAAGCTATCCCGTTCCTGGACACCAAGTTTATACGTTCTCCAGAGAATAAAATCATTATTGACTGGTACAGGAAACCTTGCAGTTCAGGCAGGTACCTGAACTATTTATCATACCATAAATTCTCTACAAAAGTGAATTTAATAAAACAAATGAAGAACAGAGTTTTGAAAATCTCAGACCCATCCTTCCACAAAAAGAATCTAGACATCCTATTAACACTTTTTACAGATAACTCCTACCCACCAACCTTAATAAAAAAGATACTGTACAGTTCGTCCAATACATTGACTGACACCAATACTCCTAATAGGAGTCATGTAAGTAGTGTTGTTGGGACGAACCCAGAAAGAAAAATTATTTTCGCAACTTTACCCTTCATTAGAGAGGTCACTCCCGGCCTGACTAGGATTTTTAGTCACATTAAAGATATAAAAATTGCAAACAAATCAGTTCTTACAATTCGCTCTGTATACTCTAAACTCAAAGATAAAACCCCTTTAACAGCTAGGTCTGATGTGGTCTACAGTATACCTTGTGCGGACTGCGATAAAATATACATTGGTCAAACTTCAAGACCTATCTCTAACCGCATTGTTTCGCACAGGAGTGACTGTAGACTTCACCCAGAAAGATGCGCCTTAGCAGAACATGCAAATAAATTTAATCACAACATGGACTACAATTCCACAAAAATTTTAATCTCAGAACCTAACTACACCAGGAGGCTTTTTCTGGAGATGGCCTTTATTTCACAACAGCCTAACTGCATTAATAAAAAAACAGATATTAATCATTTAAGTTCAATCTACTCTTATCTTCTTTTCCTAGATAATAAACCACCCTCTAATATGAATGGTACCATTTTTTCTTTGGTTTAACTTTGCTATTGCTCGGGTATCAGGATACTGCACACTAAAACTTGAATTCGTGTAACCACTATACACATTTAGTCCCTAACCCTACAAAAATGTTAAGAATATAAAAAATTATTTTCTCCTGTCATTGACTGTATTCAAAATGAAACCTAAGATCAAACTCAAACAATATTTTATATAACTAATGCCTCTTTTCCTAATAATTAAGCAATTTTATCAGTGTTTGTGTGTTCTGTAAAAATTAATTTTAACTTGTTTTAATGTTTTGGACCCAAATTACGGCTTTTCGTCTTGACAATGTTCAGTTCTACAATTGATATCTTGATGACCAACCTCAACAAAGTTGTAAGTTACTTTAAGCTCGTTTAATGTAATACACTCCCATTTAACTATTAATTGTAGATTCCCTGATGATGGAAATAAAAATTTCCGAAAGCTCGGACTAAACTTTAAAGAGTACACTTTCATTTGCTGCATACCCCAATATTTACTAGTTTACTATATATATATATATATATATATATATATATATATATATATATATATACATACCTAATGCATGATACGAAGATATATATATATATATATATATATATATATATATATATATATATATGTATGTATATATATATATATATATATATATATATATATATATATATATATATATATATATATATATATATATATATATATATATATATATATATATATATATATATATAGTAAGTATGTTTGGAATTATCTGAAAAACTACTGTTTCGTCTTCCTCGGTGTCGAAGTTGTTAAAATACACCACATGGACTCATCAGAGGCCTGACAGTAGCATGAGCATTTCTGCTCCCATATAATTCCATAGTTCTTGCCTATAAACGACAAAATGAAAGTTTTTAAACGGTAGGGGTTCTTGAGATTATTCTCTGAGAAATGTCATAGGGATCCTTATCGGATCTCCCATGGTAGCTTGGATGTGGGAGTCTCGCGACTTCTCCACACTACATGCGACATTCTCGTTTATGAACATAGTAAGTATGTTTGGAATTATCTGAAAAACTACTGTTTCGTCTTCCTCGGTGTCTAAGTTGTTAAAAGACACCACATCGACTCATCAGAGGCCTGACAGTAGCATGACCATTTCTGCTCCCACATAATTCCATAGTTCTTGCCTATAAAAGACAAAATGAAAGTTTTTAAACGGTAGGGGTTCTTGAGATTATTCTCTGAGAAATGTCATAGGGATCCTTATCGGATCTCCCATGGTAGCTTGGATGTGGGAGTCTCGCGACTTCTCCGCACTACCTGCGACATTGTCATTTATGAACATAGTAAGTATGTTTGGAATTATCTGAAAAACTACTGTTTCGTCTTCCTCGGTGTCTAAGTTGTTAAAAGACACCACATCGACTCATCAGAGGCCTGACAGTAGCATGAGCATTTGTGCTCACATATAATTCCATAGTTCTTGCCTATAAAAGACAAAATGAAAGTTTTTAGACGGTAGGGGTTCTTGAGATTATTCTCTGAGAAATGTCATAGGGATCCTTATCGGATCTCCCATGGTAGCTTGGATGTGGGAGTCTCGCGACTTCTCCACACTACCTGCGACATTCTCATTTATGAACATAGTAAGTATGTTTGGAATTATCTGAAAAACTACTGTTTCGTCTTCCTCGGTGTCTAAGTTGTTAAAAGACACCACATCGACTCATCAGAGGCCTGACAGTAGCATGAGCATTTCTGCTCCCATATAATTCCATAGTTCTTGCCTATAAAAGACAAAATGAAAGTTTTTAAACGGTAGGGGTTCTTGAGATTATAGGGATCCTTATCGGATCTCCCTTGGTAGCTTGGATGTGGGAGTCTCGCGACTTCTATAT
The DNA here is from genome assembly GCA_963971165.1 of Philopedon plagiatum. Classification (NCBI taxonomy): domain Eukaryota; kingdom Metazoa; phylum Arthropoda; class Insecta; order Coleoptera; family Curculionidae; genus Philopedon; species Philopedon plagiatum. Next base: position 12,890,337 of record OZ020196.1, on the reverse strand, counting down.
ATATATATATATATATATATATATTGTGTATACAATATGTTTAAGCATTCTCATCAAATACTTTAATTTTTTGGCTCTAACAATTCTATACTTAAGGAATAATAGAAATTTATTTGTTTCCTATACTATTTTGGTCATTGAAAAAATGGTAATATAGTTTTCAAACAAGTAGGAATACTTTTGAACTCCAATAATAAAATCTATATTTTTAAGATTTTTTTTTTTGGAATATTGTAATAATGTTTTGTTGAGACATTAACTTTAATATAACAAATGTGACAGTGGTCAATAATAATACTATTATTAAACATAGCATAGCAGTTTTTTCTGTGCATCTGTGCGGTTTCTAACCTAATATAGAGTGACAGATTTTGACGGTTGTATTTGTTATTGACGTTTTGTTAGGACTGTTCAGAGGTACCCGACAATCCGGAGGTTCTACTTTGCTGAAAATGGTTGTGTGTTAATAGGGACAAGAGACCAAATCAAAACTGGACTAAACTAAACTAAGAGTTATGTTTGCCATTGTCAAATTCTGTTTAGAACTTACGCCTTCTGTTTTACTTTTTTTAATAATGTAATCATTTGTATCTCTGCAACGGTTTAGAATCGGACCCCTTATAAAAATTTTGTTTATTTTGGGTCCCTGAATATGCACCTAAAATATTGACTTTTCTTTTGAATCACCTGAATTTTGGCACTTATTTGTCAGAAAGCAAAGTATCGGTTTTATTAGACAAACATACTGTCATGCAAATTCTCTTAATCTCTTACGTTCAGATTCACCAAGAAGGTTTAAGATTTAGTACTGGTTTAAATCAAGGTCTTATAGTTGATCAGTTATGTTTTGACTGGTTTTGGTCCTGTCATTATTAATAAGCTCTCGTTAAAAACTTATGAATTATGCTGATATTTCAGCGATTTGCTTGGTTTCCAAATGATTTTCATCTTCGAATGAGTTGCTGTAATGAATTTAGTTCTATTATGGTCAAAAGTACGTACTAAAATTACCCTTTTCTTTATAAATTTTCAAAAAAGCTCAGAAATAAATTCATAGTATAAATCTTAGTTGTCTTGTTCTTACACTTGTCAGTTTAAAACTTTTGGTTGTCAAATTAGACCGGACTAGCGTTGGAGAATCTGGCTGTTAATTACTTCAAAGCAGGGGCGGCAGATTATATTTTACGACCACAGTGTGTAAAACGAAAGATAAAGAATCCAGTGAAATTGCAAACAGGATTTTAGTATCAATTATTATCAACTAACGCAAACCCAAGCAAATGAATGACACTAGTTAAAAACACACTCGTAAATAATTTCACATAAATCCAAAGTTTAATTCACTTTGTTTAATTAAACCATACGAGTTACATGCGTATTAGGAATTCAAGGCTACATTTGTGTATCTTTACAATTTTATATCTACGCGCAGTTTAGTGAACTTGTGGGTAGAATGTAGAAAGAAATTATTGCTTTAGAAAAAAATTTTGTGTAGTAAAATATTAAGTATTTGAGCGGAGGTGAACTGCATACCAAATAATGACCTTTTTTCCTAAATTTGTCGGCCCCCACCTACTTTTTGAGAATGGCGGTTGCCAGACTTTCAGTTATGTGGCATATTTGTAGTTTGATAAACTTTATACTATATCAAAAACACTGTAGGTTACTTTTGCAATCGTTATTACCAGAGGCTTATTTACAAAATATATACATAACTCTATGAGCGTTAGTAAAATATAGAAATATGCCGTTGTTTTTCTTAGTACCTAATACATTTTAGTAATTTATTGTAATTTTATAGTGATAGTGGCATCGCCTCTTTCCATTCCTAGCCCTGTTCATTCACGTATAAATACGTTTTTGTGTGCAGGGGTTGCCGAACGGTATAAATATATGTTGAAGTGAAATTGTCAGTGTTTTTTTTTTAATTTTATCCATAAAGTTTGGAAAATGGTGCGGAACTGTTTTTTCACAGTTTTTTTCATCTGAGACCGCAGTAGGTACTAACGTACAGTGGGCGTCTGAAGAAAATGGAAATGTAATCTATTTAAACGATATTTAAAGGATTGGAGATTGGGAGGGGAAGGGAAAACTTCTGCAAGTAATTTGCTCTATAACCTGAAGACCCTAGATATGAATGAGAGAGAGAAGTGGGATGTTCTAGGTTTTTGTAGTTGGTTTGCTCGATTTAATACAGACTGCTTAGAAAGGCAAAGCGACGTCGCATGAAGTCGGATGTCGTTCTCTTTGTCCCCTTTTTTGTCATGCACGCACAATGTATAAAACAAAGCAAAAGGCTATGAATGAATGAAGTCAACGGTTGTTATTCCTTCATTTGTAACCCAGTGTTGCCCCATACAAGTACATCCATCAATAGTCTCGTTTCTATCCGATCTAACGTCCTCTTATTTTTATACACTTTCTTTACTGACCATGTTTTCACTCAGGGTTGAGAAGATTTGAAACAATTGATTAAACTCGGTGATTAAAATTATGATTTTATTCAAGTGATTTTTAATTTAAAAATCGTGATTAAAATTAAGAAATTAAGGTAAAATCAGGATACTTAAAAATATAATTTATTGATAAAAATAAAACTTTTTACCACTTTTGATACACAAAAAACCTTCATTCATTTTCATTTTTATAATATTCAATAGAATACTTGAACAGGAATGTACGAGCCCTGTCTCGGTGAAGTTGGCCCAACTATCAAAACTACGTTTTTTTATGAAATTTGTCATATTAGCGAAAACGTATTAAAAACTAAAATGTATTTCTGATAACATACGATATTTTTATTTAATATTAGCCTAAAATACTAGATTTTATTGTAACGGAGAAAAAAATATCTTACAAATCCAAAAAAACTGTCGATTAATAAAAATCAACGAAACCAAATAGCAGCAAATCACCACTGCGTTACATCGCCTTTTCGACTGATTACTGCTTCGATACGTCTTGGCATAGTGTCAACTAATGTTTGGCAGTCATCTGATGTAAAACTGTTCCAAATTTCTTGGAGATGGGTTCGCAATTCTGGAACGGTTCTTGCGGGATTCGATCGGAGCTTTTTCTTCATGATATGCCACAAGGTTTCAATCGGCGATAGATCTGGACTACTCGACGTCCATTCTAAAACTGGAATATTGTTTTCTAACATCCAATGTTTTACTTTTTTAGCCGTATGGCAAGCGGCACCATCTTGTTGGAAGATACATTCAATATTGTTTAAACGCATTTGTTCAATTTGGGGTGTTAAGTTATTTTGAAGCACATTAATGTACTTAACAGCATTCATAATACCTTCCACAAAGTGTAAGTTTCCCACTCCACTTGCTGACATGGATCCCCAAATCATAACAGAAGCTGGAAACTTAACTTTTTTTTTAAGACAGTCATTCTGAAATACTTCTTCTTTAGTTCTTATGACACGACTCCTACTATCACCAACGCATACTTCAAATCTGGCTTCATCACTCCAAATAATGGAGTTCCATTGGTTCGGAGACCATAATTTGTGTTCTTTGGCCCACGCTAGTCTGTTTTTCTTCTGAATCTTTGTCAGTAAGGGCTTCTCTTTTGCCTAGAATTACTGAATTAAAAACAAATAATAAAAAAATAATTTGAGCTTACCTTGTAAGGTTTAAATCCCAGTTTTTGGGCAGCTCTGTGACAAGTTGCTCTTGAAAACTTTTTTGTGGTTGCCTGATTCCATAATATTTTCAATTCGCTATAATTAGCACGCCGATTTTCCTTGATAATCCGTTTTAAGGCTCTTAAGTTGGTATTGGAATAACGCGGGCGACTTCCAATTCTGGGTTTTTGAGCCACAGATCCAGTTGTTTTGTACAATTTAATAATATTTCGAACTGTATACCTCGATTTGTTAACAGTGTCAGCGATTTGGGAAGCATTTTGACCTTTTAAATGCAAGTGAATGATCACTTTTCTTATTTCGTCAGAAACAGCTTTACCACGAGCCATTTTTAATTATTAACAACAACACCAATGCATTGAAAGTTGATTTAAACGTCAAAATCGGCTTCTTAGCAACGTAAAATGTTATCATTTGTTTTAGAAAGCCTACCTTTATCTTATCGAAGCGAAGAAACAGACCATTCAACTTAAGTTGTCTCCATCATGTATTTTGCTATATAGGGGAAGCCCGGGCAAAGCGAATTGCCCGGGCAAAGGGAATATTAATTATTTCACGAAAATTAAGACAGACGACGTTCATTACTTATCACGAGATCAAAGAGCATGTCTAACAGTAATAAAAATCACTATGGGTTAACCGATTAGTTAAGAAGCACATGCTTTAAATGCGCATTGAACGTTTTGCAGTGTCGAGTTAAAATAATTCTTCTAAGGCAAGTTCAGTAAACTTGTTCTAACTCGTTACAAAAAAAAACATCTTAGTTATTCATCATTGTCTTCATTAAGTCGGATTTCAGTCCTAATGTTTATGTCGGACCAGAACCTTGAGTTATAGTCCATTTATGTGCCGCCATATCCGAATGTATGTCAGGGTAAAGTGAAGAGGGCAAAGCGGATAGCTATTCGCTTTGCTAGATAAGGAAAGGGCAATCTCTAAGCCTTTATTCAAAAAGGCGTCTGGTAAGAATAAGAAGAAAATAGAATACGATACAGTTTCCTCAAAGTTAAAAAAACATATTAGTGACAATTCTGATAGAGTTTATAATTGTCTAGCATGTGGAGAACTTTTTGAACAGAACGGTGAAGACTGGATCTAATGTGAATGCCAAAATTGGGCCCACGACCTTTGCACGAATTATAGTGGGTTTGGCTCGTATTTTTCTGAGTATTGTGATGCATAATTGTAATGTTATTTATGTTTATTGTTTCATTTACATATAATATATACTGATATTCACTTTGCCCGGGTAATCGGGCAAAGTGAATAAAATGCACATGCGTAAAAAACAATAAAAATTAAAGCAAAACCAAAAAGTAGTCATAAATTACTTTGTGTGCAATGAAGTAGAGATAAATCTGTGCGCTCTAGAGAGTTTTTTTATTAGAATCTGATAATAAACAAAAAAATTATGATTTTCCAACTTTATCACATTCGCTTTGCCCGGGCTTCCCCTACACATCATTTTGCAAAGAAGACAATTTAGAAATAAAAACGCTTTAAAAATAGCCGCGTCGGTTTTGTTATCTTTCCATAAACATTTAAAGACACCAAAAATATTATATTTGAAATAAAATTTTAATTTGCCCTCCAATAAATTCACAGATATCATGTTTTGGGGCGTTGGGCCAACTTCACTGAGACAGGGCTCGTAGCTGCTTTTTACCAAAATAAAACTTTTAAAAAACTTTTAATACAAAAAAAATAGAGAACATAACCTAAAAGTAAAAACAAAATATTGTCGCGCTTTTATAATACCTAAGTATTATAATGCTTAAAAAGAAATACTAGTTTAGCTGCCTTTTTATTACCTAGTCTGTTTCTGATATCTAAATGAACGAGTATGTAGGAAGAAAACAACCGTTCTATATCTGCAGAAGATGCACCGGCACACAAAGCAGAAATCACTATAGGTAGCACTTGCATAATTTCTGGAACATTTTCTTGGACTCTCCACCACTGTACTGCTGTTACATTTTTAATTACTTCATCCGAAAACATAGTTTTGTGAAAAGGGTCCGACCTGGCCTGCAACTTAATTTTCAATAGTAATAAGCCTGTTTGCAAAATGTTCGGCAACAGTATCTCGAGCATCTCTCTTTTTATTTCTTCGGCCAGTAATGAATATTCTTGGTTTATTGTGGGATCCAATATATGCCGAAAAGTGAAAGGGGGTTAAAGCTTGATCATATCTTTTTTTAAATAGTTGATATTGATGCGAACTTCTTTCCTCTTCAAAACCGTCAAAAGTAGCCATTAATTTTTTCCACCTTTGAACTACTTGAGATAAACTTGCACCTTTCTATTGTGTTGCGTCAAGTGCTATAACTAGAAATTGGTTTTAGTACCTAACTGTAAAAAAATCTTGATTCATCATTTTAATATAGATATCGAAATCCCTTTTTGAAAATCGCTGGATCAATTTCTTATTTATGCCCTTCATATATTAATAACAAGTGTGGCCACTCCTTGACATAAATCTCAAGCAATCCGAAAGTGTATTCCATCGAACGTCGTGAGGTAACACCAGTTTCTTGCCCCTTCTTTTTCTTTGTACCAAGCATTTGACAGATGGGTATTTCTAAAGTATTTTACAATTTGTACTAGGTATATGGAACCTGGTTTTTACATTTCTATGGCCTTTCGAACTTTCTTATTTTCTGTCAGTCTAAAACTGCAGTTTGTTGCGTAAACAGTTTTAGAAAATTTGCATGTCCAATTCTTTCTTCTTACCTTGACAAGTTCGCACAACAAAAGAACCCAAAGGGCTGATCCTTCCAGTATTTTACTACCACCTCCATTTCCCTTGTCTGTTTCTTTGCCGACTGGATAACTTTATTAGTTCCAGGCTGAAATTCGCAATCAGTTTCAAGAGCACTAATATCACTAATTTTACTTTTGCAGGTTTCCCAGTGACTTTTTAGTCTATTCACTAAACCCTGCATCTCTTTATCACAATTTTTACACACCGCTCTGGATTCTAGTTTGTCAAACACTTTCTTTTTTATAAAATGTTGCCAAATACTAAAATCCTTTCTACCCCGACTTGTCATGATTCAAAAATTTGTGCTGCACTACTCTCATATACAAAAATATTACTGATAACTGGAATATGCGCATGTCATTTATATGGTCGAGCGTTTTCCGCAAGTCTTTGCAAGTTTCGACGAAGTCACGAACGGAATTTTTCCGACTTGACTTGTCGAACTTTGTTTCATTTCTGTATTATTTCCGCTTAAAAATAAAATTTTCATTATAAATTTGACTGAACAAGATATGAACAGTTAGAAAATATGTGTATCTATTAATAAAAATTAGTCCAAAATAAAATTTCTAGAAAAAAATCAAAAAAACATTATTTAAAAAATCGCTGATTTTTTATTTAAAAAAAATCATGATTTCTATCAACCATGCTTCCACTTCATACATCATTGCACGTCTGGCCAATCTTTTAACCCTTTTCTTCGCACATTATACCGGAAACCCAGTTCTTCCAATTCGCTTGCATTCTGTGTCTTCTTTCGAAGTATAAGGTACCATCTTGTATGATTGTAAAGTCACGTTGATGTTAGAAAATTTTCTGAGCCGATATATCATGTTTCAGTACCTGTAGCTAGACCTGTTGAGACAAAAGTCATTACCTTAGTCAAAACACTAACTTCAATTAATTAAACAATAATATTTTTTCAAACCAAATCATCCACAGTTACGCTGACGATAATACTCTTCCCTTAAATATTCATTTGTACACACAGGTCTCGAATCAAGAGCTGGATAATAGACGCAAATCTATGCCCCTATCATTTTCTCAAGACCTTCAGTTTTATTAATCTTAGACTGGGGTGTCAAAAATCTTGTTCAGTTCAACGCCTCCAAAACCAAGTCTTGCTCCCTGTCACGCAAAATGTCCTGCAACAATAATTACTCCATCCACATGAATTGTCAAGTCCTACAGAACAATGAAACGTTTATTCTTGTGGGCATCGCTTTCGAACATCATCTAAGCTGGCACAATAGCCACATCAGCAGCTAAAAAGCTTGGTTTTCTATTTCGATCCAGAAAATACTTCTCCCCTTCCAATTTACACACTCTATGTTTCCAAAATAAGACCTAATCTGTAGTTCTGAAAACTCGCTTATCGCCACGCTGCGCTGTTGGGGATTTATCCCTTTTCTACCGATATTTCTACGGATTTTGCTCTGAATAGCTAGCTTAACTATTCCTAACAGAACAACCAGAGGCGCGTTACGCATGCATCCCTTTACTATCCAGCTACTAAAGCCTAGAACATCCCACCTCTCTCGCTTATTCATAACTATTAAGTAGCCTAGGGACTCCAGATTGTAGAAAAAATTGTCACCAGTTCCCTTTTGCTCTTAACCTTCAATCCTTTAAATCCCGTGTCAGTAGATTACATTTTCCTTCTCTTTAGTCGCCCACGGTACGTTAGTATTTAGGCTTGAAGTCTACGTGGGCTATCTCAGATAAAAAAAAATACCGAGACTATTAGTATGCATCAAAATTTTAAAGACTATTCTGACTCTGAGATTTATCTGTCTGACTGCCTATAAAAAGTTTAACATAGGTCAGTCCATTTGAACGATTTATGGATAAACAAACATACATAAACGTTAGCTCTAACGCTATAATAGTGAGTGACTAGACCCATAAATTACGGCATCATTTTTTAACCTTGTGAAATCCTGTTTATCCAAGGAAAATTTCCGAAAACATATGATATTACGTTTTAGTTTATCAATCATCTATACAGAGTGTTTAAACGGAAATTCGTACCTCAGATAAGAGACAAAGCCTGGGGGATTTAGTATTAACGTATGTCCCATAAGTTTTGACAAAAAATATTAATGCTTATATTTTGTATTCTTTTAATTTTTTATTAAATTAAGTTATAAGTCGTTATTTCTACATTTTTTGTTATTAATACTACATACCTAGCTAATTCGAGAATTCGACATTGGTGCCGTCCAAAGGCTACTGGCGCAAATTAGAGTTAAGTTGCGTGCTATTGAAAAACATGGAGTCTTATTCGTAGTTTAAACGTATATTTTTAATAACAATAAATGTAGAAATTACGACTTATAATTTAAAATAATAAAAAATTAAAAGGATAGAAAATATTAGTATTTATTATTAATATTTTTTCTCAAAACCTATTGCACATATGTTAATAAGTAATATATCGTTACTTTTGGGTAGATGAGACCTATTGGATGTATTGCTATCGGCTTGAAAATCGCGATATGCACAGGCGCGGTTTAAATTACGATCAGATACAGTACCTTCTTTCTCGGCCGAGGTGTTAAATTCTGTTCAGTGACCGCTGACCGTTACGTCACATTCTCCATCATTTCCCAAATTTGCAGTACGTCGCAAACCAATTCAGTCAGTTTGACTTACCGGTGGTAAAGGTTATGATTTTTCTTAAGCTTGATCTACATAAAGACGGATGCATGTGAACATTTGTTAATGAAGTCAGAAAAAAGTAACTTATTTAGGGCAAAATTTATCATGCAATGAAACATTTTGTTTTTGAAAATCAGTAGGTACGAATTTTTTAATTAATTTTACTTTTTAGTGGAAAATAAATAAAACTCATTTATAAAATTTAAAAATTTTTACATATACTTTTTTTGTCTCGTGCACTTTATCAGTCTATGAATGTTTGTTTCAAATACTTGTATCCCTTTTATTCATGTAAGCCGTACGCTAAAAATAATAATAGGAGAAAACAGAATAAAAAATGACAAAATACAGTTTTTTAATAATTAAAACAAATTATCTTCACAAGGATCATCATCATCAGATTGGTCCAAATTAATAGTAAGGGGAAGAGTATCTGAAGCATCATTTATAATTTTATTAGTGTGTTTTACATAATTTTTCCATTCTTCTGATGTTACATTTCCAATGGCTTCATTCCACAGACCCAAAAATACGTCATTTGTTACAGGATGTATAGAACTTATTTTAGCATCATAATAGCGCTTACATTCCGACCAAACCATTTCAATAGGATTAAAGTGACACTTATACGGAGGAAGTCCTAAAACTGGATGTCCATGTTGCAACGCTAGTTCGTCCAACCTATTAAAATAAAATAAAAATAATAAAAATTTAAAATAAATAGCGCTTTCAAGATTGCTTATAACGTTTGGGTAGGATATGCTGCTTCACAATTATCCAGATCTGATCCTTCATTGCAAGTGGTCAAACTGGAATTTGTCTTTATTCTAACCATTCAATAAGTAATCTTTTTTAACAAGTTATATTTGAAATTTCAGGCCATCTGGAAACCCTAGGCGCATGGCGGTGTTGCCGTATCCTTAACTTGAGTCGCTCCATTGCCTATTACGTTCAGTTGTTTTTCGTAGGATGGCGTCAGGCGGGAAACGGAATTTTTTGAATTTGGTCGAATTTTAAACCTAAATATTTTGTTATTATCCATCCAACCGACGTAATTTTTGGTATGCATAATTTGATTGATTGATGGCCCAATAATATTAATGCATTTATTAAAAACGAGAAATGAGTGGACAAGCTCATTTAATGCTTAACTTAGTCTTGTTTTGGCAATGACCAGTATGATTGATTTAAGAATACCAACTCATTGGTTTTCATGTTTGCAATGAAGAACTATATTTGGGGCAAAATATTAATGTATGCCTAAAGACTCTAATAAAATGCTCTGTTTAGGGCAGCTACATATGTGTAAAAAACGCCACACAGGGAAAACTGCTATGCTATTTTCAATAATAGTATTATTTTTGACCACTGTCACATTAGTTATATTGAGTTAATCTCGTCTCAACAAATCATTATTGAAATAATTCAAAAAAAAAATATTTCTTTAAATATAGATGTATTAATTGGGAATCAAAAGTATTCCTACTTCTTTGAAAACTATATTACCATTTTTTCAATGGCCCAAATATTATTGTAAACCAATAAATTTCTATTATTCCTTAATGTAGAGTTGCTAGAGCCAAAAAATTAAACTATTTAAATCGGTATATGCAAAAACGACGCATGTCCAAAAAAGCAATTTTTGAGAAAATAAAAAAAAACTTGTCCAGAACTCTTCCAGCCAATATATTTCAAATTGAAAATGCCAAAAGGATGGTTTAAGGTTTTTCTAATTTAATAACAACCTGATTTAAATTAAAAAATGTAATTTATATTTTCTAGAATTTTTCAAAAAAATGGACACATATCTTTTCTGCAAAGCCTGGGTCAAAATAAGAAACATTGTTTTTTTTAACCGTGAATATGTTGAAGAAAGTTTACACATTATTACGTTTAGTCTCTAATTGGTAGTAGTTGGTCAAAGAAGTATTGTAGCATAAACCAATCATTAAAAGAAATCAGTACGCCAAAAATAATAGATCTTTTTCGATTCTGGGGACTGGAGCAACTCATTTCAATGTTTTATGGGATGTAAGTAAAACAAATCTAAAAAGCTTTGCAATAATAATAAGTATTTCTATTAAATAAGATGTATATTCTTACAAATAAACGTTTACTGAAAACAATGATATATTTTGTATTTAATTTAGAATAGGGTAGTACTGATTCAAATAATTAAAAACCAATGAAATCTTATATTTCAAGCAATCTTATAACCTATTGGTTAACAATGATAAACTAATCATTAAAAGAATTCGAATTTGTATTGTCCAATACGGAATAGATTGTGTCATTGAGTGAATTGGTTTCTAATTCAATATACGATAGTGTTTTTTCTGTGAATATAGAATAGAATACTGGTATTATAGTCTGCTGCTGGTTCCTAAAAAGGACCTAATTTAAAAATGTCGGTTATAGTGGCATCTAAATATCTAGTAGATATGAGCATTTATTTACCGTTAACGACTGAAATAAATTTACGCAACCCTCAAGAAACCAGCAAAACACCATTTTAGACAGAAAATATAACGCAAAACTAAAAACAGAACAGCAAGACCTCGGCCAGTCGTAAACATAAAAAATATGTGTTATCTCCATTCACATACCTAAACACGTGCTTAACTAAATAAGCATCATTGAAATAAAACTTATTAATTTTCTTTTGTTTTTAAGTAGAGAAAAGATATTAATTGGTGCTAAAATAGATTATATTCATTTAATATTATAGTACTATTTTTTAATAGTACCTAATGCTTTAGTTACATTTGCTCTCGGGTATTAAAGATAATTGTAAAATTTTATTAGTTGTCAATATTATACTCTAATTGAAAAAGCATAAACTAAATTTATTTGAATAATGTTTGGTAAAATAGGTCAATAACTAATGTACAATTAATCAAAATATTTGCTTTATTGCCTCAAACTTAATTTATTATTTAAAGCTTAACTTTTGTTTAATAAAATAAAAACGTAATTAAAGATCTATAATTGGTAGTATATACCTAATATAATGTTTTTTCTGTGTAGAAACAATTCCTTGTACGACAGGTACTGCGATTGAAGAAACGAGGACTAACATGACATTTGACACCAACAGTTAATTGTAAACTACATAAATTTAGTAAATGTTGTCATATACACAAAGTATTTCTTTCCTACGTAGTACCTACGTGAAAGTTTTTTCAGCACAGAAGCGGGAAACAATAGGTCCATCAACAATCACATAGGTACCTATATCGCCTCTGAATTCAGAGGCGATATAGGTATGTGATTGTTGATGGAGCTATTGTTTCCCGCGTCTGTGCTGAAAAAACTTCCAGGTAGGTACTAAGTAGGAAAGAAATCCTTTGTGTATTTGTCAACATTTACTAAATTTAAGTAGGTACACGAAGTCTAATTAGACTTCGTGTGCTAATTAACGCCACTGGACCCGAACCGAAGAGGTCTAGTATAACATATTTAGTAAAATATTGGTGGAAAATACCCAAAAAATATCCATCCAAAAATTATGAATCCACCGAAGAATTACAGGGCCTTTCTACTTATATCTTTGCTATCCAATTAAGTTTGTGTTATTTACAGGGCTGCCTTGATTTAAATCGCGATTTAAATTACATGATTTTTTCATAACAATCATTGATCTAAATCAATTTTTAATTTTTGTCATAAATGGGTCTCTGCCACAAGGACATTATAAAAGTTATCAAATTTACCTACGCTGCTGACGCTGATTCTCGCTGAGCTGAGAACATGATATTCAGACAGCCGCATAATTGTGTTCTGCTTGGGATGAGCCGCGTACAAAGAGAAGTCTGGCTTTTTAGCCGAGAATAAAATATTTTAGCGTCGCCGACCCATTACTTTTTAAATTTTATCGTTTATCTACAAAAACTTAAAAAACACTAATTTGTCAAAATAATAATAAAGTAACATGCTAAAGTAGCTCCATTCAGTGGTACACTACTTTATGAAGAAATTTTAAAAACCACAGATGTGACAGATTGGTGGGCAGCAATTCATAAATTAAAAAGTTGTGCAACTGAAGAAGAAATAAAAATAATTAAACAACTGCTTACGGCAACTTTATCGACAGCTTCATCGGCAATTTCATCTTCGGCAATTTCATCTTCGGCAGAAGTAGAACGAATATTTTCATATTTTAATTTAGTACACAGTAAATTGCATAACAAGTAAGGCACTGAAAAATCTGCAAAACTCGTAATTCTGCTAACATGCTTTAATCGTTAATTTTGATTCGCATCTAAGCCCCGGTTTTTTACGTTAAGTTATTTGGTTTTATTTTCGAATGTAAGTTGAATATATTATATATATGCTATAGTATAATGTTAAATGTTTAAAAAATAAATATGTTGAGAATAAGTACGAATTTAAATTAATTACATATTTTTGTATTTAAATAAGAAAAATCGATTTAAATCAAAAAATCCGATTTAAATAAAAAAAATCGGATTTTTTTTTTGATTTATTCTAAAAAAATCCAAAAAATCAGCATCCCTGGTTATTTACCTATTTGTTGAGTGTCAGTACACATGTCAAAGTGAAAATACAAAGGTTATTCGACTTTTATCCAACTTTTGAATAGAAAATGGAGATCGAGGAAGAAATTAAAGAGAATATGATTGTGTACCGGAAGACATTCTCGAAGAAGCCAAGAATATAGACGTCGAACTGTTAGCAGAAAAATTTAAATACCGTTATGCCAAAGAGTTAAAAACATTTAGTAAATGGTATGCAACAAAGAAAATAAACAATTTTAAAAAATAGGTAATTCTAGTATACTTTTCCGACATTTCAAAAACTTGCAAACCATTCACGTTATGGTCAGGGTACTCAATGTTAAAACCTATGTTAAAATTAAAACATAATTTGGGTATAAGCAAATATTATAAACTGATCGCCTTTTACAAAAAGAAAGAATGTTGGATTTTTGAAAAAAATATCTAAAACTCTAACAAGAAACAAAAATGCCAAAACTAGATAATTTTCCACACGCTCGTAGAAAAATCATTGTACCCACCACGTGCGGAAGGTGTCTTTCCCGCATTCGACTGCTGACCGAACTCCACTTCGCGTTGTTCGGTCAACAGTTATGTATCACAACCAAACTACCAGGATACGCCACTGGAGAATACCCTACCCAACACATAAGACTCGAGAAGATGCTGCGTCACCTTTTTACCGTATTTTACCTTTTCATGCTGGACTTTATCTTTATATGATAATAATCGAATTTTACCTTACATTACATTATCGCTGTGACTAGAGTCCCGACTCGGGACCCAACTCCAGTCCCGAATAACGTCATCAAATTACGTCATTAGTGGTTTGGTCGGGACTGGTGTTCCGCCCCGACTCGGGACCCACATTCAGTCCCGAACAACGTCGTCAAATGACGTCATTAGTAGTTTTGTCGGGACTAGTGTTCCGCGCCCTGACTCGGGATCCACATACGGTCCCGAATTTATAAGACGAATCGTACATTCACCTAAATCACCAGTTACAAACATGATATACACAGTCACAGTATCTATGTCTACTAAGTTGACTACATAGGAAAAACTTTTCTATTAATAATTTTTCGGAAAAAAACTTGCCCCTATAAAAAGTTCTGCATGGTTTAATGAAATCATCAGACCTCAAAATTTATCAGTCATATACGAGGTGTGTAATAAAATATGAATTTGACGTAAGAGCAAACAACCTTGTTTTTAAAATTTAAAAAACTGATGCGAAAGAAAATTGTTTGGTATTAGGAACTATGTTCAAATATGCAGTCAAGATTATCTATTGATTTTTTAATTTTTTGTTTTATTATTTTTTTATTTATTTGTTTATATTTCGCTTCTAATCGGGCGTTTGGTGTAATTCGACGAAACAGGTTTAGCACCACGTTTCGAAAACTTAGTAGGTATATGCATATACTGTTTTCATATTGATGGATACAATTCTTTACATCAGTATTCGATAAGAGCTAAAGTTTTTTTCCAATTTCTCACCTATAAATTAGCATTAGCAGAAATTAAAGACACACTTGCGTATACATTTCTAGTTGTGTCATCTAAACGTCCTACTACTAATTTATCAAGTAAAGTAAACCCCATACAACTTTCTAATATCCGAACATAACCGCCAAAAGCCTTCTATTAAACTATTAAGTCGGCACCGGATGCGGGTCCCCGAGTCGGGGCGGAACACCAGTCCCGACAAAACTACTAATGACGTAATTTGATGACGGTATTCGGGACTGAAGTTGGGTCCCGAGTCGGGACTCTAGTCACAGCGTTACATTATACCAGGTGTTATCTTTTCCTACTGAGTTATATCTACTATGATAATTTCTGATATTTGTTAATTCATGTAATTCCCCTATTTTATCTATTTATGCCATGATTTATCTTCACTTTTAGGATCATTTCAGTATATAAAGAAAAGTACCATATTGTAAGTGTCTTAGTTTGTTACCAGCTTTTCTTGAGTTAAAATAAAAACACACATAATTCAAGTCTACGAGTAATTTATTAAGTCCAACAATTACAGTATTTTAACCGCAAAATACATAATTCAACTGCAGTTTCGTGCGAAAAACGGTCACTTTTCGCACTTGTTAGGTAAATAGCTATTACTAAGTATCTATTACTGAGGTTAATGGTAAGCTTAACTTTGTCTAAATTAGGAAACTTGTACACCATAGTTCTAAATATTAATTTAGTCAGTTTTTCAAAGATTTATAAATTTATAATTAAGTCAATTAACAGTAAACCTTTAATATCAAAGTGGGCGATTAAAATAAAAAGAAACCTGCCGAAAAGTTGACCTTAATTTTTAGTGTCAATGTCAAGACATTGAAACGCCAATTCCGTTACTAAAAGGATATTTTGGCGACCTTCCTATTTATTAAATCTAGGTGTACTGTATGTTTGATGGTTAAATATTATTTGGCTGGCCAGCTGGTACCTTGACAGCAGATATATTTTAATACACTAGACGTGTTCTGTATTTTATACCTTATTTGATTTTTTTAAATTTATTTTAACACTTAGGTACTACTCATATATAAGTATACATAATACACGGTGTTATGAAAATGTTTTAATATATATAAATGGGTGACTCCTGGGGTAGTCTACAGTCATTCAAAATATTTTTTACCCTCAAATCGCACATTTTTTATTTTAAAAATTCGGTCAGGTGCAAGCTATACTTGCACAATTAGTAGTCCGTGCCATCAGCCCCCCACTTAACCTCCAGGTGTTTATTTTATTAATTGAGATAAATTAACGATACAATTTTCCTCTAAAATCACATAATTTATATTATATGTATTTCCATAACCTACCATGCTATTTCTTCTTATTCCACGTGTTATAATATCTTACATTTATTTTTTGTTTTAAAATGTTTTCATTTCCTGTCTGACCACTTAACAAGTTCTACAAGAATTTCTATAAGCTGCCTTTGGTTCTTCTTTTTTGTTTTCATTATTTGCGTCATTCTAATTGTAGCTAGTTAGTTTTCCAAGCCTTACAACATAGGTACTGACTAGTCTTTTATGACTTTACAGTTTCTTTGTTTCTTACTTTAATGGATACAGTCACATTTGTTTCATAGGTTTTGCTTTATTCTCTACAGCTACTACCTATCGTTAAACCAAAGTGCTTGCAATTCATCACTTTCTCTCCAGTTTACATTCCATCAGAATATATTTTGCGATGATTGAGCGTTTGGTTTTGTTTTTATTGTTTATCAAGTGCACCTCTGAATTTAAGCAACAGCCGCTGAAGAATGTCTTTCTTCTCGGCAATTACTCGGCTCATTTGGAATAAGTTCCATTTGATAGTCAAAACCTAAATGATCAACTAGAAGATCTAGATTTAAACCAGTGCCTACTAGGTTTTAAAATTTTTTAGAGAATATCGGTGCTAATTTTATTAACTGTCATACATTAATCAGCACCACGATAAAATTTTTCTTTAAAATCACATAGTTTATAATATATTTCCATGACCCACAAATAATACCACCAATGGATACACAGTTAAAAAAACGCAAACAAATATATTCTATTTCCATTCGGCCAACCTTGAATCCTGGCAGTTAATTTCCTGGCTATTTCTTTGCAATTCTTTGACGTCATCGATTATGATTCATGCGGAATCAATTGCGTACGTTTGTACACTTATACCAACTGCAAATAGTAAATTTAATTTTCTTTGCAGCAAAAATGTGTTTATGCTTGGAATGTTACCATTAAGTTCGGCGAATTTGTCGAAAAATAATAATGGAGTTTGGCAAAAATCACACTTTAAAAAAAATTAGTTGTAAATTCTGCTATACAACATTTTTAAAATGTTATCAAATAACTTTTTGGTAATCTGTGACCTTATGATTTCATTAGTATTTATTTATTTTTATTCTGAAACTTTGTAAAATATTAGGGTCCAATATAAAATCAAAACCTAAAAATTACTAATAGTTGCCGAAATCCTATTATTTTAAAAATTTCATTAGTATTTATTTATTTTTTCTGAAACTTTGTAAAATATTAGGGTCCAATATAAAATCAAAACCTAAAAATTACTAATAGTCGCCGAAATCCTATTATTTTAAAAATCGAATTATTTTATTATATTTATAGTCAAATTATAATTCAAATTCATGTTTTTCGTGTACGTATTCGTGTATTCGCGCGTTTTGATTACAACAACTAATATTTCCTCGTGGCCTATTACATATATGTTATTCATATTTTAAACTCCTTCTGCTGAGAGAAGCAAATTGTGTTGCTGCCAACTTTTTCAGAGTGTCGTTTTTTATTTTTAATTCATTAAGTTTACTTTTAATTAAATTATGCTTTTATCGTTCATAACCACGCAGTTGGGGATTTGTTCCTATTCTACCGGTTATCCACGAATTTTGCTCTGAAGAACTAGCCGCTATAATTTCCCCCTTAATTGTTCCTAACTGAACAACAAGAGGTGCGTTACGTATGCATCCCTTTACTCTCGCGCCACAAAATCCTAGAACATCGCTCATTCATACTTACAGTCTCCAGATTACGGAACAAATTGCCTGCAGATGTTTTCCCTTCCGCTCCCAACCTCCAATCCTGTAAATCCCGTGTCGGTAGATTACATTTCCCTTGTCTTAGGCTTGAAACCTACGTGGGCTCTCTCAGATCAACAAATGCTTACTTTTTAGTTTTTTTGGCACATAAATGTTATTCTGTAATAAATGTTTTAGCGCTTAAGTATATCACCAAAATCAACAAATTAAATAAACCATCCAGCAAGCAAACTGCGTAATGGGTTCGCCCGTGTATTGAGTAAATAAATAAATAAATAAATAAACACTTCGAAAGACGAAAAAACAGTGTTAAAATCGATTTTTAATTAATAAAATCGGTTTCTGTTTATTGCTTGCTTCTTATGTCATTTATTGCATGTCATCTTACATTTTACTTTGTTTTAAAATGCTTTCGTTTACTGTCCGACCATTTAATAATTTTTTTAAGTTGATTTGGGTGTTTCTTTTTTGTTTCCATTATTTGCACATATTAATTGTATTTATTTAGTTTTCCGAAACATACAACACTGGGTACTGACTAGTCTTATTATGGCTTTACTGTTTCCTACTTCAATGACTCCAGTTACATTTGTTTCTTTGTTGCTTCGGTCTCGACAACCACTACCTTTCTTCAAACCAGAGTACTTGCAATTCGTCACTTTGCCTCCAGTTTACATTCCATTAGATTATATTTTGCGATGATTGAGCTTTTGGTTTTGTTTTTATTGTTTATCATGTCCAACTTCTGAATTTAGGCAACATCCCCTAAAGAATGTCTTTCTTTTTGGCAATTGCGTCACATGTAGAGCAGGTAGCTGGGAATAAGTGTTGCTGATTGGGTATAAGTTCCATTTAATAGTTCTGATATTATCCCGATAATCATAATGGGAACATTTTAACTACCTTGATTTCCTAATTTAATTTTATGCTAACAACGGTGATTCTCCTTTGACTCTATCTTCTCCAAACTTTATGAGCTTGACGTATCTAACTCATCGTCTCTCCCTCAAACCATTCTTAACTCTATCTACCCACCTCTACTTTGGCATATCTCTACTCTCGACCCATACACTGCCATAGGTATTACTCTTCTGCTGCCCTTATTATTTGCGCATTTGCGTGTCCCATGTAGTCTTCTTTCCCGCATCTTCTTGGATACTTCAAGAACCTTGGTAATTCCTTATTTTATTTTGGGCTTGTCCCTGTTTGTTTCCCCAAACATTGATTCTGACATAATTATCTTTGATACATCTAACCTCCTTATATGCACTTTCTTTAAAGTTTGGGTTGGGTTTCCGCCGCATACATCATTGCAGGTCTGACCTCGCGCTGATCCTATATAGCACACTGGAGACCTTTTCACAGCTTCTTGGTCCCGCTCGCATTCTGCGCGTTACGTCAAAATGAGACATGTCATCTTCTGTGATGGTGGCGTCTAGATACTTAAAAATATTAATGTTACTTGATTTAACTTCTTCTCTTATATCCTTATTTTTGCTTTTCCTTTTCCATTAAACTCAATTCATTGTAGGTCTGACCTCACGCTGATCGTATAATCATATAGCATACTGGAGACCTTTTCACAACTTCTTGGTCCCGCTCGCATTCTGCGCGTTGCGTCATAATGAGACATGCCATCTTCTATGATGGTGGCGTCTGGATATTTAAAAATATTTATGTTATTTGATTTAACTTCTCTTATATATTCTCTTATATATATTTTTGCTTTTCCTTTTCCATTAAACTCAATTCACTCGATTTTTTTCCTTTTTCTAATACTTTCGTTAAAATTGTAGATAGAAACCTTACACTTACTTGCTTAAAACTTATAATCAAGTAACACACTTAATTGATATTTAGAGTAATGTTTGGTAATGATATTAACATGAGTGATGTCACATTACAACAACTATTCTAGTATAAGAAATATAAGTGACGAAATATTTTTTTAATGCCAAAGATTCATTTTAATTTATTAATTCTCCCTGAATCTACGTAAAAGTGTACTTTATATGAATAAATCAAAATTTAAACCTCACTAACATTTACCTTTTAATATAGCAGCACCTCCTCAATGTGGCGTGTTATAAACAAAATTAAGTGTGCTATTAAATGCATTAGAACTAACAACATGATAAACTGCGGGAACAGTAATAATATCAAAAATAATAAATCTACTTTGATGTTCCGACTAGATAATGTGCTAATATTAAATAATGCTACCCACATTTAGCTTTTTGCATTAGGTGGTCTTATGGAAAGTTCCCAACATGACTAACATGAACAACTTATACATACGAGTATACTCAGTTATATTATATTGGGACTTTCACCTAGTCAGCTAACTAGGCTTTATCAGTATACTCTCTATAGACACAGTTTACCATATTTTGTCAAAATAATTTGCATGTATACCTACCTTTTTGTATTTTGTCATAGGTTTAAATTATTCATGCGTTGTGCATCACTATTTTGAAGTGAATGGAAGCTCTGTCAACTTGAAAATCGCGATATGACCGATCACGATAGAAGTTACGGCCAGATACAGTAGTTTAACTCGATCTTGTTTCACAAGAGATTTGAATTTGGCCGTGTCAGATCAAACGAAGTTTTGAGCAAACCCTAAACTATAATAATTTATTAGTAAAAATACAAGTTCTTGATAAATTTGAAACCAATGTATTGTATTTGCCATACGATTGTTGTTGTGAAAAAACTTTTTTTAGAGGATGTCCCAAAATATCCTGGCTCACCCTGTCCACAGACTTTCCCACATAGAAACTAGAAAGTCGAGGATGTTATTAAATATCTTAATCTTTAACCAAAAAATAATTTAACATTCTGCTGTTTTGGTATTTTTCTTTCTTTAAGACTAGAACGTTAATTTCTTTTTGCAAACTTAGTGAGTACAGCAATCTGCCTAATGGGCAATAAGTGTTTGTTATAACTAGAAAATGATGACATGTAGAGTATCGCTTCAGTGAGTGACCTCCTTGAGAGTCTATCCTAAATTTTAATCTAGAGTTTGTACATTTAAATATATTAAGGTCTATACTTATCTGGGTCCTGTCGTCAGGTCAGGTGGCAGGAGACGTTTCAGCCTACGCACTTCATTGACGTCACGCACATTTAATTGGCTGGCTAGCACTTTAGAATGCACTAATACCCTTTTACTGTACTTCGCACTGGATCGATGTATGTCACTCCGAACTTCTAATGAAAGTTTTTGCTTGTAAAATAAACAAGACTCGCGTTATGTAAAGTTTAATTTTTTATACAGCATCAAAAATACGAAAACGTTATTTTGCGTGAGAGTAAACATATCTTGTTTATCATTTTCTACCAAAAGAACAAATATAAAATATCTTTCAAATTAAACCCTACGCCGAAGTACCTACACGATTTCATTGAAAAATTTAAATATTAGAAGTAACGAGTTTTATCACATTATTTTTTTGGAGTCCTAACTATTAACTATTTTCTCTCACACCTTTAACCAGAGTACTAGTTTCTACACATTAAACAACAATGAAACCTACATATTATGGACATGTTTGTCAATGTCTTTATTAAATGAAGCAATTATTTAATTCAAAATATGCTAGGAGGATGCTGTTAGGATGCTACAGTTATAGTAGTAGAAAATGTACATTCATCAGAAAACATAATAAATTTATCAAAATGGATATTTCTACTTAAAATTTCGTGTGCCAATGAACAAAAATCTGGTCTTTTTGCTTCATCTGCCTCTTCCAATGTTTGGTTAAAGTGGGATTTGAGCGGAAATAATTTATTTTCTTTTAAGATCATCTGAATATGAGTTTTTTACAACTTCTAGAATATGTTTAGCACGATTTCTAAGGGACATCACAGGAGTTTCTCTAACAAACTGAAGAACTAAAACTGTGGCAGCACCATTTTGATCATATTCCTTCGTCTTCTTCTTCCTCTTCTTGATATTCGAAACCGAAACAGTTCTTTTTTATTGTGTTGTAGATTGTCATTTCAATTATTGGGATTCCTAGAAATTTCTCGCTAAATTGTTCCATGATGTAGCTGTATGATACTTGGCCATCCCCATAACACTGGACTATAAAGCAACATCAGGATTGTAACCTTACTAAACTAACAACCGTACAATACTAATTGCTGAGTTCTTTTTTGCATTTCTACTAATTTCTCGTTTAATTTCTTTATGTAAAGTTATTTTAGACACACCTATACTCTCAATGTCAAGACATTGACGTGCAAGTTTCGTTTGCAATATTGTTTTTACAGTCGACCTTCTGCTAGAAAAATACATTTTCAATTTGTATTTCGCACATACTTAGTGAAGATTTGAATATTTCGAGGTGTATTTGATATTTTGATTATTTCGCTGACATAACAATTATGTTTGGCAAGTAAATGAAAACTTGACACCTATTCGAATATTTGTTTTTTTTACGCACACAGAATTTTTATCAAAAATTAGTGGATTGTATCCATGGATTGTAATAATAATATGCAGTGACTATACAGAGTGTTTGGTAACGAATGGGCCCATACCTTAGCAGTGACTTCTCTGGTTCAATTTAGGTCAGTTTTACCTAACTTATTATTTAGAACAAAAGTTGATAATAACAGGGTGGTAAGTGGTAAGTAAAATTTTATTTTACATTTTTGTCAATATGTTTTGACAGATAGGTAGGTGCTGAATAAATTCACAAAATTTGGTCCGCGGGGGTTTTTTGGGATGGGAAAAACAAATCCGCTCTCAAATTTGCTGTATTTTGTAGGGGACGCCTCATACGGCATTAAATACCATTTTAAAAACTTTTTTGTGCTTGAGTGTTTACAATTTCTGAATAGAAATTCTTATTGCCCTACCTTTTTTACTTTAAAAAGTTATACTTTATTAATGTCGCTAGAAGCAACTGCAGAGGCTATAAAGAATATAGGCAAATTCTCGAATACACCGAACCGAAATGGGACCGAAAGCTGGTCTCCCTTGAACCATTTGCGTCGGTTTACTGGTTTATGGTTTAGGAATTTTTTTGTTCACCATTATATATCCATTTAGTACCTATATATACATACATATGTGTATAATGGTGGACAAAAAAATTCCTAAGCCATAAACCAGTAATCCCCCAAAATGTCTCCAGGGCAGGGTGACCCGCTTTTGGTTCATTTTTGTTACACGCCAGTGTTCGTCCATGTATTATTAAAATTTAGTCTATGGCAACTGTTTTTAAGAAAAATGCATTTGAGTTCGGCGTTGTACTGAATAAATAAGCACTACAAATTTTTCGTATCGGCGAATAATAAATCTTTTTATTAAAGGAATGCAAACATCAAGTAAAGATATTAAAAACCAGATAAAACACGAATGAACAAAGAAAAAATAAACTGCTAAAAATGAACTCATGGGTAAAGCATTGTAAATATAGGTTATTCCAGGGACGTCTCTACCTTAGTTGGAAATAAAGTTAGGATCCGATTTGAAAATAAAATACAAATACTTATGTACCTCTCTCTCTCGTTCCTCATTCCTTTCGCCAAGATCCCAACATTCTTTCACCCTCTCCATCCCTTCTCTTCTTTCACCTATAACACCATTCAAATCACCACCCACCATAAAGCCGGCTTCTCATTAGTCGACTTTATTGATCAGTGTGATTTAATGTGAACAGCCGTTCAACGATATCGTTCAGTAATATTGCATTTCAATAAAATTGAAACGAATTCCTACTTTGGTTGATCGACGGGACTGATTCAATGACATTGGCCAGTGTTTGAGCATGAGAACAAGCTTTCAGTTGCATTGAAAACAATACGAAGTCGGTTGTGTTTTGTGTCTTTTTTAGTTTAGTTTTGTTTTCGTGAAAAATGGCACATTTTAAATGGAGAGATAACTACATGTCTGGCAGACATTGTGAAATACTGTTTTTGGGCAGCCTGCACAGTGGAGTCAGAGATGAAAAAGAATCTCCTGTAGCTAAATATCTTAAAACTACTTGTAATTTTAGCCTTGCTTGCCTCCCTCAATAAAGTATTTTTTTCTGTATAAAAGGTGACACTTTCTATCGAAGTTCTTCAAAGTTCTCTTTGCTCGTTGTTAAATGGTATTTATACGCATCCAAGTCATCTGCAGGGCCAGGGTCCAGCTGATTTCGAGAACAGCTTTACTGAAGCACCTCTATATACCCGTCTTAAGGTCCAGTGTCTGACCCACTAACGTCGAGGTTTTCTTGTGTTTTGCTTTCTGATTAGGTTTTTTAAACATTCACCCACAATACAAACGCCAGCATGCACAATTTTCTTTCTTGCAGCCATTTTTATAACTGACACTTTCTAAACTAAATATTCAGTGCTCCTGAATCGTGAACTAAGTTTAAATTGAATTCTGTATTCAATGGTATTCAATGTATTCAATGATATTGATCAATAACGTCGACTAATGAGAACCCGATTTTACCTTCTTTGCAGTTATACTTCAAAGCTCAACCCTATAGCCACCACACTATTGCTCCTTCTACTAACACCCACTACAACATCTTTTAGATTTTTAGGGAGTATACAATTTCAACTTCGTCCGTTTCTTGTCCGATTTGCTCCACTATACTATTATTTATTGCTGATATTAGTTACAATGCCTAATTTCTGTTTCATGTTTTCTATCACGGAACGTTTGGGCATTTTATTTAATTATTGATTTGTTATTGCAGTTTGCCAATTGCCCCTTCCGCAGCACAAACCTTACATGCTACATAATAGCCCTAGACTTATTTTAAAATTTCCTATCATGAGCGCTGTCTACTTACGCATCGTACTATTAAATGAAATAATCGTTTTAACATGTGTTAAAGTAATGAAATCATTCAATTTAGTTGAGAAGAATCACTAAATGAACTTAATATCTTGCAACATTTTAAAATTATGATTAAACTTTCTGATTCGCGAGACAATCACTGTCGTAACGAATTTAATTAATTTGCCCTTTAATGAGATTGAATACTTAACTTTTCATAATAAATTAAATAAGGATTTAATTTGATTCCGCGGTCAAAAGGCAAAGGTCTTTTTCATTATTTGCTTGGGAGCTTGGAACATCCGTAGTGCGTAATTATTTTACGAGATATGATTTATACAGGTTGGCCCACCGAAAACTTTTCATCCAGGTTTATTTTTTCAGGAGGAGATATTTTTTTGGTATTTTCATCCCCCCTGCTTGAACCCCTAAGCCTAAGCTTTCACCCTTAAAATCTTAAATGGGAAGGGGGTCGACTGATACCTTATTTTAAATAGAATTAAATTGCCTTTCCAACGGGACCTTGCTCGTTGACATCGGGTAAGTAGTTTTCGAGAAATTAAACGTTAAAGAAAGTTGGGTTTAAATGTAAACAAATTGCTAAATACGCATAAACATTGGAATACTGTAACACTTGTTCTGTCAAAAAAAGAGCTACCATTGTTGTTGATATCGGTTAAATTCATAGTTAAACTAACAATTTTGCTATAAATTTCGTTTCGTTCAGTTACGCATTAAAATGACGTATACTTTTGAAGAAAGAGTTAAAATTATTTCACTTGTTTTTAGTAGCGATTGTGCTAGAGCTGTCGCGTAATCTTATAATAAATTACACCCAATTACACCTGTCTCATACTTACGTGCGAGAATTAGTGGCAAAATTTCGTGAAACAGGATCAGCGCTAAACAAAAAAAGAAATATTAAAAATCCTGTAATAAATGAAGCTGCAAAAGCTGCAGTTTCGGGTAATATTGCAATTAATCCCACACTCAGTACGAGGAAAAGTCAAGTGTCGGGTGTTTCACGTCCAGAGAATTTTTAAAAGCATACATTCCATCCCTACAAAATAAAATTGGTTCGTGAACTTAATAAAGACGATACCGATCGCCGTTTTGGAATTGTGCGAGCTAATGAGTGAAAGAACCATTAGCGATCCACAAAACTCATTTTGCATAAAAATAAAATTATAGGTTCATGGTGACTAAAGTATTATTGTCAACCTTGACATTAACTTTGACTTACCTACAAAGAAAATTTAAAAAGGTAGCGGGTATTTTGTTCGCAACCTGGATAGTTACGTTTAAAGTATATTTATGCAAAATAACTTTTGATTTGAAATATTTCGAAAACGATTGAAAAATCGCAATCTAGCCTCGTGATCGTCAATTTACGCAATGGTATTGGACGACAGACCATCAACCTGCCGCAGCGTTCATCTGCTTTTGTTTATATCGAGCGTATTTGATATGTAAATAGAGTTTAGGTATACATTCACTTACATATTAAAACTGAAATTTGAAAAAATTCATCAAAACAATAGAAACTGTTTTTAACAAGGGTCTCGTGTACTCTTTTTTTAAAAATGTCAATCGGTAAAAGTCTTAAAAAAACTTAACTGTCCAGTAGCAAGGGCCATTTTGACACCTTTTTAAACGACAGAACTTGGACAAAATATCCCCTCTATGATGCGTTGCATATTGGTGGACGTCTTCATGAGTTTTGAACAGAGTCAGGTTGCTCCTTACATACAGGAGATTCTGCATGATGTAAACCAGGGTTGGTTTGATTTAAATCAAATGATTTAAATCATGATTTAAATCGTTATTTAAATCAAGTGATTTTTTTGAAAAAAATCAATGATTTACATCATTTTTCTTCATAATGATATTTTATTATTACATACCTAATAATTACGAGAATGATTATTTTATTTTAACTCGACTTGATTTTATTATCTACCATTATAATAGGTATAGGTATAGGGTATAGGTAGCTATATAATATGTACCTATTGTTTTTTGTTTGTGTTTTTAAAATTACCGTTTTCTGTTTCGTTTGCTGAAATTTGAATTAATATTAATATTATTAAATTTATATTTTCTACTCCATTATTTTAATATTTACTGCATTTTAATTATTTACTATTGTAACTGTGTTACATTCTAACAAACAATAATGAAATAATACAAACCTAAAAAAATCAAAAAATCTGATTTAAATCAAAAA
The DNA here is from genome assembly GCA_963971165.1 of Philopedon plagiatum. NCBI lineage: Eukaryota > Metazoa > Arthropoda > Insecta > Coleoptera > Curculionidae > Philopedon > Philopedon plagiatum. Next base: position 12,863,150 of record OZ020196.1, on the reverse strand, counting down.
AATCTGATTTTTTTTAAAAAATCATGATTTTTGCCAACCCTGATGTAAACAGATGGAAAGGTAAGTATCTTACCTAAAATCCAATCCTGCCATAATTCTGATCGCCTTCCTCTGCAAACCAAAAAGCCAACTGGCACTAGATGAATTTCCCATACAAGAGTAGTATATGAGAGATGCGAATGAATGATACCGAAATAAGCAGTTTTTAGAACACTCAAAGACACCCTGTCTGCATACCACGAAGTGGCCCTTGGCGTACCTAGAGGTAACTAAGTTGACATGGTTGTTCCACAACAACCGTTGATCCTCATGCACCCCCAAAAACTTTGCACTTTGCCCATCAGAGCTTATCACGCCCAGCTCCCTGAGAAAACACCACGCTATTGGTCTTGTCCGTATTCAACAGCAGCTCATTACTACAGAAGCAGTCTTGAGCCCTCTCTTGTGCCACCAAGGACTTCCTGGCGACTCCTCCAATGTATCTGCACTAGCACACAGTATGTACAGGGTTTTTCACTATATTTTGACACCCACCTACAACATTAGCTATAGGAAATAGAAGAAAACTTAAAAAAAAGTTGTAGAATTTTCCCTCTATTATCTTTAAGATATTTTAAAATTTGATATTCCCAAAAGGGAACAGACGAAAAATTCTAGAACTTTGTATTTAAAATTTTCTTCTGTTTCCTATAGTTAAGGCTGTAGGTCGGTGTCAAAATATAATGAAAAACCCTGTACACCATATACTAGAAAATATAGAAAAAATAAAGATCATTAATAATGTGCATTTTTAACATCTATAGATGTTAAAAATATTATAATATTAACTATAATAGTCTGTAGTCTCAAATAATTTGAGTAACATACCACATTGTTGTTGTTCAAAACTTTATAATTAAAATCGTTTTTGCTACTCTTTTATAAAGTTATGTGCAGTAGAATATAAAAAAAAATTAAATTAAGGGACAGAGACTAATAATTAGAAAAATTTAATACTGGAAAATCCAATATGAAATTAATCAGGCTTTAATTAATTACGGATTTTACGGGTTATTTGTGTGGAACATCAGAAAAAATATTAGTTGAGAATAAACAACTGCGTGGAGGTTAAATAAAGTCTACGTGAGTTGTTCCAGACAAAAAGAAAAGTATTTTTATTTAATTAAAAACAGTTTTTAGCAATAAATCCTTCTGGTTTCAATATAATTGCACGATCTATTTCTTTGCCATAATTATTATTTGTCCAGACGCATACAATTACACTTCACAATAGCCACAAGGCAGATTAGGTACAACTTTTTACGCTTAGCGGCTACACGACCGCTTCCGATTGCCCGACTGTAAACGCCAATGTTAAACGATTTCTTTTTTACGCAGGGCTTGGCCACCTGTTAAATTCAGGGTAACTTGACAAAAATTTACCACTCTAGTAAAAAACACGGTGGTAGCTTATCCCGAATTAATTTTTCTTTCAGAAAACCGCTGTCATTTTATTTTAAACATAGATTTAAACACACTGTAAAGCAATTTCTATATTTGGGGAAATATACTTTCAGGATTATAGAGGGTGTTCGAAAAATGCGTTAGGATACTTGGACAGGTGATTATATGTGGTAAAATAAAGGTAGTAAGCGATGTAACAAAAATTCTAAATCTCAATATTTAACAGTAGGTAACACAAATAATTTTACAGCTTTTTAATTTTTTAAAATTTTTATCATATTATTTCGTTTATTTCTTAACTGATAAAATTTATATTTGGCACAGACTCTGCTTGGTGATTTCTATCATTCGGTTACAAAAATATTTCTCTACTCTGCCACCAGAGGGCACTTTACCTGAAACCCAAATTTTATTTTTCAAATATATTTTTTGTTTTGAAAGATATTGCAAGAAACGAATGTCATTTCAAAAATAAAATACTCAACAAAAAAATGCTCTTTATCCGAGTCCATAAACCTCACCATTAAATCAGTTTTTCAAATGGAAGCAAAAAATCAAGTTACCGTGGTTCAAATTAAGTTAAATCTGACAATAACCTAATCCAAATATTACTAAAAATTATATGATATCTAGAACGTTATCGGACAATTAAATAACAACAATAACAATAATTGATTTGTTTTTATTTAATTAAATGAAAGTTTGAACACTAAATTAATACTTTAAAAAAGGAAAAGAATTATAATACATTTTCTAAATGTCCTGCGTTCATTTCTATATATTTTCTGATATTTTTCAAAAAATGCAGAAAATATCGGCCGTATTTTGAATAACTGCAAATTCATTTATTATTCTTTGACGTGGATGGTCTACATCATTTACTGGCATGATACAGACCAAAGCCTCTTAATGCCCCGCAGATTAAAATTCCATGGGATAATGTCGGGCGAGCGCGGTGCCCAAAGTCTGCTTCATCCTATTCACCTGTTGATAGGATATATTTCAAAGTAAAAGCGCCTTGCCTGTTCTGCGTTCCCTTTGCTCTCCCGTAGCAAAAATGCATGTCACGATCTTCAGTACTTGAACACTCTTGAGCCATTTCTTAAATAAGTAAATACCGTTTTAATTTAAAGGATATTTTCACTAATTTCAAGACTTTACTAACACCGAACAAAGTTTTTTTTATTATTTATTCTTTATCCGTCAATTATAATATGAATAGCAAAAAATGTCTGTATAGAAATAAGAGATTTATAGCGAAAGCATATTTCCAACTGGTTGGATTTGCGAGCTCCCTTTTAGGCTAATACCAAAGTGAGTGACCTAGCAGACTTTTTGCCGACGCCGACGGTTCGATATTTCCATAAAAAACTCAATTTTAACTTATCTCTTGTTTGATTTTGATAAAACTAAGGAAATTTGTCTTCCGGAATATTCTCCTTAGAGGTCGTCGATGTGGTATAAAAAATCCCAATCTATATTGGGTGTGTCAATATTTCATTTTATTACAATATCATATTAACTAGTCCTGAAGATGGATTTTTTGTGCTATGGAAATGAGATTAATTTATATAATACAGACATTAAAAAGGTTTTTAGCCTTACTTCATATACTGAAGAAATATTCCATGCTAAATTTAACCTTTAAGCGCATTTAAACATCTACACGCAAATTAACTTAGGGTCACACTACTATTGTGCTTTTTTTAGCATTGTAGTTACGTACATATTAACTATGAAAAAAATCAGTGACATTCTGATGTAGACACAAAAAGACACAGAATTCATTGAAGAATTCATATTTTTATTTTATACCTTGCTTTTAACCGTCTCCCAAAAATAGTAGATAGCAGTGGAAACTAACAATAAGCATATCGAAAAAAAGGCATAGGCTTAAAGTACTTTTATGAGCAACACTGGATGTTTTTTAATACGATGTATCCTTCTTGAAATATCAACGTTAATTCCTATTTATTTTATACAGTATGTCCGCGAATGGGGTTTAGAAGAGAACAAATGGACCAAATTTTGGAAGATACGTAAAAATGTTACTCATAATAAAAGTTTTTGCTTGTAAAATAAATAAGATTCACGGTATAAAAAAGTTAACTTTTTATTCAGGCTGCATAAAAATACGAAAAAGTTATTTTGCCTAAGAGTAAACATACCTTAGTTAGAACATATTTTTTGGCTTTTACGCAAAAATAATGTCCAAAGTATTGTGTAGGAACAGATATAGTTCTTCCAATACTAGCGACATAGAATTTATTCTTTGTCTTTTCTAATTGTTATATATTTAGTAATTTTTGCTTAAAAGCCAAAAAATATGTTCCAACTGAGATTATTCGCAAAAAATAAAAACTAAGCTTAATAAACATACCTTGTTTATCATTTTCTACCAAAACAACAAATATGAAATATATTTTAAATTAATCCCTAAGCTAAAGTACAAGATTTCATTAAAAAATTGAAATTTTAAAAGTAACGAGTTTTATCACATTATTTTTTTAAAGTCCCCACTGTTCTCTCTGACACCTTTAACCAGGGTACTAGTTGTTACATATTAGACAATAATGACACCTGTGATTGGACATGTTTGTCAATGTCTTTATTTAATATACACTAGCGGAAAAACTTAAGGGATCAAAAAAAAACCTCAATTTTGTGCGATTTTTCAAATGACTGGATCTTTGGTAAAAATGGTCATATTTGAGTGAAAAAAAAAGCAATTTGAAGCTTGAAGTGTCTAGTTTAAGGATCTTGTGATAAAAAAGCAACAATTAGCGCAATCCTAATGAATATCATGGAAAGAAAGTTTTTCGAAATTTTTTGCAAAATTATTTTTCGTTTATGGACTTCAAAAATTTTTTTCAACCTAACCACTATATGGATTGGATAGGTTGTTCATTTAGCTTCACTTTCTTTTTGTGTCGGCCTCGATACGACCATTCCTCGCTGACTTATCAGACTTTGAATGCAAATGCGTCATTTTCTCTTTTCTCAGCAATATCTCAGGAACCAATGGTCCCGCAGAAAATGGAAGGGGGGTTTCGGATCCATTCTCTACAATGGTCTGGCATGTTTTTTCAGAAAAAAAAATTTTTTTCATCCTTAACATGACTTTGAAAAATTGTGAAAAACTGGACTTTTTCAGGTCTTTTAGAAAATCACGTGCCACATTGAGAATATTGGGAAAATGACTAATGTTACGTGTGCATCTTACAGGCCATTGTACCCCTAAAAGCCCTACAGAGTTTCAACCTGATCCATCAAGCCGTTTTATTGTTTCATTCGATTGAATTGTTGAAAAAATTGAAGGATCGCGTTTTTTGCCTTGAGAGCTCATAATCTGTAAAAAAATGGAAAAAAATGTCCCGTAATTTTTTTCCACAGTTTTATTGCGTAAAGCGTTTGGAGTCATGAAAAAAAAATTCCGAAAAATTAAAAAAAAAATTGTTTCTGAAAAATTGAAAAAAATTTCTTTTTGAAAATTTCTCTGTTTGAAGCGATCTTCACAAATGTTGCAAAACCACAGGCATTAGAGTTACCCAAAGCATACCAGGTGGAGGTCGCACGGTCGGATTTACGCTCCTTTGTGTGTGTGTGTTCCCTTAAGAGATATGAGACCCGGTGGTTCATCATTTCCACCTTATTTCATGACTCCAAACTCATTCTCTAAAGAGTGTGTGTGTATGCGTGAGTGTGTTTCTTTAAGAGAAAGGAGACCCGGTGGTTCGTCATTTCCACCGTATTTTGTGACTCCAAACTCATGCTCTAAAGAGTGTGCGTGTTTGTATGCGCGCGTGTGTTTTAATCCCTTCAATATCGGGTATTGCCACCCCTGCTCTCTATAACAGCCCTCAAACGTTCGGCCATGTTGATGCATCGGGTTATTTCGGGCTGCGGAATGGTGTTCCAAATTCGCTGCAGTGCGCGCTCTATTTCGGCGATGTTATGCAAATTTGGATACTCCCTATGCAATCGACCTCCCATTATATCCCAAACATGCTCGATGGGATTCAGATCCGGACCCATTGGCGGGTGTGGCAGCAAAGTGATGTCATGCCGTTGAAAAAAGCGTCTGGTGACATTGGCCGTGTGTGGGCGTGCGTTATCCTGCATCAAAACAAATGATCTCAGGTGTTGCCGTCGGGGCAGAACAATTGGCCTTAAAATTTGGCCAATATAGCGCCTCGCGGTCAAATTTCCGCGTACAATTACCAAAGGTGTCCTCCAATTTCGCGAAACACCGGCCCAAACCATGACCGATCCACCGCCGTAAGCCACAACCGGACGAACAAAGTTTTGCCTGAAACGCTCTCCACGGCGACGCCAAACGAGAGTACGTCGGCCACTACCATTGCCATTGAAACGGACCTCGTCAGTAAATAAAACATTTTGCCACTGGCACTGCCTCAAGGTCCAATGGCGATATTGGTTTGCATACTCGAAACGGAGTACACGATTAGGATGTCGGGCTCGTAACCCGGCTCCACGGAGACGGTTTCTGACCGTTCGGGCACTAATGTGTCGTACCTGATTTCGCCGTCGCTGTTGTTGTTGTTGGTGTCTTCGATTCGGAAAATTTCGTGCCACAACGTTCGCGTTAACGAAAGGATCACGTCGGACTTGGCGAACGATGGCCCGCTCATCGCGGTGATCAGTGACACGATGGCGACCTTGACCAGGACGACGACTAAGGTGGTTAGTTTCCCGGTATCTAACGTAAGCCCGAGACAACAGATTGACTAACACCCATCCGAACGGCAACATCTCTGTAAGTATGGCCTTCTCTTACCAGAGTTACTAAGCGAGCAACTTCCCGCTCCGATAGATGACGTCTGGGCATGCCAGGTGGGTAATAAAAACAAATTCTTTAAAGTGTTCTTGTACTAAAAAAGGGTAGTTTGGAAAAAAACTGTTTGTTTTAGCGTTCTCTAAGTTCGGAAAAGGCGATGTATTAAATGTAAATTCAAAAGCATCGCAAAAATAATCTCTGAAGAGCGTGAAGATCGAGGTCGATATTCGGTTAGGGGTATCAACTGTTTTATTAAATTTGATTACAATACGGTCAGCATCTTCACTCATGTGGTAGAAGGATCGCGTTGAAAATGCTTGGGGATTGCTTGGATCAATTTTCTGAAGTGAATCAAACAGAAAAACTTGCCGCGCGCGGGTTTCTGCACTTGTATCAGAAAGCACTATTTGTGGTAAAGGCCCAGATACAACCAGACCAGATGCGAAAGCCCCAATGTCGCCTGTACTTCATGCGACGGCGAGCCAAGGACTGACGAGACGATCGGCCGGCCGTGTGGCATCAAGTACGGGGACCGAGGTTATAAATTTAAATCCCAGCATCACAGCCACTGCCGTGTCTTCTTCAAGTGTAACGTAACTGCCGTATAGTACAGACGCCTGCACTATCGCAAAGCCATGGTGCAGGTAGCCTAAGTGCCGCGCCTCAAGGTCATTGAGATTGAACACGACATTTGACAGTCTTACGCATCTGGTCTGGTTTTATCTGGGGTAAAGGCCCAGATAAAACCAGACCAGATGCGTCAGCTTCAATGTCGCCTGTACTTCATGCGACGGCGAGCCAATGATTGACGAGACGATCGGCCGGTCGTCTGGCATCAAGTACGGGGACCGAGGTTATAAATTTAAATCACAGCCACTGCCGTGTCTTCTTCAAATGTAACGTAACTGCCTTATAGTCGTATAGTACAAACGTTTATGTTAGAGCTTTGATCGGAAACGGGCGGATTTTTAGCTTTGAGCTAACGTTATTAATTTGTGGCGATGGTGCAGGCAGCCTACGTGCCGCGCCTCAAGGTCATTGTGATTGAACACGATATTTGACAGTCTTACGCATCTGGTCTGGTTTTATCTGGGGTAAAGATTAAAAAAAAAAATTCTCTGTTCTTGACTTCAAACGCTTCCCGCAATAAGTGCGTGAAAAACAATCAGGAACAAATTTTTTTCCCAGTTTTTTACAGATTATGAGCTTCCAAAGGCAAAACACGTGATCTTTCAGTTTTTTCAAAAATTCGATCGAATGAAACACAAAAACGGCTTGATGGATCAAATTGAAATTTTGTAGGGCTTCTATGGGCACAATGGCCTGTAAAATGCACACCTCACATTTCATTTTCCCAATATTCTCTATTGATAGCAGAGGGAGTATAACAATTTCCATAACATTGCCACATTAGAGTGCGTACTTCAGTGAATTTGGAACACCATGCCGCAACCCGAAATAACCCGATGCATCAATATGGCCGAACGATTGAGGGCTGTTAGTGTAATGACATATTAGGCGGGAAACCGCAAAACGCCAAAAGCAGCGGAAACAAAAACAGCTTTTTTGTTTGATGACATACTGCAGAATCGCTCGGCGGCGCGGCAGGGGGATGGGATCTGGAGGGTCACATTCTCTGTTTGTCATCAGTTCTGTTTTAGCTTTTTAGCTTTGTAGCATGGAGGTCGCACATTTTGTTAATATAGTAGCTGTTTGTGCTGCTGAAGCTGAAGGCCTGTTGGAAGAACCACGAATTCGCAGATATTCAGTGCACCCGTATAACAAGCTACGTTCGAGGAGTGCCCCAAATTTTTGGAAGATATTAGAAAGCACCCCGATAAATTTTTTAAGTACGTCGCATGTCAATTGCATCATTCGATGAACTACTTTAAACTCTACGTCCTCTTATTACGAAAGAGGAGACTTCTTTCAAAAGGCCAATTAGCGCGGAAGAAAGGTTGACCGTCACACTCAGGTAACCTACCATATGTAATTCATACTTATACAAATAATGCAGCGTCCTTGTCAAAATCACGACAGACACTGAATTGCAAGCAGTGTTGCCAGGTTGGGTTGGGCCGGCAGTAGATGTTCGTAGAAAAAACAGTAGTTTCATAAAAAAAAACAATAGAATAGTAAAATAATAAAATGTATTCTTAATTAAAAAGTAAAAAAATGTAGTTTTTAATAATTATTTTTATTCTCATGAATATTTAGCTACTCATAAATCTAAGTAGGTAATTTGTCAAATAAACAAACGTGAAAAAATTATACATTTGTAGGTTATGTAAAGCCAATATATTTTTATTAAATTCTTTACTCTACAGAGAAACAATTTGTGCCTTGTGAAGAAAAAAAGTTGTGTGAAGAGTACCTACAGAAATACTTGCTATTGGAAGCTTGTTTCTCTGTTGAGTTTTAAGAAGATTTACAAGTGAAAATATTCTTTCGACATTTGCCGAAGAATGTGGAAGACTTTAGATATTAAATACAAAAGTGTTTAATACAGGAAACAATATTTTGTTATCTGCAACTCATTTTTTCGATTTAATTCGAAAATCCTTCGATATTATTGACCTCTGTCCACGTAATTTACGTATTTCATAACAACCTATACGGTGCGACGCACTTTGTTCAAGAAAAAGTGTATGATTAAAAACTGTCAAAGATACTATGATGAGTATCATTGACCAAGTACTTACCGCTTTAAACTGGAAAAGAACATTAAGAAAAAAATTCAGGAAGATCCTCTAAGAAAGAAACACAAACAGCAGGGTGCTCTGTGTGAAGCAGTTGTAGTAGAGCGCGTGCAAATTAGCCCTCAGCTCAGTTAGCCGGGTAGGTTCTATTGGACGCCACCAGTTTTTTTTTACACCGACGCAAACTGGAAGTCGCCTAGGTGGTCTAGGAACCTGCCTCAACACACAACAATCCTGTTATTCATAATTAAAAAAAAACATAGTGCGCAGTGAGCTGAATAAAACAACTAGAGTACATTTAACCCTATACATATATTTACACGATTCAAAAATTTACAATTGTTCACAAAACAAGAAAATGGGGCGATTTTTGCCCCTGCAAAATAAGTAAATTATACCAAATAAATTGTTCACAAACAAGAAAATTGGGCGATTTTTGCCCCCGCAAAATAAGTAAATTATACCAAATAAATTGTTCACAAAACAAGAAACTTGGGCGATTTTTGCCCACGCAAAATAAGTAAATTATACCAAATAAATAATTTCCTGAGGAAGTCTATCCTCAGAAACACATAAAAAAGTAGGCTGGCTCCTTAGCCCCTACTGGAGACAATAGGGAGGCTTCTTTGCACCCAGCAAAAAAGAGGTAGGGATGCTTTGTAGCCCCCACGGAAGACCCTAGGAACAAAACAATTCCTAGTAGTTAGGGTAATTTAAATATTATTATTAAAAAAGCATATGACGTTACATTAATAAAAAAAGTCAGAAGTTACGTTAATAGAAAAAGTTAATATGTCGAGAGAAATAATTTACTGGAACTAAACCGCAAAATTTAAGAATATTAAATAAAAGGTTAATAATAAAAGAGAAAACCAGTGGCTTGAAATCAAACGCAAAATTTAGGTGAGTACAAAAATATTTAAAAATAAGAAGCTACGTTAATATCAAAAAAAAAGTTACTAAAAGGAGAAAGTAATGATTAAAACCCACTTGCAAAATTTAAGCAAGCTTAAGATAATATTAAAAAAAAAAGTTACGTTAATAAACAAAACAAATCATTACCCAAGGACATTGATAACTAAATACAATGGTACAGTTCATTGGCACTGTAACGATAAACGTTAATATTTACAAAGAAATAAATGTTCATCAACTGATCAGGTTTAACGCTGTATTATGCTATCTTACGTTAACAATAAAAATAATAAAAGTACAACAAAAGAAAAATAATTGATAATTAAATCATAAGTTTACGCAAGATTTCAAGTATAAACTAAGAAAAAGGCTTAAGCGGAGCCAGTAAAAAAACTAAAAAGTGAAGCCCCATTTAGCTTGACTTAAGATTTAAACGTTCAAGCAAAATTTAAAGTCAAAGAAAAGCTTAAGCGAAGCCCAAAAAAAAGGCAGGTAATTAAAACTTCAAACCCCTATAGTAGCTGGAGTTAAAGGTCAAGCGTTTAGCACTACCCGAGTAAACTAAATCCATGTAAGATAACATAAGAAAAAAACAGATAATAATTGAGTTTAGAAAAATTTTGGTCACTGAAATTGAGAGAAAACGCCCCCCATATGGAACAACCGTTTAATTAACCAAAATACACCGCTTATGTGCCTTTATAAAACACAAAGCTTAAATTAAAAGCTACCATCAAAGCAACTACTTAACTACTCAAAAGCCAACATGATATAAAACAAAAATGGATAATAAATATATACAAGCGACTACGTTACTAAACTACCCTAGGTTCCAAGCAGTACGGTATAATAAGAAAGGTGTAAAATGTGTAGGAGCTTAATAAGTCCAATAATAGTCAAATGACAAATTGCAAATAAAATAATAGGTTAATTAACCCCTCTTAAAACATAAAACTATTCTTTGACCAATCGTTATAGCAAAAGTAACAATAAATCTAAACTTCCCAACTTCATAAATATAAACCCGAAACTTCAAGCTCTTACACCTTTTAACTTATACAAGAAAGGGAATAAAGATTTTGTGGTACCTATCTGGAATATTATTTAAGTACATCTACACAAATTAATAAATTTAAAAAAAAAAACACTGACTATACTTCACGCTTTAATTTTTCAGTCTGGGGTATATGACAGGCTTGTCAACTTGGCGAGAACTAAATAGTACCACAAATTCCTTTATATGAATATTGAAATTATAATTATAGATAGTAGCCCCTGCATATGATTTAGTAAAGCAAAGTTGATAAAATAACTTGTTTGTACTACTGTACATTAAAAGATTCTCGACATAACTTATAGATTGTACTAGCTTAACGGCAAACAAGTAGAAATGAAATATTGAAGCTTTTAAAAGAATGCAAATTAGGTAAAGTAATATTAATAATAATGAGTTGATTTGATATTGCTCGCTAAAATTTTAATTATAATGTATGGGCGTAAAACAGGCAAACATGTATCTAAGAAAAGGGCATGGCCCTAAACACAAAAAATTTCAAGGTCACTCGTGTACCGACTGGAGTACTGACTCTACTTAAAATGGAACAAAATCTAAGCCCAGCCGTTACAACTGGCTTGTAAGCTGATATAGAGGGGTTCTAACTATATTTAAGGGCATAAAATAGGCAGACAATATGCAGTTGAAAAACACGCGGCACAAAAACTTCAACGTTTAACTTACCCCTTAAACAAGGAGGGCTCGATATTCCCAATTCTACAAAGCACCAAAAGGGCAGCTACCAGTAGCTTCCAAAAGTCAGGCCGATGTTGGTGGCTGATAGAAATAAAAGAAAGACACCCTTAGTACTTGAAAAATTTCATCATGCACGTGGCATCACGATGCAGACTCGCAAAAATCATATATCTAAAAAAACCTAGCTCACCTGATTTGATGGTAACGAACGAAGTTGCAGATAAAACGCTGCTCCTAGCAAGCAAAAATTCATTAAAAGAAATAAATCGCAGTCCCAGAACTTAATCCATGAAAATTGAACCTTCAAAATGGCCGAAACCCGACACTGCACTGCAATCGTCGTCGAAGACCAAGGTGGAAATGTCCGACGTACTTCCTTCTTCACCACTAACCAAAAGGGCACACCCCTTGATATCTGCGCAAGGCCGACAAGGTGGCACAGAACAACCGAAGATGATCGGGGCGACAGCAGCTACACTGACCGGAAAATCATGACAGTAATTGATAGAGTCTGAAGATGGCGCCACGGCACACCGACAAGAATTACTAAATTTCAAGCATGGATTAGAAGCTGCTCCCTCAAATGACCCCGAATGCAGAATTGCACAAGTCTCCGACCCCATACTGAGAAACAAACGCAAAAACTACAGAACTCAGACTCCAATTGTCACCGCTCAATCAAATAAAGACACTAAAATCATACAGATGCCCCTTGCGTGAAACAATAAAGTTACGGAAATACAGAAAGTCATACCTACGCCTCTGGCTTCAACGACAAAGCGTCAAATAACCGGCCTACCCACGCGAAAATGCCTCCGTTGCTATAGAACAAATTTTAAACTTACTAAGCGGCAACGCTGGAAACTTTGACAGTAGTTAGTCCAAAAGAAGAAGATGTAACCAAAGTTAATCCATTTCTAGAATTTACACAAATTCTGTAGAAACTAATGCCGTTTGAATAATACAGACATACACAATAATACAGAAACCAGGACAGTACAGGCAATGCGATCCAAAGTCATACAAATTAAGGGTGCTCCAACGCTGCAAAAGAATGTAAGCAATATGAACATGTAAGTAGGTTCTCAAAACTAATTATCTAAACGTGTCAGCATATATATACTAAGGGTGTTCGTCTATAAACAGGGAGGACTTTAAGCAAGGCGCAAACAAGCAGGGCCCAAACAACAGAGAAAGATGTTAAAACAAGCTACAAGCTTCGAACGAAGGACAGCTGATGTCAAGCTGAGTTGGACGAGATAAAAGACAAACAACACTCCCAGGGGGTAGCCTGGAAAGCAAGGGAAGGGGCCACATAGTGGAAGAACGAAAATAGAACTTCTCAATCAAGGTAAATAATTAAGTAAAAACAGGCGTTCGTGAATAAACTAATTATTAAAACAAATACTGAGTCTGTGACAAAAAATGACCTGTCACAATGGGTTGCCTAACTCTTACAACTAGGGATGCCAACACTCCGGTTTTTACCCGAAGTCTCCGGAGTTTCACAGCCATTCTCCGGGCTCCGGATTACATGTATATTTCTCCGGGTAGAGATCGTAAGAGTCATAAAATAATATTACCAAAAATTTTAGACAACCTGAAGGACGTGGTAGCGTCGCAAGAAAATTAAAAATATCGAGCTGAAAGGTTATATTTCTTTTAAAAATGTTGATGAGACATGGTGTAAAATATTTGAAACCAAGGAACAACCAGGATTATTAAAAACAGTTGGTAAATTTTTTTCAATACCAGTAAGTAACGTCTATCCTAAAAGAGTATTTTCTTTGATGTCAAATATCTGGACAGACCAGAGAAATCGACTACGCCTAAATCTGGTCAAGGCAGAACTATGCGTTAAATTAAGTTTTAATATGCACTTTCAAAAATTTGCCCAATATTTGGAGAAAAATGAACAAAAGGCCTTATTCTAGTCGTGCACAAAAACAACAAAATATAATTTTATATTAAAAAATGTAATATGTGTTTTTATTCTGTATTAGTGTTTATTTTGGTGCTACATACTTGCAAGAAATGTCGTTTTATTTTTAATTTTGTATTTTATTTCTTTTCACTGTTCTTTATGTTTATGTAATCGTAAATTGCACATGTTAAAAACTGAAATTTTTTAGGACAATATGTTTTATGTTTATTTTGCCGTATGTGCTTTTTTGGAGAATGTAGTTTTTATTCCAAAGTTCTTGAAAAGCTCCGGGTGAACAATTTTAAAAAGTTGGCAACCCTACTTACAACTCACTTTCCTTTATCAAGTTAGGGAAATGTTTTGCAAGAGGCATGATGCTGTTATATTCCCCTGTCACAAAAATTTGGGGTTTTATCAAAATCAATGTTTTTAAAATTAAACTCGAATCTGTGATTTATTTGATTAGCGGCTCAATAAAACAGTCTAAACATTTGGTTTTTAACACATGAATCTGTTTTTTTTTAGATTTATAGTTTTGAGTAAATTTTGGGATATTTTTTCATCTTTCCTCTTTTCTTATATCTAGACAGATATAACAGTAGAATTTACCCTTCGGGCAGTAGAACAGTAGCTAAAGGCCCAAAACAGTAGATCTACTGCAAAAACAGTAGACCTGGCAACACTGACTGCAAGTCGCAAACCGCAGCGATTCAGTAGACAATATGTCATCAGCCGTTAGTTTGTGTATGTTTCCCTCGCCCAAACCGCAAAACGCAAATCGCTTTCCCGCCGACTCGACGCGGGCTAAATTTTGCCGCCGATCGCAGCGGCAGGCGGGAACGTAATATGTCTTTGGGCATTGAGATTAACACTGCTGGCGGTTTTCAAGCGCGCCACTAATTTTAGCGTTTTTGCGATTTTCCGCCTAATATGTCATTACACTTAGAGAGCAGGGGCGGCAAAACCCGTTATTGAACGGATTAAAACATACACACACATAAACACACACTCTTTAAAGAATGAGTTTGGAGTCATGAAATAAGGTGGAAATGACGAACCACCGGGTCTCATTTGTCTTAAAGGGACAGACACACACAAAGGAGCGTAAATCCGACCGTGCGACCTCCACCTGGTACGCTTTGGGTAACTCTAATGCCGGTGGTTTTGCAAAATTTGTGAAGATCGCTTCAAACAGAGAAATTTTTCAAAAAGAAATTTTTTTCAATTTTTCAGAAACAAATTTATTTTTAATTTTTCAGAAATTTTTTTTTCATGACTCCAAACGCTTTACGCAATAAAACTGCGGAAAAAAATTACGAGAAATTTTTTTTTTCCATTTTTTACAGATTATGAGCTCTCAAGGCAAAAAAACGCGATCCTTCAATTTTTTCAACAATTCAATCGAATGAAACAATAAAACGGCTTGATGGATCAGGTTGAAACTCTGTAGGGCTTTTAGGGGTACAATGGCCTGCAAGATGCACACTTAACATTAGTCATTTTCCCAATATTCTCAATGTGGCACGTGATTTTCTAAAAGACCTGAAAAAGTCCTGTTTTTCACAATTTTTCAGTCATGTTAAGGGCGAAAAATTTTTTTTTCTGAAAAACATGCCAGAGCATTGTAGAGAATGGATCCAAGTTTCCGAAACCCCCCTTCCATTTTCTGCGGAACCATTGGTTCCTGAGATATTGCTGAGAGAAGAGAAAATGACGCATTTGCATTCAAAGTCTGATAACTCAGCGAGGAATGGTCGTATCGACGCCGACACAAACAGAAAGTGAAGCTAAATGAACAACCTATCCAATCCATATAGTGGTTAGGTTGAAAAATTTTTTTGAAGTCAGTACACGAAAAATAAGATTGCAAAAATTTTCTTTCCATGATATTCATTAGGATTTTGCGCTAATTGTTGCTTGGAAAATTTTTTTATCGCAAGATCCTTAAACTAGACACTTCAAGCTTCAAATTGCTTTTTTTTTGGTCACTCAAATATGACCATTTTTACCAAAGATCCAGTCATTTGAAAAATCGCACAAAATTTATATTTTTTTTTTGATCCCTTAATTTTTTCCGCTAGTGTAGCAATTATTTAATTTAAAATACTTCTCATCAAAATGCTATCTACTGAATAAAGGATTTTTATAGTCCAGTGTTATGGGGATGGCCAAGTATCATACCGCTACATCATGGAACAATTATTTAGCGAGAAGTTTGTCGGAATCCCAATAACTGAAATGACGATCTACAACACAATAAAAAAGTTTCAAAAAACTGGTTCGGTTTCGAATTTCAAGAAGAAGAAATATGACCAAAACGATGCTGCCACAGTTTTAGTTCTTTAGGTTTTTAGAGAAACTCCTGTGATATTCCTTAAAGAACGTGCTAAACATCTTCTAGAAGTTGTGAAAATAAACTCATATTCAGATGATGTTAAGGGAAAATAAATTATTTTCGTTGAAACTTCACTTTATCCAAACACTGGAAGGGGGAGATGAAGCTAAAACACTAGATTTTTGTTTATGGGCGGGAGATCAAATTTTAAGTGAAAATCTTATTTATAAATAGGCCCTTTTTTTTAATAACACCTACAATAGAATTTCTTGCTTAGAAATGTGGGATATATTAGCGATAAATTCAAAAATTTGCCACAAAATTGTCAAAAAATGTATTTTTAACAAAATGGCTGTCCAGCACATTACGCTCGCGAGGTAATAGAATGGCTTTACCGCAGATTTGGTCCAAAGATCCCCGACTTAACATTGACCGATATATTTCTATGGGGCCAATTGAAACAAATTGTTTATGCCACTCGAATACCAAATAATATTGACGTGCTGAAAGGCTGCATTACCGAGCAGGGCCGTCCCTACCCGAGGTTGCAAGGGGTGCCTCGCACACGAGAGGAAAAAGCAGAGGCAGCATGAAATGAGCCGCAAATATATTAAAAACAAATAAAAAAGCGTTTGAGTTGTTCAGTAGCTATTCCGCTATTATATATTATATGTATCCCTGATCCCTTTATTATGTGACTTGCTAAATCCCCGCGGCTTCGCTCGCGTAGAATCTTGTCAATCTTCTCAACAAATATGAAAAATACAGATGATTGCAGTGTTAAAAAATTGTAAAGGGTTTAAAAAATCGGCAAAATACGCTTCTAAGTTCTAGTTTCATGTGTGAATTAGATGTATAGAATACCTTTCTACTGATGCGACCCCAACCCCTATATCAACCCCGTGGCACCAACGTAACCTTGACGGCTATCGCATCAGTAGAGATGTGCCATGAGAATGTTCTCAAGCGAATATTTCTGGAGAACGGTAAATTACCAAGAATATTTCCCAGCATAAATTCTCGAGAATTTATGATTTTAGAAAAAAATTAAATTACTGGAACAATACCGAGAATATTTCCGAGAACGAGAAAGTTCTCGGGAAAATTCATATTGTCGGAGAATTTATGAGAATTTACGGTAATTTATTTTAGTTCCGCTATTGTAGCATAGATGGAGCTTGGAGCATTTTCATCTTTATTTCTATTCTGTGTTGTAACAACTTTAGACATGTTGTGTTTTATAAATAAAGTTACTCGGAAATAATAAAAATAAAAAGTTAATGTGTCTTTATTTTGACTATGATGCGTAATCACGTTAATTTACAATTTAAATATTTTCTAAATTAGGCATTGTGTAGTGCTATCTCTTTATTTTTTCAGATAAAATTATTGTAAAAACTACTTTTGGTAAAAAATATGTTCTTTCAATTTATACGGTCAAACAAAACATAAAATTCTGTAACATATAAAATAAATACTCCAAAATTTCCGATAAATTCTCATGTTTCTTGGAGAATATTTCCCGAAAATAAATTCTCGAGAATCTCTACATCTCTTTATTTTTTCAAATAAAATTACATATTATAAAAAGGTAAAATAATATGTTCGTTCAATTTATGCAGTCAAAACATAAATTCTCCAACAAATAATAAAATAAATCCTCCAAGATTTCCGATAAATTCTCATTTTTCTCGGAGAATATTTCCCAAAAATAAATTCTCGAGAATGTTCCATCTCTACGCATCAGTATGAACGGAGCGCACTTTTGCTCGCTGCTTATATTACTTTGTACTACATTATTGCCAAATGTAAGAAAATTTGTATAAAAATGCGCTTTTGATATAAGAGTCAACCATTTATAGTGTTAATAATTAGATACGTAGAAAATATGTTTTGTGTTCATTAATTATCAAATTTACCCCTTTTTTTCACCCCTAGGGTTAAATGTTCAAAAATGCAGAAACTCGTGATAATATTTTGTTTCAAGTACCTAATCATTTACATTAAATACTAATTTTCATATCTTTTTTCAAATGGCTGCCAAAATACGACGAAGTCACATGTAAAATTTACCCCTTTATGTTCATCCTTGAAATTAGTGAGTTACAACATGTATTTTTTATATTTAGTATCTTATTTTATGCGTTTTAGTGAATAAATATTTGAAGTGGGCTATTTTTTTTGGTAAATAATTTCATTTACAATTTTTTTCATTTTTTTTAGTTAACTGGGGAAGAATGATAACGTGGGACGTTTAAAAGGAAAATTGTTGACCATGTAATGTACAGAGATCAGATATCTTCCATATAATTTAAGATTATAAGTACCTACTGAGTACGCTATGTTGGATTCGCCATCTTTAATTTTTAAAAGTAAATACATATTCGTAATGTATGACCTCTAAAACCCTCGAATACTAAGTTTCATCAAAACTATGCCATGAAATGATTTTCTCGACCATAATAGTAGAGGGATATGATGCTCCCCGAGTCTCCGCATGCGCAGTAGGGTCGACCTTGAACGCCCAGGTATGCTATTGTTATTTGGCCTTGATATGCGCAGGTGTTATTCCAAGGTCAAGGTCAAGAACTTGGCTTTGAACGCGAGCAGATGTTTCTTTGTTTGGTGATGACCAGGTGTACGATGCTTATTTCAAGGTTACATTTGCGGTGCATATTTTCAATGAATGCGAGCAGCTGTTTCTTTGTTTGGTGATGACCAGGTGTACGACGCTTATTTCAAGGTTACATTTGCTTGGCCTTGAACGCGAGCAGATGTTTCTTTGTTTGGTGATGACCAGGTGGACGACGCTTATTTCAAGGTTACATTTGTTTTGTATTTTTCGAGGTCGTCGGATGTATTCCTCCCACCATAAATAAATACTTGACCTTGGATTACTTCCTAATAAATATGGCTCATTTCGAAAATAGCTTTCATTGTCACTCATACATCGTATGCGTTAACTGTTGCTTTGGCATATAAAGTATTGTGTTTGTGGTGTGTTCTACAAGTGTTTATTCAAGGTACTTGACAGTAATTGTTTTTATTGTATTTTAAATCATGAGCATTTCAAAGCAGACCATAGCCGAAATTAATAATATGATAAACCAAGATATTCAATTTCTGGAACGTAGAAAATTCTCTACATTAACGGTGGGCAAAATTTATATGATAAAAAAAATTAATTCTTTGACTTCACGTTTTGGAAAAGCCATTATCGTCACATTGTTTGATCCAACACATCAAGCAACATTTGAAACATTTTTACCATCACGCGTAGCTGAAATTCTGACAGAGGATACTATTGAAATGATGAATAACTCCGGTGATCAGTACACCTTAACTTATTTGGGGCAAAGCTCACATGTATTCTCTGGAGGTAATACTAGAGCGTTGTTAAATTTTGGTTGTTTGTAATATATTGTTGATTAGGCTATTTTAATGTTGATTTAAAATGTAATAAAATAGTTCTTGTTAAGTATATATCGAAAAACACACACTCACACACAATCACATGTCCATTATTTTCTATTTAAGATGTGTGACTGCCCTACTGTCATTGAAAATCGAGATATGTACATTAATTGGTTATCATGTAAATTAAGAGAGCTGGCTGAAGAAATACTACACTTTGCAAATTATGGTAAATCCGATGTGGGTTTTAGTGAAAGTCAGTATAGGAAGTATATGAAAGACGCCGTAAATTTCACGGCTGGAGCACATACGTGCGAGAAATACCTATATGGAACCATTGATCTGGACGAATTTTGCGCTGGAATGATAAATGAAGAATTGGGAAGCTACTTATTCGAAGTGCCTTATTTACCCGATGAATTAGCTAGAAAATATGGTTTGGCTCCCACAAATGATAACACCCTTGTTGATGGCCTTGGGAGTGAAGCAGTCAACACCGATGAAGTTGATGGGGAAGCGTGTGCTATTGTTAGCGATGAGTGTGTTCAAAAAGATGAAGAAAATTTCTAAATTTGTATTCATTGTATAATGTAATATGCGATGTTAAATAAATCATTATGTACCTAATTTATTGTTTTATTTTTGCTTTAACTAGTCTTAATATTTGTTATAAATTGGTAAACTTGCAAAATTACTTCAGTTTAAGTTCAAAATGGGTCGTGTTAACAACACAATTGATAAATTTGGTCGTCATGGGACCAATGTACAAGTTCAGTTATTACGTGGTCCACCTGGAGTTGGTTTCAAACTAACCCATGATGGACAATATGACATTGAAGGCAAATCTTTGTCCAATGTTGCAAATCCGATAAAAAGTCATGATGCGGCAACCAGTGAGTACGTCCTGAATGAACTTCATAAAATTCATACACAAATATTATCTAAAATTAATACGGAGGTATATTCACTTAATGAGAAGATCACCAGCCTTGGAGATATAAGCCACAGCTTTCTATGGGGCCTTGAGAAACGAATTAGCAATTTGGAAGGTCAAAAAAAAAAAGCCAAGGCAAACCTAAAACGAAGTTAAGATAGGGGTGGGGATGCCAAGGTTATGTCGGTGTGTGAAGGTCGACTCTTGGGTATAAGAACTTCTCTCGAAAATTTTAAAATTCAGTTCAGTTGTATTATTTGGTCTTGAGTTTACTACAATATATTTTTTAAAATGCAGTCGAAAGAAGAACGTCCAACTGCAATGGTTTCGCCATTTTCCATTAATGGTCATCAGATGTGTGCCAATTGCGAACATTGGGAATTGCTAGTGGGACAAATGGGTTTCTGTGAATGGTGTCAAAATGAGCACAGAAAACAGCAAGAAGAACAATTATCATCATCGCATATCACCCAACCCACTCAAACCCCAATCACTTTAAGCGGGGGAGGAGATTTGTTAGAGCAGCAGCGACAGCAAAATTTCAACTCTTTTACAGAAGAAGAAGTCAATGGAGATGGTTCATCATCGCCATCGTCGTCGTCATTACCGTCAGAGTGGTCACCAGGTAGAACGTCGCTACCGGATGCCCCATTCGACTCTTCTGATGAAGAGTATATGCGTGAAATAAGTGGCGATAATGAAGATGAATATGATGCAGAACAAGGTTTTCGAGCTATATGTTTAAGGAGAAGCGAACTTATACAATTTGGATATAGCCCATAAATTTAATTTTATATATTTTTTAGTTTGTTTATGAAATAATAAAAATCTTCTTGTACTAAATATGTTTATTATTCACCATACATTTAAATTAACAAATCGCTCTTGATATATATTATTTCTGTGGTTCCGTTCTAAAAACCTTGCTAGCATTGCATCCATTTTTCCAATTCTCCTTTGAAAACGATATCTATCAAGTATTAGTTGCTGAAAATTACTTTGTCGGGCTTGTCTATATGCGAAACACCAAACAGACATACGGTGGATAATATTTCTTTCTTCGTCAAATCTTACTTGCTTCATGGTTTATTGTAAAATGAATTTTTATTAGTTATGTTATTTATATATAGGCCGAACATAAAGAGAGTGAATTAGTTTTACTTTAAAATGGGTCGTGTTAACAACACAATTGATAAATTTGGTCGACAGAAAACTCTTGTTTGTAACAACGTATCGCGAGGGTTGCCCGGAATCGGATTTAAACTTACTTCAGATGGACATTTTGATATAGAGGGAAAGATATTAAGGAATGTTGCCCAACCGATAAATGAGAATGATGCTGCTACCAAAGAATATGTCCTTATGGAAGTTCATCAACTTGGTTCGCAGATAAATACCATACTTACAGCGGGTTGCACAAAACTTTAATCAAGCGTTAAATCCTAATTCTTAATTAAAAACAAATGATTCTCAGTTTAACAGAGCGTTAAATATTTTTTCTTTCTGCAACAGCAAAAATTTTTGGCTAATCAATGATTAAACTGACAAAAGCCACTAAAAAACCAAGGTGTTGTTTACTTTTTCATTTGTTTTTAATGAAGAGAGCACTTAACGATGAATTAAACTAATTACACGATATGCTGTGATTAAAGTCATGTTTTTGCTCACATTTTTCATAAAATATTGGTTACTTTGGCAAAATTTTATGTTCCAATACGAGAGATTGAAAGAAAACTCCCTCCTTCAATATTTTAAAATAAAACTCTATACACTTTTATTGCAGATGGGCATCTTATTTAACATAATGCTTAAATAAGCATGTACCTACCTTTACAAACACATAAAAAATGTAGGAAAAATAAAGTTCACCATTTAGGTATAACGTGGATTTTACCAAAAAATGTAGGTACCTTTCATCTTCAATACCATAACAAAATTACTCTTTAAATATTATTTTGTTGTTGGACTTATGCAAACATAATATTCTATTGCTCAAATTCTTGTTAGTTATAAACTAAGATGAAATTATTGTAGGCCTATGGTTATAAACTATTCTTTTTATGGCATTATATTAAAACAGTTTTCCTACAGTCTTCTATAAAAATATAGATATTCTGCTAAATTTCCTTTTGCTTACTTTTCTTCAATCACACAGTTTTCTGTAACACCTCACATCTCTCTTAGTTTAAATAGCAAACCCTATTGTGGGTATAAAAATAATAACTATAACAACTTGTAGAGGTAGTTATTTTCTGAATTACTTTCGTCCTAACGTCGAAAATTATCTTATTTACAGCAAAACACTGGAATGCAAGCAAGTTTGTATTAATTATTTCTTTTATGTTAGTCAGGCTCTCTCGATAACAGAAAAACAAAGAGCTTGTACGTAAACAAAATAAATCCTAAAAACAAAAGACTGACGTTATAACCTAACCTCAAATTTTTGAAGTACTTCACCCTCCGGACTAGGGATGGCAACGATACATCGATGTTTTGAAAACATCGATATATCGAACTTAAAATTCGATGTTTTTCCATCGATGTTTTAAATATCGATGTTTCGTTGCATCGATGTAACAACTGGAACATCGAACAAACATCGAACTCCATTCAACACGTGTTCGTGTGAATGTGCGACGATTATAAAACTGATGGCGTTTTCCATTGGTAGAACCAGCGCGAACTGAGTGTACGTGCGTTTGTGTCCTTTTCTACCTATATACAAAGAAGAATGATAGAAATACATTTGACGTGTCCTAAATTTATCAATGGAAAACGCTATGAATGGCCCGAATGGGAGTCAACGCTGGGTTGCCACAATAATTTACGATCGCGGCGCAGTAGAAAATAAATGTTATTTTAGTTTGAATGATTCTTTGTTTTATTTATTATTTTGATATTATATATTATGCGAGAATACATCGAAACATCGATGTTTTTCTTTCGATATATTGGATCCATCGATGTGACTTCCAACGATGTCGATACATCGAAGTTTTTCTTTCGATGTTTTGAACCCATCGATGTGACGTCCACCGATGTCTAACGATGTCGATAGATCGATGTTTTTTTAAAAATTGCCATCCGGACTAGGGTTGCCACCTTTTTAGAATTGGGAAAAAGGACTTTGGAAAAGGCGGGAAAATTCGCGTTCACCATTTTATCAAAAACTGTATTTTTGGGTATCCTTTTGGGGAAAATAATATACATATATTTTTTTAAATAAATATTTATTTTTGAAACTTAAATCTATATTTTTCATTTGATTTTCCAGCTTATAACATTTTTTTTGTCATTCTTTATCGTATAATAATTCATTACAGGTATCCTCAAAATTAACAGTAAAATCAAAAGTTCAGCTTTATTTAAAGTAACTATGCACCTGTTTCTTTCATCTCGCCAATTAATGCGAAAAACAGAAAAATTCGTTCTTCGATCAAAGGTTGTGGTTATGTTTGTTTTGTCCCCTTCTCTCTTCGTTTTGATGATGGGGTTGATGGACTTCAGACGAAACGCACGCAACGTCCATCGACGCGAAAGACGAATAATGCTTTCAGCAGTGTCAGAATATCACGTAAACGTTTGAAACTCACTTTTAATTTTAGAAATTATTTTAACTGCGAAAATGCGCTAGCAAGGTCGTCCGAATATCAGTTTGGGCTTTAAAAAGGACATTTTAAGCTAAAAAAAGCAGAAAGGACAAAACTCCTTAAAAAAGGACTGTCCTTTCCAGAAAAGGACAGGTGGCAACCCTAATCCGGACTCCGGATCTGAGGCGTGTTGACAAATGCATCGATCCGGATCAGTTTACGAGCTTTAAGCGAATAGCGAATATACAATAAATTTAAAATGAGGCGTCAGATAACAACAAAGCCATTTTTAAATCAGTGACCAAATCATTACCCAGTCAGACCATTGGGCAACACTGTCTCATTTAATCTTAATACTTTGATTTTTTAGGTTAAACATTGACTATATGGAGCAACGTTGCCAAATAAGGTAACGTAGCCATAACTAGGTCACCGATTTAAAATCGCCTCAAATAACATTGAGGTATCGTGAAGTGGTCCCGAGAAACCGTGGTCCCGAGTAATCTAATTTTCGTCAATAAAATACGGCTAAGTTCATTCACTTGAAAAAATGCGAATTTGTTTCGAGTGCATATTCAACTTTCTTAAATTTAAAAATAACATTAATGCCACAGATCAAACTTAAAAAAAAGCATTTCTATTATTTTTAAAAAATAATAGTTTTTATTATGGAATCTTTATCTAGTTTCACTAATTTTCAGGGAATAATGAACAAAGATATAAAGTAGGTAACTGATGTAAATTTATGTTCTGAAAAATCACAAAACACATTTTATTTATGTAAATAACAAATTTTTATTTAAAAACTATTTTAGCATTGATTTGATTTGATGTCACCAGTAGGTACTTGTTAAGCCTATATTCACATTAAAATATCTGCAAGGTTTTTTCTTGTGACTTATCTGGTACCTGTAACAAAAAAAAACAAAGCAAATAAAGTAAAAAATTACACAATTACATAATAATTTTAATAAAAGCACAATGTTCTACTGTCTACAGCCCAAGTAAATAACTTGTTTATAGATATCTTATTCTAAATACTAACAAGTGTATGGGGATACGGGTTTTATATTCACATGATAAAAATGGTCGTTAAGTAAACGTGCCACAAAAAAAATTAGAGTTAATGAATCTTGAGCAAAGAGTTTATTAAAGGAGAAAGAGCAAAATTTTACTTAAACGAAGTTGAGGTGGATTAAATAAATACTCTAGTTTGCTCGAGTTCGAGCGTGACACATGGTTAATAAAATTATAATCGTTATACTACCAGCAATTAGGTTTACAAATTGACCAGTATATCCACCCAGACAAAAATGTTTTGTTAGCTTAACTGGACAAAAGTTATATAGTATGCTATTACGGGTATAAACACAGAACTTGAGGTTAAAATAAGAAACAAAATTGTACTCAAAAATTTTGTAACGTAGGTAGTGATAGCTACATATTTAACTAAGATATTAATGGCAATATTTTACCTTAACAACAAAGGTTTTGTTTCCAAATTTTTTTCTTGGCAGTAAGGTATTTCGCCAAATATTGATTGTGTCTAGGATAATCTGTCAAATAACATTCATTTAGAACTCCATTCCTTACATGTAGGTTTATCAGGAAGTAGGTTTTTGTGCTTTATCTTCCATCAAAAGTTCGATTTTTAGGGTTAGGAATTCTCATTCTTGAGAAATATTAAAATCTTTTGAATGCACCTAAAACAAACATATAAATGGATAATAATGACAAGAGGATTGTAGTTAAGGAAGCTGAAAAGCAGCAAATTTTTTATGTAAAGCATTTTTAACGCAAATTTTAAAAATCAACAGAAAAATTATACAAATTTGGCTGGTATCTTTACGGTATTTTATGGTTCAATGGTTTCATACAACTTACCTTAGAAATACATATACATATGTTCACAAGTTTATTTTCTTCTATATTTGTGTAATTTTTCTATTCGCTTTGCCTATTTTCCCAAAAATATTTGTTTTGATTCAATATAACTTCGCTTTACAAGAAATAAGAAATACAAAACGCTTTGTTGATTGTTGACATTAAAATCTGACGTTTATCGTTCGAGTTTTCCCGAAACTGCGACCTTTGGAAGCGATGTTGCGCGATTGCTGTTTCGAGTAGGCCTGGGCCGGCTTTGATTAAATCTTGGGTAACTTGACTAAAATTTAACAACGCAAATTTAACACGTTGTTAGCTAATCATCCTTTCTGCAACCCGCCGTTAGTAATGTGCTAGTACCGGTTTTTCAAAAAATGTTTGAAGATGATGAGGACAAAATTACGTACCTTAAGGAAAAAATATATCAATTCATCAAATTCACCCACATGCTGCACGGCACACCACAACGAAGATAAAGGATCCAAAAAAACCAAAATGGAAACCAACCTAGATGAAGTTCTTTTGAAAACATAATTATACTGTTACATGTAATAAACTAACAATAAAACGCATAATTATGAAAAGCAATGTTTATTATTATTATTTATAATGCATACATACGTAACGTAAAACCTATTTGATAATATTTATACAATATCTGATTTGTCTATCCAAGAATTAAATTGATTTGGAAAACCTAACCATTTTACAAACAATTGATCGTTTTGATTTTTCTTGCGTTTTCTAAGAATTTTCTCAACTAAATAAACACCAGGGCTAGCTGTCTTTTGCAGTTCTGCTTCGTAAAAACATCCTTTAATAGGTTGACCTTCTAATGATTGCAGCAAGTATGTAGGTGGATTTGTAATATTAACTTTTGCTATTTCAAACAGTTCCGTTGACCACGAAGGCGTATATCCTTTGTCAAATACACCTTTGTACTTGCTAATGCGAACAATGTCACCCAAATGGAATTTTTTTTTCTTCGGAACAATTTTCAAATAGTCATATGCTTTAATAGGGGTATCCTCTTTTACACTGTTAGGCTTCATTCCAATGGTGCGGTGTTTAGTGTTATTATAGGTCTTCGTTATAGCTGGTAATATTTGTAACCATCTGTATGAACCTCTAGCCGAGAATTGTTTATATAACTTATTTTTCAAAGTTCTTATAACACGCTCAACAATTGCCGCTTTTTTCGTGCTATATGTGGAATAATGGTTTATATTATATTTTTTCATGAGTGCTTGAAAGGTGCTATTATAAAATTCCTTTCCTTGATCACTCTGTAAATTGTTTGGTGCATATGATGCTTCTTCAATGATGCTTTTCATGGCATTCGTAACTTCAACACCGGTCTTATTCTTAACTGCTTTGGTGTACACGAATTTGGAGTAACAATTTATACATACAACAATGTAACGGTAACCATCATTGTCAGTAGCATATTGCTGCATTTCCGCCAAATCAATTTGCCACAAATCTCGATATCCTTTTATGACCGTACGTCTTCTAACAAAATTTTTTCTTGCTGTCCTATGTAATTCATTTACGACTTTAATTTTTTCTCGGCTAGGATCCATATTATAAGGTTCCACGTCTTATCATACACTGAGGATGGCAACTACGTGCAAAACTTAATATATTATTCCTTCTTCTCGAAGCTCTTCCATAATTGACATAATCTCATTATCATGTCCGGTATGTCCAGCTACTTTTGACCCCCACAATAATCGTAATCTATCCACTAATTCCTTAGGTTTATTCCAATAAACATATTGAGATGATTTCGACGATAGGCGCTTTTTTGCTGGTAGTTGGATTTTCTTGTCGCCTTTTTTTCTTCCTACACCACCACCACCCAGTTTGGTTCCCATAATTAGCGGTTTTATGATTCGTAAATATTTTCTCCATCGGGTTTCCCTTAAACCACGTTTCTTGTCATAACCGTCGTAGGCCGCATCCGTCAATTTCAAAATGGTTTGGTATTTTCGAAGTACATCTAGACTAATTTCGTCTTCATTATCTAGGCATGCTGGATTTTTTAGAAAAATCAAATCGTAAAGCTCAGCCGTTCCATCGAATTCAGCAATGTTTGTTTTGTTCTTGTATAACACCATCTTTCCGTTTGTTAGAAAACGAACCACCAAGTTGCCAATATATTTTGTTGATTTATTTTCTTTTTTACCAAAGCGTACACCATACACGGTATCATAATGAGATGGCTCCAATTTTAATCCATTTAAATAATCTTGAATTGTTTTTGCGGCTGAACTGCTACCACTGGATGTGTGTGGTGATGTGTAAGATGATGTTATCGTTGATGGGGAAGGGGTTTCGAACAGTGACTCACGATTTCCACGTTTTGGTGTAGGAATTTGTGTTTTTTGCGAAATCGGTGTAGATGTTTCAAAATCCGCTTCTGTTGGATGTTCTTCAAACATTTTCGCCATTCCCACCGAGCTGCTGCTGCTACTCCGACTTTGTGGTTTAGTCGTAGTACTTGATTTTTTAGTTGCGTACTGTTGCTGCTGCTGCTTTACGGCTTTAGATATAGATTGTAGTGGTTTAGAAACTGGTTCATAAAACTTTTCCAAATCATGTTCATTCTGCACTTTAGCTGCTTTAATTTGTTTAAATTTTTTTCTAACCGCATTTGTAGTTTCCAGTAGCTTTCGTTTTAATTCGATTTCTTCATTCATGATGCTTTCAAAGCACCGTTCAACGATGAAATGATTATCCAAGTTATTATTATAGGAATATATAACTATCGAATCCCTTGCGGTATCTGCCCGAATTTACATCACTATCCTTGTCAATAACTAAAAAACCATATTTATTATCCCAACATTTAGCACACATCTCTTGAAATTGTGTAAACGTCAGGTCGGGTGAAACGTGATCGGAAAATATATGTTTCATATTCATCTCATCTTGTTTAAACATAATAATGAAGTTGGCATTATCCCGGACGAGCTGCTTAGGAACACGAGAATACGTTTGCGCCAAGTAAAAGGCATCCACATTTTTGTGACGTCCCATGCTAAAATACGATCTTATAACGTCCTGTTTCTCACACATAACATCATCAAAAATAAATATTGAATTAGGTTTAGCATCCGACGGTTCCACAATGTTATTTGCGTCGCTAAAAGCGTAGTAGCCAAGACCTTTGATTGGTGATAAAATTTTCTTTAAAAATTCATATTTTGGTTGATAGAGCGACTTTGAGTAGATATAAACATTTTCGAAACGCAGTCCCGAGGGGTGAGTAAGCAGCGAAATCATAACATTTGTTTTTCCACAGTTTGAAGGTCCTATTAATAATCCACGAATAGATGACGGTAGCAAAGGACCATGTCTTTTAAATAATTTTTGTTCTAGTCCACATCCGACCTTTACATCGAGATTATCGACGGGAAGTTTTTGTTTAAGATTGACGATACGCATCTTAACAAAATCTATATTTTATACTGAACTTTCACGTAAACTATCATTCAGATGTCGCTCGTCAGACGAAGTAGACGGTCTCGTTTATCAAGTAAGACTGGAAGCGGTATTGTTAATTCAGTAATTAATAGGCTACCGTTCGAGTTACACATTCCTGGCTATCAGTATTGCGGGCCCGGGACGAAAGTAGTAAAACGTGTGGCAAGAGGAGATCAAGGAATTAATTCTCTGGATGTCGCATGCAAAAAACACGATTTAGCCTATTTGCGTAATAGTGAAAATTTAAGTGCTCGCCACCAAGCAGATCAGGAACTCGAGCAAAGCGCGTGGAAAAGAGTAAAATCTAAAGACTCTAGCGCTGGTGAAAAAGCTGCAGCTTGGTTGGTAACCAACATTATGAAAGCGAAACAACGTTTTGGTATGGGTGTATCATCATCATCAAAATCTAGACAAGCATCCACTAGAGGTAAACGTCGCTTCCAGCGCCGCCGCCGCCACACTAAAGGTAATGGCGTCGGTAAACATAAGCGACTACACAAAGTAGCTTTTGGATCATCTATTAGACGACCCGTTCAATCAGAATTGTTAAAAGCTGGCGGGAAAAAACTTATCGAGAAAAATATCATGAAAGCATCGAAAATAGCTGCAGTAGCTGCACGTAAATCCCTAAGAATAGCCGGTGGCAAACGAAAAATTCGCACGCCTAGAATCATTCCAATTCCGAAGACTGGGGGGATATTACCGTTAATACCAATATTTGCAGGACTATCGGCCTTAGGTTCATTAGCAGGTGGTGCAGCAGGCATCGTGCGTGCCGTAAAAGCAGTAAAAAAGTCGACTGCAGAAAAATTAGGTACCGGCTTACATCTAAGTTCAAGAGGAAATGGATTATATTTGAAACCATATCGCACAGGTTTGGGATTATATATAAACAACGGCAACAATAAGAAATCAAAAAACTAATAGAATCCCTACCTCAAAGACCACTATCCAATATTGATATAGAAAAGTACGCATTAAAAATGAAAATACCACACTTTCGAGGCGTATATATGAGAGATTCATTACCTGTACGCGGTCCCAAACGTTATGAGGCCGCCATTATAAATTTGGATAGTATGTCGGGTGTAGGGACTCATTGGGTAGCATATAGAAAAAGCAATTCTGATGTAACATACTACGATAGTTTCGGTGATTTACCCCCACCTATGGAATTGGTACGATATCTGCAGATGGGTTCCGAAGCGACGAAGAAAATTTACTAGACATACGACCGTCAACAAGAATTTGGAACAGTCTGGTGTGGACATTTGTGTTTGAAGTTTCTTTTACAATCGTAAAAAGTATGTCTTTGACACCCCAAATGGAACGTGACAACTACACCAAAATGTTGCTATCACATAAAGCATATCGTGAAGTCGGAGGATTACAAAAAATGACAGCTGAACAGTTAGAAAATACGCCCAAAGAAGTGTTGATCGCATTAGCTCCAAATGAAATAGCACTAGTTTGGGATAGGTTACCTAATCACCTAAAAAGTGACGTCGATATATTGAAATATCAATACTGTTTCGAACATTATAATAGCAATAATTGAGATTCGGATGAGGGCGATGGACCGATACCAAAAAAAATATTTTGTTGTTATTGCAAAATTAACGATGTGAATATAAAGGTAGAAAACAGTTTAAAAACGCCCAAAGGAATAAAGCAACGCTTCAGTTTAAATCCATTTAACTGTTGCAAACAGCAATAAAATAGCTACACAAATAGTTTCGTGGTCAGTCATGTCTTACACATTCACTCTAACAGGACATTCAAGTGTCTTAAGTGCGGATTTTTACCCACCCATCGAGTTAAATACAACAGGCAAATATGGAGTTGCACTGCTGGGATTTTACACATATAATTCGATTTTTAATATCGACGAAAGCAAGAATTCATTCAGCCATTTGAAAACAGCGATACCAACGAATGTAAGGATTCCACCAGGAGCTTACGAAATTAATGAAATAGCAAAAGCCATGTACACCGCTTTAAAAGAGTCATGCAATGAAGTTGGTACCGATTTATTTTCATTAACAGCCAATAATAATACATTAAAATGTGAGCTAAAGTCAAAATTTAGCATCGATTTTCGAGGTAGCAATAGTATCGGCAAAGTGCTTGGATTTGGCTCTGTGCTGCTGCAAGGTGGACAACGACACGAATCAAGTACCATCGTGGACATAATGAAAGTGCGCATCGTACGTGTGGATTGTAATATAATTTCCGGAGCATACCTGAATTCTTTGGAAAGTCATACGTTATTTGAATTTGATATTGACGTCGAACCCGGTTACAAAATCTCCAAAGAACCACAAAATAATATTTATATGCCGATAATGCCGGATGGTCGTCAGTTTATCGACAACATTACTCTACGCATCTTGGACGATAGCGGTGATTTGATCGATTTTCGAGGTGAGAAAATTATAGTTAAACTAGAGTTGAAAAAAATCGTATAATGGGTTTTTGCTTTAACCGTCAACTGCATAAGCTGTCAACAATTCAAGATTCAGTTAAACGACATAAAAGTAAGCAGACAACACAGTCAAGGTTCATTCACAAGTCAGACGGACGATCGAAAACACATCCGCACAGCAATCGGCAGCTCTCCGTGAAAGATTGCCAATTTCTACAATCGATCGGTTTGAAAGTGAGAAAAATTAGAAAATGATGGCCGCTAGCAGTGACAAAATCGAAGTTTTTACTGAACCAATTTTTGATAACTCCATTATTAGTTTTCAAGAACACACATATAAACCTTACGGTTCTCCAACATTCCGCAATTCTGATGAAATTCGTATACCTGTACACTTTCAAGATATCATTTTGGATATATCGGATAGTTACATTTACATCGAAGGAACATTTAAACCCAAAGATGTTAGTAAAAAATGTTATCTATCAAATAATGCCATCGCCCTTCTATTCGACGAATGTCGTTATGAAATGGGAGGGGAGCAAGTTGCCGTCTTTCGGAAACCCGGAATTACCACAACGATGAAAACTATGGTGTCATTGGGTGCCGCACAAAATAGAGCTCTCATGGCATGCGGATGGGGTCTAGACGAAGCAAATCAAGGGATACTAGATTCCACAAGTAACGTGTTCTCCGGAAAGCTTCCTCTAAAATATCTCATGGGTTTCGCAGAGGATTATTCAAAGGGTATTTTTAACGTCAAGCAAGAGTTGATTTTAATTATCGCCCGCACTTTCAACAATTGCTATATCGGCGAAGTAGATGCAGACATTTCAATTGAAAAAATTGAATGGAAAATTCGTCACATTATCCCAGATGATCGACAGAAGTTAAAGATATTATCACGCATGAATAAAGGTGGCAGTAACGCAAACGTTCCAATGGCTTACCGTAAATGGGATCTTTACGAGCTACCTTCTTTGAGAGAAACATCGTCAGACGTATGGGCCTTAAGAACTAGCACGAGTCTCGAAAAACCGAGATATTTGATTATCGGTTTTCAGACAACTAGCTTTACCGACAACAGAGCAAAAGATAGCACACAATTTACAACGGCCGATATAAGTGATATTAGGCTCTATCTGAACTCTGCCGTATTTCCGTACGAAAGATGGAATTTAGATTTTTCAAAGAAACTGTATGCCGCAGCCTATTATAATTATGAAAATTTTCAAGCTAGCTACTACCAGCGAGAACTGAGCGATCCTATGATGAGTTTTGCCGACTATCTTAAAAATCCGTTATTCGTAATCGATTGCAGTCACCAACCAGAAGCCGTTAGGACGTCCACAGTGGACGTGAAATTGGAGTTCGAAACACGCAAGAGTAAATTTCCTAAAGACATTAAAGTGTACGCGTTAGTTATTCACGATGCATTTTTTAGCTACAATATACTTAATGGTTCTGTTACTAACAAATCAATACATTAGTTTGAAGTTGTGTAATTCTCCAAATTATGTACTCTAGTATTTAAAATAAACTTATAAACGACATATTTGAGTTTTATTTTTACTACATACGGCAATTTCATAATTTTTTTAAGGCATTTCCCAACACTTTACGGAAAAAGTGTAAGTCACAAAAGATTTGGAGTCATTTAAACTATTTTTTGGCATTTTTTAAATTTCGAAAAAATAAGAAATAAAGATTTTCAATTTTTTTAGCATATTCATAAATTTTTTTAAGGCATTTCCCGACATTTTATGGAAAACTTTTATAAGACTAAAACGTTCCTTTTACTGCCCTTAACCCATTTCCAAGGTTATTTTTTAAAAATTCCAAAAATAAGTAAAATCTTCCGACACGAGACGACTTAGTACGAGACTACACGAGACGCAGCAGCCATAGGGGCACTTGGGACCGACATACTTATTTTTTGGAATTTTTAAAAAATTACCTCGGAAATGGGTTAAGGGCAGTAAAAGAAACGTATTACTCTTATACAAGTTTTGCATAAAATGTCGGGAAATGCCTTAAAAAAATTTATGAAAATGCTAAAAAAATTGAAAATCTTTATTTCTAATTTTTTTCAAATTTAAAAAATGTCAAAAAATAGTTTAAATGAGTCCAAATCTTTTGTGATTTACACCTTTGCTGTAAAGTGTCGGGAAATGCCTTAAAAAATTATGAACGTTTTTCATAATTTTTTTTCATAATTTTTTTAAGGCATTTCCCAACACTTTACGGAAAAAGTGTAAGTCACAAAAGATTTGGACTCATTTAAACTATTTTTTGGCATTTTTCAAATTTGAAAAAAATTAGAAATAAAGATTTTCAATTTTTTTAGCATTTTCATAAATTTTTTTAAGGCATTTCCCGACATTTTATGCAAAAATTGTATTAGACTAAAACGTTTCTTTTACAGCCCTTAACCAATTTCCGAGGTCATTTCTTTAAAGTTCGCAAAAATAGTGCAGTAGGTATTCCCTTACTTGAGTCTCAGAAGATCTGGGCGTTAGCTGCCAGAGTGAAGTTAGCTACCGATGGCGTTAGCTATTTTTTGGATTTTTTAAAAAATAACCTCGGAAATGGGTTAAGGGCACTAAAAGGAACGTTTTAGTCTTATAAAAGTTTTCCATAAAATGTCGGGAAATGCCTTACAAAAATTTATGAAAATGCTAAAAAAATTGAAAATCTTTATTTCTAATTTTTTTCAAATTTAAAAAATGCCAAAAAATAGTTTAACTGAATCCAAATCTTTTGTGATTTACACTTTTGCTGTAAAGTGTCGGGAAATGCCTTAAAAAAATTATGAAAGTATAGTAGTTATTATGTCGATTGGAACCGACATACTTATTTTTTGGAATTTTTAAAAATAACCTCGGAAATGGGTTAAGGGCAGTAAAAGGAACGTTTTAGTCTTATAAAAGTTTTTCATAAAATGTCGGGAAATGCCTTAAAAAAAATTATGAAAATGCTAAAAAAATTGAAAATCTTTATTTCTTATTTTTTCGAAATTTAAAAAATGCCAAAAAATAGTTCAAATTAATCGAAATCTTTTGAGCTTTCCACTTTTGCCGTAGATGGTCGGGAAATGCCTTAAAAAAATTGATGAAAATGGTGAAAAATCAAAAATCTTTATTTTTCATTATTTTCAATTTTTAAAAATGCTAAAAATACTTTAAATCAATCCGCTATGCTACACTGGGGGTGGTGGGGGTGGGGGTGGGTTGTGGTGGGGGAAGCTGGGGTCTTTAAAAGCAGCTCGGCTCGACTGCTTACTTCATTACATTCGCTCATCTCAACATGGCATCATCAGATGATAATGGATACTTAAGCGATGATACCCCTATGAATTTGGATAATTGGGCTATGAGACAGAGGAAAGTTTTCCCCGTCCGATCCCGCCGGGTGTGCAAGATCTTAAACCTGGTGAAGGTGGGTGATGACGAGTGGTGTATTGGCTGCTATGCCGACTTGGAAAACAAGTCGGCTGGTGACCAATTCTTCAGTGGTCATGTAACCCAAGATTTCGGTAGTCGCGCGCACATACCGAACTGCAAAGGTTGTGGAGTAGCTCTTGGTACTCTACAACATAAGAGTGCGTGCCTTATTTGTAATCGAGCCTGATTACAAATAAGATTTTATCCCTTGAAAAACGGTCCTTTTCAGGGCCACAGAATGTTTCATCGTAGTTTTAGTTACCTAATGCCATAGTACATGTGGTGTTAGGTAGAAAATTATATAAGTCCAGTCGGATCGAGTATAATTTTCCTTGCAAAATCCGTCCTTTTCAGGACCTCACAATATTTTCATTTTACTTGTATTTATCTAATGCCTCGGCATCTGTGACATTAGATAGAAATTACGTAAGTCCAGACGGATCGAGTATAAGTTTCTTTGTCGGTCACATTTCCACAACACAATTACACCATTTTTGAGAACTAAAAGCAGTTTTCGACAGTGAAGTCCGCCAGTATCATTTTTGGATGGAGGGCATTTGTATAATAAACTCTAGTTTGTTGGCGGTGAAAAGGTGGGGATGGAGTGGTGGAGGGGGTAGATTATCTATATTTAAACGGTTGCGAGCGGGTCACAGAATCACTTCATTTTTAAATCTTAAAGTACGAAGATATAACTATGGATTTCGAAAGACCATTGAGTCGCGGTTCATCGGTTTTTAGCGATGATACCGTTGACATGAATGATGTCGATATGGATGACCTACTCTTGGACATCGAAAGACTTCTAGACATCGAGGCAGAAGATATGTTTAATGCCTGGGAAGATGAGCGGGCGGTCGAAGAGGCAGATGTGGGTCTGGAATTGCCAAACATGGATTGGCAAAATGGGGAGTTGTCGGCTGAAGACATGGAGCCAGACTCCAGCACTGATTGGGTGCCACCACCGCCGCCGGAAGATCATGACGGTCCGGCCGATTCATCCACTTGGTGGATCACGGACCATCAGCATGAAGATGGTCCAGCTGTTTCCACCAACTGATCCCGGAACCATGCCCTCCCCGACCTACCCCGACAAAATCAGCCCTTTTCAGGGCTACAAAATATTTGATCGTAGTTTGTAGTTGATTCATGTCACATCCCAAGTAACATGATATTTCTCAAGAATTAATTTCTTTTGGAAAATATTGTGTTACTCTATAAAGACATGTACGTTCTTACCATACGTTAGAACTAGCTAAATTTCTAGTAAGTTCTCTACGAAAATGCCGAGAGTTTGGTCTATTATCTTACTTGCAGTAAAATTCACATTTTATTACAAATAAGATGCATGTTCTCAGGCATTGTAACGGGTAGCCTCTCTTCACAGACATAACACTTTATCGCATACTTAAGTTGTGTGCATCTAATGATTACACACCTAAAGTTACGGCCCTACATTTTTTCGTCTATTCTTTTTTCTATTTTGCATTTTTATTTTATTTTGTGTAACTTTCGCATACTTATTTTAGAAATAAAAAATATTGTTTCATTTAACTTTTTTATTATCATATATACAAAAACATTTTATTTTACTTATATATACAACACTATTACAAAAATAACTTAACTCTATATTTACAATAAAATTCTAAAATTAATTATATGGAAAATTGTCCAATAACTTAAGTCTTTTTCGACACACTTCCCCTTCACTTTTACACTGTTCAATTTTCGCCTGCAGTTCCTTAATCTGTCTCTCGTATTGCGCCACATCACTATCATTCTTTTTTAGTTCATCCACTAGTTTTTGCCTCGCACTAAAAGCCACGGAGAAGGCACACTTCTGGCTTGGAGAAAACTCTTCCATCCAGTCCGGTATCGGCACTTCTGCAGAAGAAGCAGCAGCAGGTTGACGGGGTTGACTAACCGCCTCGAATAGCCGCTTGCACCGCTTCTTTAATGGTTTGCGGCACATTCCACGCCCAATTGTTGGCGATATCGGCGCACTCGCGACCGGCGATTTTTCGTCAGCGTCGGCCACCAACACCATCGGAGGCATGGACTGCGGCGGCTCGGGCGTTGTCGAGTTTGGGCCTTCATTAATTATGACGACCGGTGACAGAGGCTTCGGTGGTTGTGACGTCTCCAAAAAATCGGGGTATTGGACTGGCACTGTTGGTCGCTTGAACACGAATTTCTTCTTCTTCTTCTGTTCACCCTCCATAGCTGCATAAAATTGACTTTTATTGCTGCCGGCTGTCTTTGGCAATTTCAGCAGCTTTTCCAACTTCGTAGTGGGTTGCCGCCTCGCCTTCTTTACCACCACATCACTTATGATATTGATGCGCCCGCCGTCCTTCTCCGTCCAGTTGTTGACGTAATCAACCGCCGAAGATACTTTTTTTTCACCCACATTCTCTTCTTCCACAAACGCAGTGTTTAGCACGTCGTCATTGTGCCACTCGTCAAACACACCCGGGGTCAGCAGGTCAATAACGTCCTGCCCCATCAACTCTGCTTGGATACTTCCATCCAAGTTAAACGCATTTAACAACGACTCACTACCGGAATTCATTTTTATAACTAACTCACTGCACTTAACTGACGAATGTATTTACTTGGCGAACTGTTCTAGCGAACTATGAAATGCTCTGCCTAGCAAACCAAATTTATACTTATCACCCCACCATAAACTCCCCCACCCTATCTGACGGTTGATGCTTTAGAGGCCAAACAAGTTAATTCAACTTACAAGGTTGCGTTCTACGGCTAAACAGCGATTCAAGGACATATTTTCAAGGTAATCGTGTGTCCTTACTTCTGTTATTGTTTGTGCTCTCAAGGTTATATGACCCAGACAACCCATATTTATAGACACTCTCTTTCCTTCGATGCCTATTATCAGAAACTATAATGTTGCCCGCAGATCAAGATAACAGTCGTCCAGCTGAGACTTTTTCAGGAGCACAAATAATAATTTCTGCTGTTTGCTATAATTGTAAAAGAGAAGTATATATTTGGACTGACCACATGCAATCTTACAGTTACATTGAATTGTTGAGAGTAAGGATTGTTAAGTGTCATTACTGTGGAACGCTGATGTGTCGACGAGGGCCGATTAGCAGATCTGATATGTTGAGAAGACAATGGATGCTACGAGAAGTTTACAAGCCAGACATTAATTAATTGTTATTTTTGTAACTTTATTACTATATTGTAAAATAAAACAACATATTATTGAAACAATTATCTATGTATTTTCCTATCCTGCGTTATAAAATTTCAACTATTGCTATTACTATAGTGGTTAATAAAACTACGTGACATTGGAGTTAATATTTTTTTATTTTTCTAAAACATAGACTTTCCAACATTTTTCTAATTATAACTAATATTTTCGGATAAAAAACTTTGCATAGCTTGTATTAACATATTTAGGTTATCTTCAGGGTTTGTTTCGTAAAACTTTATGTCTGGGTGCCCCCAAGGTAGAGTTTTTGTTGTTGATGGTATAATATAACGTTTATCGTCGTGGTGACATAAAGCAACTTTATTAATTATTTCGGTATAAACGTCGTGTTTATAACTTCGAAAGGTTTTCATTTTTCGAAATATCTGACCACCACGTTCTACGATATTCCGATAATCTTCCAGGTGAAGCTGTTTTTCAATTACACGTTTTTTTATACCTTTCGCTTTTTTAATTTCGCTACTGATTGAGTTTATGTAATAAGCTTTGGCTCCGGTACCATAAAAACTTATTATTGGATCACCTGGAAATTCATCCTTCATTCTACCTACCACTGACTGACTTTTTTTTATGTTAAAAATATTTCCTTCGGTATAATTGGATGTATCGAATTTATCCGGATTTTCTGCAATTATACGATAAAAATTTTCGGTGTAAACTTTTAATATTAACGAATCTGTGTCGGTATACAGTAAAGAAGCATTTTTGCCAAATTTTGCTTTAATGAATGAGTAGAAAAAATCATAAATTACTGTTTTCGACATGTCCAGTATGGAAAATCCGATATAAATTGGTTTATTATAAGTTACCTTTAATCGATCCATATGAATGGCAACGAATTCTTTATTAAAAACCGTTGAACTGTTAAAATAAGGACGAGAAATTAATGCTCGTGCCCCAATTTTA
Organism: Philopedon plagiatum; assembly: GCA_963971165.1. Lineage (NCBI taxonomy): Eukaryota > Metazoa > Arthropoda > Insecta > Coleoptera > Curculionidae > Philopedon > Philopedon plagiatum. The sequence goes on along the minus strand of OZ020196.1, from coordinate 12,823,951 downwards.
TTCCTGTCATTTTCCCATCGGGTGACTAGTTTTATATCATTACGATTCTCCACATTTTCCATGGTCTTGCCGAAAACAGCATTAATGATTAATTTAAAAGTGTCTTTACCAAACTTTGTTGTTGCCCTATTGCGCAAATCTGTATTTAAGTCGATATATGTCTTTAACCAGGGGGATTGATTAAATTTTAAAATTCTGTGTGTTTGCATTACCATTAGGCCGTTATTGATTGCTTGTTTTAATGTTCGGTAATGAATGATGTATTTCTTTTTATCGTTTAAATTCGGAATTAACTTTGAAAATTTTGCCGATTCCGTGGGTGGTACAATATTTTCAACTAAAAAGGGTAAGTCGGAATGATCATCATATAGCGTATCCGGATAATGAACGTCAACTTCCAAAACGTATCCTTCTGGACCATTATCGTCCACATCCATAATATTTAAATTTAAAATTTCATGCTCTGATAACCATCTAAAGCCGCCAAATGGTAATGCTTGCGACATACTATGACCGTACAGATTTGTTGCATCAAGATAAACAATGAAAGATGATGGCTCGTTAGGATCGTAGCTTGGTACATATATGTTGTTGGCAGCGTGCATCCTTTCTGAACACTGACTTATACCGCCTCGAATACCTTTTTTGAAAAAATGAACCGTGTCGATATCGGTCAATAGCTCTAACTCTACCTTAGAAATACGCAACATACAATCAAACGAATAACTTGGAAGGGCATGGTACTGTGCTGGATCCAGTTTATACGTTTCTAAACAAGTATCGCGAAACTGTTCAAAAACATCGGTTAATAATAAAACATCAGATTTCAAATATAAATCCGAATAGTCCCCCAAATTCTTACAATTAAATGTGTCCCACACCTTTTTAGCTCTATCATAATCTTCATCGCTAATGTGCTCCTCTGACAAACTATCATAAAACTGATTTTTTGTGGGTAAAGTTGGATGGTTCATTTTGTCTATTGAATCGACAAAACTATAGGGAAAAACACCTCTTTTACGCATTAAATTAAACTGCTCATTATCAGAAAAATATTTTCCTGTTTCCCTGAAACTACCCACAGCTAATCCATTACCCAAATTTTCCAGTGACGTTGATAGAAATTTAAAACTATCGATGAACCGCAATTTCAAATATTTTTTCTTTATTGTCCCACTTTTATTATCGAGATAATCGTGAACGTAAATACTTTTCGTAAACGAAATATACTTTTCCTTGCTTTGAGCTAAAACATCGATCTTGTCTCCGTGACGACACAACTCTTTAATAAACATGTGGCAATCGTACCCGCTCAAGTTATGAAATATAATTGGAATAAAATTGGGTAATTTATAATTTAAATTGCAAATCGAATGAGCAGCACCAGGTCTTTTTTTCCCAGTTATGTGACAGTGGTCCTTTACTTTACAATTATTATTTTCAAAAGGTCGTTCACATATACCACATTTTGTGGCATTATTGAACTCCGCTATTTGGTCAGCCGTTAAAGTTTCCATTGCTTTTATATCTCTTAAGTATGTATTGTAAAGAGATCTTAAATCACTTTCAAGTCGAGAAACGAAAACCTGGGCTGCGTCGTTTCCCCGGTATAGCTCAAATTTTGAAATCGAATCGTCAAAGGAGCACTTAATTAAATACGCAAAAGAATACGGTTCATGTTTGATGCTTTTGACTAAGTAAGAATTTGTGGGATTCGGTTCCACTGTATCCAGTGGTTTAAGCACCGATTCAAAATCCGCGTAAACGACAAACGGTACACGCATTTGCTTTTCTATGTTGTCAAATTTTAATATATTTTCACTTACACTCCTTCCAAATTTATCTATTTTTAAATTTAGTGATGGTGTTAATGAATATTTGTGGTTACAGTCATTTTTTTGGTGTGATATCAAAGATGATGGTGAACTAAAATATATCAAACAACCATCACAAAAATACATTTTATCTCTACGTGATGTAATTTGACTGGAACATAATTTCGATAAGTCTTTTATCCAACAATAATGACTTTTAGAACAACGCGTATCACAAATATGTTCATCATCATCTTTAATACTACAATCCTTTGTTATTAACAACAAGTTGATATGTCTGTTAAGTTTTCTACCCGAATACCTTAATGGGCCGACAACTTCGTACTTTAACATATTATTTTCGAAATTTTTTTGCAAACCATAAACGTTAACTGAAATATTATTCATTTCTTCAAATTTTGATATATCACGCAACTTTACTGGAAAGTCTATACCTGTAAAATTCAGCACTCTTGAATAGTGTGGATAAGATTGAATCTGTGATGCCATTCTAGTGGTGGGGCACAAAGCAGACACGATTGACCACGCAAAACAACACTCATCTTGATTAAACACATTGATGATGGCTTTCTTCAATTCGATGAATCGGGGTAACTTTATATATGAAGATCCACCAAAAGGTTTATACTCGTTGACATTTACTTCCAGGTATAGAATTTTTTCCAGAGCCCAACCTACGAAAACAAAAAAGAATGACATAAGTATTTATTTTATTTTTAGTCGTTAATTTATAACATACCTGAATCTTTTTCCTGAAACTCAGTCGATTGAGTCTTCATGGCTTCCACTAATGATTGATATATTTCTTCCAAATCGCTTCCTGAAGTGACAATTTCATTGCGTGTATTAAATGACTTGTCACTGTACATATTATCTTGTGTTGGTAAAAGATACCGACCAACAACCACCATATTAACTTTCAAAGCACAACGCACTCTTACTAGGTCACTTACTAGCTCTAACACTTTTGCTCTAATTTCATCAAAAAATAATGAATAGTCAGTATGTTCATTATCACTTGATATACGGTATGTGGCAATCCTATTTCTAAAAGCACTGGACACTAGCTCAACACCAGCTGATATTGGTGAACATGCATTACTTTTATGGTGTATTGTTCTTTGATGACCTGCCATTCGATTTGCTGGTATGGTTATATTGCAGCAAGTGCAAGTACGCACCTCGGATGTTGATGCCCCATCGTCAACTTTTCGCTGTTTTCCACCATGCATATTTTCAAATCGTGCTACGCACGATTCTCGTTTATGTCGTAACATATTATAACTCCGAGTAAATGATTTACCACAATTTTCACACACGTACGCCATGACTTTCAAATTAACTTGCTTGAACCGTTTTACTCAACACAATGTTCTATACTAAAATTTAACCCCCCCCTACCCTCATATATACCGATCCACATTTAGACCCAACTCACTCGACCTTCATACCAAAACATGTTACACCCCAATAATAACTCAAGGTAAACTAACATCATAAATGTAACCTTGAAATAAGCGTCGTACACCTGGTCATCACCAAACAAAGAAACAGCTGCTCGCATTCATTGAAAATATGCACCGCACATGTAACCTTGAAATAAGCATCGTACACCTGGTCATCACCAAACAAAGAAACATCTGCTCGCGTTCAAGGCCAAGTTATTGACCTTGACCTTGGAATAACACCTGCGCATATCAAGGCCAAATAACAATAGCATACCTGGGCGTTCAAGGTCGACCCTACTGCGCATGCGGAGACTCGGGGAGCATCATATCCCTCTACTCATAATGGTTCCGCCATTTTAATTTTTTTATAAACTGATTTTAAATTCATAATCTACAATTCCGCGAACCCCCTTGAACCAAGTTAGGCCAAAATCGTAAAATAAACCTCCTTAGAATGCCATCTTGTGTCCGCCATATATATTGGATTTTCGGCAAACTTTTGTACAATGGGACCACTTTGAGGAAAAGAAAATACACAGTGCCGGATTAAGACTCCTTGATGCCCTAAGCACTCCTCGCCTATGGGCCCCCAACTTCTAATACCGGTCTAAAAGAATTTTAGTATCTGGCTCCTGTCACGTTTTTAACAAATATTTATTACAAAAAGATCATTATGTACTTGGAATATAAGAAAAAAGGAAAGAAGGTATTAAGTATAATAAAAACCAACGCATAACATTCATATAGTGATGTAAAAAAAACGTTTTTTAAATCAAATAAAAAACTTGAAAGAAAAACAAAAAATTGTTTTTTTTTTGTTTTTAATTGTTTTTTTTTTGCTTCCCGAAAACAAAATACGAAAACTATACAGGAATCTTAAATTTCACCATTTTAACCAGAAACTAAATTGGTAAAATGCGCGAAATCTGAATTTTACGAATTTTTTACCGGAAAAACATAAAACAATTATTTTTACCAGATTTCGTAAAATTTACTTCCTTTTTAAACAATAAAAATTGAAAATTAAAAATGGCCCAATATGGGAACTCCGATTTTTACAAATAATAATACGTATTTAGTGTTTAATAAATATAAATAATAATTTATATTTGAAAGTAGCTTAATTCGCGATAAAGAACTCAGTATGGCAACAGTGGCAACACTGATGCGAACGTGGCATAAGCCTGTCCGAGCCTGCTGATTTTATAGTTATAATATGCATTTTAATTTATATTGGAGATTGCTGCTTGTTGTTTATGTTTTATTTTTTAAATAAACTTTTAGTTCTGTCATTTATCAGCAATATTACTTGTTTTTCGTTTTTGACTTTTTTCTTTTATTTCAATAAAGTTTTAAAGTTGTTAAAAAAAAAAGTGTTTTAAAAAAACCTGGAGGATTTGTATTTTTTGCTTTAAAAATTCGTTTTTTTTAACAGGACCTCTTTTTATTCGTTATTACTACATTTATACTTTATTAAAATTCGACTTGCGACGTTTTAATATAACAAATTCACGAATAACCCTGTCAAAGTTAAGATGTCGCAGCAGATCTGACTCTATGTACAATATTGACAGCGCGTCGAGCCTCTCTTGTCGCATCGTGGTTCGTTTTTCATTTTTTAAAATCTTTAATTTGGAAAAAGATCGTTCAGCTGTACAATTCGATACCATCATGCATATAAATATACGCAGGGCTGTGTCCACATTAGGGAATGCTGATTCTATTTTGTCATCATGTATTATTTTGTATAATTGTGCGTGAGATTGAGATGAACTTGTGAGAGGCAAATTACTGGAACTTATTTTGTGAATGATATATGAATGAAACTGTTGAATTTCGGTTTCTAAATCGGCATTGAGATCTTGTGGATATGAGTCTACTAATTGTGTACAACACTGTTTATATTGTAATGTTTGATCGGGACACATAATTTTATCAGCATCGGGTATTTTATTCAGGAATGAGAATTTGCTGGCTATTTCTCCGTATATTTTCCCTCTTCTTCGCATCTCCACATTCAATTTATCAATAACGCTGTAAAAACTGGTTACTCTAAATTGCTCTCTTGGGCTGAGATTTACTTCCAGAGCTGGACCATCATTGGGCATATTTTTCCTTTGTCTTTGCCGAGTAACTTTGTAATCTACATCTGGTACCTTTTCTTTCGCACAAGCTTCTAAATTTTCAAAGTCGCCTCGCAATTTATCTAGAAAATCTACTAGTGAATTGTAAAGATTCGCACATGTTTCTAGAGTCACATCCTGTTTTTGCAATATCTTGCTAACTCTTCGGAAGTTTTGCAAAATTTCATTCCACATGACTAACATAAATACGAACTCTAATTCCTGTAGTTTACTTGACAAACTACCTGCTTCTCTTCTGGTTTCTCCCTTTTCCTTGTCATCCACAGATATAGCATCTAACGCATCTAGAATTTTATTAAATGTTTGTGAAATAGCTGCAGTTGCCTTGGCGTGTGCTTCCCATCTTGTGTCTGATAGACACTTCAACACATTTTCATTTTCCAAGTGATTTTTTAAAGTCTGCCATCTATTTGTCGAAGCCGAAAAAAAATTGTTAAGTGTTTGGACTAATGCAAAAAATTTACAGCTGATAGGCAGCCATCGACGGCGCTTCGACCTACCAGATTCAGAGAATGGGCTGCGAATGGAACATATATTGCAAACGGATTCACTTCTACAATCTTTTGCTGCATACCAATGTAACGCCCAGACATATTTGCAGCATTATCATATGACTGGCCCCTATCGCTATCGTCCCTTTTCATAATGAGCGATGTTTGACCGCTATTTCGAGGGTGAATTTGATCAAAAATATTCTAATCTTTTGGCGATAAGCTTTTTCGAATGGAGCACTTTTGTATTATGAAATAAAAAAAAATTGCCCATTAAGGACTGTACTATTTATAATTTCAAACAATTCGCTGTAGACCTAATAAATAATATTCACAGTTAAAATTATAAATTTGATAGCTTTAAGGGAAATTATTTTTTGGTAGTAAAATAACAATACATATGTACATACTCATAAAATGAAATTCCTGATGATATTTGTAATAGTCTGCGTTGGTTTTCACATTCTTTGGCTGAACACGACATAGTTTTTAGTCTAAAACTACACTAAAGTAAATAAAATAACACGATTTGAACGCACATACAAAATAAAACAAAAACACTAAACTATACCTAAATTACTAACGCAAAACTAAACTTTTAAAAAATAACACAAATGAACAAAACATACAAAGAAACTCTTCAAAAAAATAATTTGAAAGTGAACGAAATAAATAACAAAAATAAATAATAACACCATTCGGAACGTCAAATTTGTAGGGGAAGTGACAGTTCCTGTTCAAAATGTCAGCCTTCGTTGCGTTCCAATAAAATTGGATGCGGACTCGTTGAAGCGCATCCTAACCACCCTTTCTTTTCTCTGAAATCGACGGTGATCGGACGGGCCATTATCGGATCGTCGCCTACGTATTTAATTGCGCGCGGATTTTTAAATTCCATATGAGGCACCTCTCATTTCTGGTCTGTGACTTTGGTGCCCCCCGAGACGTGATGCCCTAAGCAGTTGCTTACTTTGTTTATAGGCTAATCCGGAACTGAAAATACATTTTCGTAATCTAAGACCCAAGTAACCCTCGTATACTAAGTTGCGTTAAAATTGTAACATAAAATATTTTTATCCGCCATATTGGATCCGTCAGTTTAATTTTCTTAAAACTGATTTAAAATTTGAAAAAGGAGCGAAACATTTGTTAAAATAATTTGTTTAATTTTGAGACCACTATCAGTTTTCAATATGATAGTCATACACTGTAAACGAAAATATGGTAAAATTACAATAAATATGTTTGGTTATTTTTGACCACCAAATATCACCGCAAATTTACATTCTAATTGTAATTTGACGCTTATTAGGTAAATATGTTTTAATATACCATTTGTAAATTCCCCTAAAAAATCGCTGTGAAATCAGTGTAAAATATATATAAAAATACCACAATTATAATAAAAATGATGTACTTCTACATTTTGGATACAGTAAGATGATGTAAAATTGTATGAAATTTGTTGAAATAATTATTGTAAATTTAAATATCTGCCGGTAATATAATATGCTTTTTACAGTAGATTATTGTAAAAAAATCATTATGTTTGTCGTAATTTTAAGACTATTTTAAGGTATAAACGGCAGCGACGTCCTTTTTTATTATGGAATTTATACCTTTTTATTTACATCCTTAAAGGCTACAGAATCTGTGAAAAAGGCAGTTTAATACGAAGGCATTACGAAATAAAATAATCATAACTCTATAGGAACATAAACATTTATTTTATAAGAATAAAAAACGTCGACTTAAACATGTACAGCCTAATTCACTAAAGGGGTTTAAATTTAGTACGGTCTTAAATACTGTCAAATAACACAGCAGAACTACCACAGATACGGCACAAATATTACGCACACAGCCAAAGCGCTCGAGGCCCGTAAACAAATGACTGCATCAGCTCCAATGCGCGCATGCACGTCTCGGAAGGAGCCAAAATTTTTCAATGTGAATTTACATCAATTAATGTTGTGAAATTACAAACATTTCCATTTTCGCTGTGGTTTTCAGAATTAACTGTAGAGTGCTGAGTATTTTCATAAGGAAATTACATTTTACGCGAAAAATCCTTAAATTTTACATCAAATCTAAAATATTACAAACACCTTACTGTAATAATTTAGGTTCTTTATGAAGATAATTGTAGTAAATTTCCCACATCATTTTACAGTGTATATGTAAAACTCTTACCCCCTCTATTTCTACCCCCTAAGGGCAAACTTTTCGTAAATGCCTTAAGACATGTTCATTTGTTCCAAGCAAATAATTTGTCTACCAATTTTTATATCTTAACCTTACCCCCTAGGGGCAAAATTTCGCAGAATATGAAAACACGTACTTGCTTATTTTAACAGAGTTAGCTTAATACCAATTTTCAGCTCTATAGCTTAGAATTATAGACAGTTCAAAAAATAGGCTACACCTCTTTTTTCAACCCCTAAGTGAATTTTGAAAAAATGACGAAACATGTATATTCTTATTTTATTAAAATAATTAACCCCATTGTAACCAATTTTTAGATCTCCACCAGTTTTAGTTCCTGAGATACAGAAATTCCTATAAAAATTTCAACCGCCGTTTTTACCCCCTTACGGGTTGATTTTCGAAAAATCCCTTCTTAGTGGGTGCTTACGTTATTTATAAGGCGAAGACATCCTCGAAATTTCATGATTCTCGGATTAGGGGTTTAGGCTGGGCGTTGATAGACCAATCAGTCAGTCAGTCAGGACAAAGCCTTTTATACAGGTATAGAGATTTGTTAATTTTAATTAATATTAATTTTTAAGGTTAAAAAATGATATAGTTGGATTTTGAAATGGCGTTTATTATATGCCATTCCCATAAAATTGGTAAAAACCATTTTTTTTTTATTTAAGGATAGGCGGCAATTTCATTTCGCACGCCAGCGGCGCAATAGTTAGGGACGGCCCTGACCCAGGCTGTTAACGAACAGCCTGGGTCAGGGTCGTCCCTAACTATTACGCCGCTGGTTAAACCTAATATCGCAGAAAGAAATCAGAAATTCCTTCAGATATCTAAGGAAGTAATCAGAAAAATGTGTTGAATATGGGGGGGGGGGGGTAGAGTTGTTGAATTTTGGTATCGTTATTGTTTGCTTAAGTTTATATCATATTCTTTTGAGTTTAATTCAGTTATTTAAAAATTGCACTTGAATAAGAAGTATTTTGAATTAAATAATTGCTTCATTTATTAAATACATTGACAATCATGTTCATAGGTGACATTATTTTTTAATATATAGAAATTAGAACTCTGGTTAAAGGTGTGAGACAGACTAGTGGGGACTTTAAAACAATAATGTAATAAAACTCGTTACTTTTAATATTTAATATTTTTAATGAAATCTTCTACTTCGGTTTAGGGTTTAATTTAAAACAATGACATGTTTCATATTTGTTCTTTTTGCAGAAAATGATAAACACGGTATGTTTACTCTTAAGCAAAATAACGTTTTCGTATTTTTTATGCTTCTTCTATAAAAAATTACATTTTTCATAACATGATTCATATTTATTTCACAAGCGCAGACTTTAATTAGGCGGGACATTTTTACATATCTTGCAAAATTTAGTCCATTTGTCCTCTTCTAAACCCCATTGTAATCAGACCGAGAATTTTAACTGCATATTGGAAAAGCTTTTGTTTCTAAAAAACACAAACAAATTAAAACTACATTCCGGCGTTGTGTCACAAAAGATCAGTCATCTATGGTTTTTTTATTTTTACCAGAAATCTTTGATGATGGAATTTTTTGAGGTGAAATATTGACATTCTATTAAAAAGACCCGACTTATCAATTACTCATTTCCTAAACGAAAACTTATTCTTGCTCGTTAACGTGCTATGGGTGACCTGTCATTTTCCTACACATATTTTTACAGATTCTTCTAGGAATAATTAGCTTCTACAATTCTTCCATTGGGTTTCCAACAAAACAAGCAATTAGCGCCTGGAGTATAGATATAGATTTATAGACTCGATAAATATGAAACCTCTTGTCAACAGAAGTCTTTTGTTCATGCCCTAAAACTTTTAGTTGAAACAGAAGGCAGTTTTTCCTTTACACGAAAACACCATTATCAGTATATTGACCGAGGTCTTTCCCTTATGCAATTTTGTAAACATATCCATCGTAATCTGGTTTCCTAGCATTTTGGGACCAAATATCTGTAACAAAACCAGCTGCAATCTGATATGATTTGTTTACAATTCGCCTGTTTTCGTCCATTGACCGACAAAGGTGTAGGTTCACCGCCGTGAGTCAAAAGACCCAAAAAGTCATTGGACCAACATCAAAAACTGATTTGACCAGTTTTAAAACGCATTAACTTCAATTTGGTTGCGTGTACCACTTGTTTGCTCTTAATGGCTTATAAATCATTTTATCTCGTCGTTTACAAATATAACGTACTTTACGTTTTTATTATTTTTTCATTTACAGCTGTAACAACCGCGGATGTGCCAATAAAACTCAGCAATAAAATGACTTGTTAGAATTTGTTATTACATACCCCTATTAATGGCTGCGTTTTTAATGTTACATCACCACATCAGTTAAGAGAAAATTTTGATTGATTAGTGATGTAATGGACCTCTGCTTCTGCTTCCGCCAATGTGGATGTTTTGCATTATTTGAGACTATGCTTTAGCGAGTAGTGTTTCAAGTAAACAACTATCCCACCAAAAACATTCATGTAAAAAAAACAGGTCAAGTCCTCGTCAGGACTGTGTATTTTGTTATATGAAAACAATAACTGAAATGTAAAAATTATGCCAAGTTTAACGCGTTTCTGTTTGCGCTACATCAATTCTATGACCAGATTGAAGCAATTCTGTTCATCGTAACAGCGTCACAGATTTACGCGTCTTCAAGCTATGTTTAAAACCATCTTGCTGCGTACCGTTATCACAAATTATAATGTAAAAATCAGTTTTTTGTGGCATTTTATTAAACTTCTAAAAATTGTCGCATTTAATTCACGATTCGTCATAAATGTTTAAGTACCTAATACAAATTTGCAAAAAAGGTGATGTTTAATTTATTAATCCTGGTTTTAATCATGAATAGGCAATTTTAGGATAACCCATTTGATTTTATTAGTATTATTTCAGTTTTGACAATTTTTTTATAACTTAACAATAATAATTCAACACAGTATTTTTGTTAGTAATGTATTTTTTCAAAGCTACTCTGTCATGTCGTTTATTTCAATGATTGTCACAGATGGTCGGTACGTCCGCATCCTCACTACTCTACATCATGCTGCGAAGTGCTCTCGACGTTAGGCATGGAATGACGTTAAGTTTTCGCTAAAAGGGATTGTGTCACAATGTCTTAAAGACGCTGTAATTATAAAAAATTGCCCTCAAAAGTTGAAAAACCGACAATTGTTGTAATAGTAATCTTAAACCTATTAAAAAATAATTTTGACTGATTTTACATCCGTCTTGAATCTTGATCTCTGAAAGTTGTTAGTGTTGGAAACTGGTAAAGGATAAAAAATATGACTTTATCGCGGTTTTGTAAAACGATGTAAAGTAATAAAATTGTTAAGTTTTGTTCCCGGAACATTAAACCAGACTACATATGAATCAGCTGTACAGTTGCAGTTGTATTTCTTTCATGCATCATCCTTATTTTGGGTGGAATCAAGGGGGCAATGTCAGCCAAATATGTATCTAAAAATATACATAAGTAGTTTGATTAATATCCAACTTCAAACCCTTCTTTAGTGTTGCAGACATTCCAGTTTTCCTCTTCTTTTTTACCCAACACGTGTCCATTTTTGAAATTTTATATGCTTCTGTCCCTTTCTGCCTGTCCGGTATCATCTTCTGCCTTGATGTGGTCACGGCAAACATTTTGTGGCCAGGTGTACTTCATTGTGTAGCCAGCTAGACAAATGATATTCTTTGAAATGTAACATATTTAATATTAGCAGCTTCTAAGTTGTAACGTTTTAAGACGTCTAATAGTTGGATGTTTTACGTTCCAAGAACCACCAATGATTGGCTTTATTGTGTATTCCTGCAGTCTCTTTGTCTCTCCACGTTATAAGATTTTCCCCATGTATATGACATGCATTTTTGCACATTTTCTAACTCATGGTTGGCTTTTCCACAGATCAGTTTTAATTGTATTTTTTATTATCATCTGTGAAATCCTCATTTTTGCCACCTCCTTTGAACATCCTCTAATAACAATTACATTACTTATTTAGGTGACTCCCTGTTCGAAAATAAGAAATCCGTGGAAATGGATTATTTTTCGTTGGTTTAAGAGTGCTTTTTCGAATGGACCATTTTTAACTGTTCAAATGTTCTTTTATGATCAAATAAACCAAATTCAGGGTGGGTTGATTTTTCTCTGTGTTTTTTTATGGAAAAGTGCGGCTTTTTCTTTAATTTCCGTCATATATCCATTCACCAAAGTATTGTCTAATATTTTTAAAATTTAGTTTTAGCGCAGTTTCTTTTGCAAAAACGCAACATTTTATGTTATTGGATCCTTTTTAAATATTTTTTATTTATTTTTTAAAATTTTCATTTGATTTACTAATAGATCCTGCTGCTTTGCTAAACTCCTGATTTTAAAGAGTATTTTATCCGTTTTAACAGGAAATACCGGGCGAACGTTGCAAGGCGAATGGGTGAATGAGGAAAAGATTTACAAAAATTACCGAGGACTAAGGAAATTGGGCATTGCAGGTATTATATAATTTTTTTTTGTCTGTGAGCGTAGAGTGATTAAAAGAAATGTTTAGAAATTGTATAAACTCGTATTTTTTTATTGAAAGTAGTTATTGACAGTTATAAGAAATTATGATTCATATAAAATTGTCCTTATTTCTATTTGTTTTAATACGCATTTAATACGTTTAAACGCACCTTTAAAAGCGGTAAACAGCGTTTATTACTACTTTTTTTCTTGGCATTTGAGTTATTTTCTGTAAAAAATGGAACTCTGTAAATAAAGAATTAATATAGGTACCTACATAATTCATTAAAAAAAATCAAAATGTCTTTTTGTATTTAACAGACATCAAATCTTTGGCTCGTTTTTAAATGAAAAGAGCAAAATGAAATTTTGTTTCTTGTGGGATAGGTATTTTATGTGTCTAGACTTGAAATTGTTTTTTTATAACAAATAACTGGTGAGCAACAACAGTGTTAAAAAACCAAAATAGTAGTAATGAGCGGTAAATACTTCTATTAATAGTCCAGCACGTATTGGCGCATATTTTATTCCGAAAATTATTCGCCAGGAATTTTTTACATAATTTGGTTTAATACATACAATATTATATACTCGTAAATGTATGTTGTCATGCGGCAACCCGGTCAAATGTTGTTTAAACCGAAACCGAAATGGTTTTAACAAAAGGAAAAAACATATTAGTTTTTTAAGTACTTTAAATTTTTTCCATATTATTTGATGAACAGAGTTTCTTAGTAATGGATTTTTTTAAAGTGAGGCAATGATAATTTTGATTAAATAAAAAGCATTACTGAATTTTCTTATTTACAATTTAGAGAATATAAAAATTATTTTGCATGGGTTTGTTTGGGAATAATTTTTTAAACACAAGGACCAATACCTACTGGACTATAATTCAAAATATAAATATAGAGTACTCAATGGAAACTTTCATTGATATTTTAAATAGCAAAATTTCTCCAAAACTATTTAAATCCCACTGGATTTTGGAATTTTCCTAAGACTTGTTTGTTTTTATAATAATTATATTTTAAGGTGCAAAAAGGTTTATTGTAACGTATTAAACTTTTGGATATTGCAAATTTAAACACTTGACATAACACCAGTGGCGGAACTGCGAAATTCGACATAAATTATTTTAATTTTGAAAACAGGAAATAAAAAATGAGTAACACCCAGTTCTTTATACATTCTGAAATTTCTTGTAAAATTCAAACCATTTTTTATATGGTACACCTAAAGTCAACAGTTTTTTAGACAGGCAGCTCGTAGTGTAAAAAGAAAAACGGCTTACCTTTTTTATGCTTTATGCAGTGCCAATAAACGGTTTGTCAGGAAATATTACATTTCGATTACTTTCGAAAAAACTGGAATGTTATATTGTGATTTTTTTGGGTTCGATAACAAGGGTTTTTAGAAACTTGTCTAATTTTAATATTATTATAGTAGGGGAGTTAACGACAGAAATTTCCGGGTCATTTTCGCAAGCATTATTTTTTTTGTATGAGTTACGTGTGTAATATATAATACTAATATGAACGTCTGCCGGCGCACTCCCACGACAGTGGGTTACAGGAGGGTCACAATTACAGCTGAAAATAAACAAAAAAAAATTTATAGCCGCATACGTGAAACTTATTGTACGTGTCAGTTGAAACATAAGAAGCTTAAAAAATATCGTCTGCCACCTAAATTCGACGACAAACCTCGTCTGCCACCCACATAAGTAAGCGCAAAAAAAATATAAAAAAAAATTATACCCGCAAGGATGAAATTAATGAAAAGGCTTCATTTTATAGTAACAAACACAAAAATAATAGTCTGCCACCAATAAGATACAACAAAGGTCGTCTGCCAAGCCTATGAAGTTGCTGTCGGCATGCACCGCGCGAGCACCACGGCTATGACGTTGCATCTTTATCGGCTTGAAAGACGATCGTTGTTGTTCTAAATTTTTCAACGACTATCATGAAGTTGTTTTTTGTGTTATATATTTATTCGGCGAATTTGAATTTGTTCATTTGTAGAGTATTGAAGGAGTCATCGCGTACACCTATTCTCGGTGTTCAAAATATATCTTAAATTGATGAATTTCGATAAAATATTATTGTTTTACGATGTCATTAAGAAAGACATAATTATTTTTTGATTTTCATTTTAAAGAATTCTATATTTATTATGTACATGTATAATGATGCTGATCTTGTTTTACAACCGTAAAACAATTATACTGTTTTTATTTACCATACTTACGTTGCTTTTGATGTTGATGGTCCCGCGCAATTGTATTCATGAAAACTTTCTTTTTCCACATTTATACTGCAAAATAATATTTGGCATATTACAATTTTTGTAATAAGTCTCCAACGAGTATTGCAATAATGATTGTACATGTTAAATAAGAAACTGCTTATGGGCATTTAAATGAAATTTCAATACAAAATTACGGTTTTTCAAAAGAATGAAAATTTTAATATTTAATAACGCCTTATTGTAATAAAATCAAACTGAAACCGCAATAAAATAAATTAAAGTTTTTAAAAGAATAAAACGAATTTCAATAAAAAAAATTATAAAATTTGTAGACGAACATAAATATAGTTTTCAATTGAGTAGATTAATCACTAAATTTTTATCACACTTACTTTGCTTTTGATGTCCTCTTGTACATGTACACTGAAACATAATATTATTTACAATATTATATATTCAAAACAATTATACCATGGGAATTAGAGTGTGCATACTTAAATAAAAATATGCGCGTATGTATAATGTGTGTATATGTGAGAGACAGAGAAAAGGCATAAGTAAACTTACTTTGATGTTGGTTCCGATGCTTTATTTTTGCTGGAACAACTTTGTATCTTTTAGACACTGCTGTAAACTTTGAATAACAAGTTGAGTGGTATCTCTGATAGTCATTTACTTCTTGAGGCAAAATAACGTTATTTAAATCTAAATTGTTCTTGCGAATTAAAAGAATATATGCACTTTCATTCAAAGTATCATCGAGAAATGTTTGCAATTTCCCTCTTGTTTTTCGACAAAAAACGCAGTACGGCTTCACATTACACATTTTGAAATTTCACATTGGCACGCACTTGTTGTCACGAGACTTTTCATGGATACTGCAAGAACGCTACTGACTGCTCCCACAGACGTGTCCGTTAGATCCGTTAGTCCGTTAGATCCGAATAGATCTAATCTGAAAATTAATATATTCTCGACAGCCGCAGTTTTATGATAGGGCCCATATAGCCCTAATAAAACGTCCGACAGCATTCGACATCGTCCGACAACAGTTTTCTTTTGCGCTTTCCGCCGAGAAGGACAAATAGAGTCACAACGAGCTACTACAATTTTTATCTAAAATAGCTTGATACGTCACGCAATCTACTTTATATTGCTTAGTTTGTCATGTTAAGAATTTTTGCGAATTTCGTCAGTATACAGGGTGCGCCAAACTCAGTGGCCTATTAGAAGTATTTAGATTACGACAGAAGATGTTTTTCTGAAAACTTGGGTGTGGTTATAGGAACTGGTGTTCTATCGTTTAAAAATATTTTGAAAGATGCAGTGTTGCCAGATCATTCTGAAACTCATAGTAACTTCGGAATTTTAAATGAGACACCCTGTATATTATTCTACATTTTGATTCTGATTTATAATACAAATTTTTTTTGTGTATAATATCCTATGCCTATCTCTGATAGTTTTTGAAATATTAATTCATAAGTAAATTTTTGGGGCTAAAACATGCTCCCTAAAAAATCAAATATTTTTGTGACCAAGGCACCTAGAAAGTTAAAATTTTTGCAGAAGTTTCCCAAAATATTGCTTTCTTAGAATTTTGACGAATTATTAAAGTATTTTTATACAGGGCGTCTCAAAAAAATTGTTCCTTCTTAATATAAATAAATGCAAAAAACTCAACTTTTTTAAATAGAACACCCTGTATTTTATTTTTTTAACACAAACTAGAACAAATTTCGTACCAATCTGTATACCATATTCCTATACCTATCTTTAACCGTTTCGAACTTACAGGCATTTTAGAAAATTAATAACTAAATAAAAATGTTTAAAAACATTTAATAGTAGGTTTTGGCAGAATTTG
This sequence comes from Philopedon plagiatum, assembly GCA_963971165.1. NCBI lineage: Eukaryota > Metazoa > Arthropoda > Insecta > Coleoptera > Curculionidae > Philopedon > Philopedon plagiatum. Next base: position 12,807,171 of record OZ020196.1, on the reverse strand, counting down.
TTTAGAAACAAATGAAAAAGAAAACATGTCAAGTAAATTGGCTTTGGGGAAAGGTCTATTTTTTAAATTATCAAACAAAATGGCAAATAACTCTTATTCTAATGCAGAAATTTTGAATTTATTTTTTATACACGGAGAGTGTAATAAAATTATATCAAGAACATGTAGACGATTCAACGAACTGTATCCGAATTCACCTCCAATGACACCAAAAAAGTTTAAAAGAATGGAATGAAATATGTTGCAGTATAATAATGTTAAAGCGCCCAGAATTCAAATTAAACCGGTAACAGGTAATGAAGAAAATGAAATTAATGTTCTGGCATATTTTCATGCATTGCCGCATGCGTCCATATACAGTGCAGAAAACGACTTAGGACTCGCATATAAATCCATAGAGCGAATCTTACATAATCATAAAATGCATGATTACAAACTTATTACACTTCAGGCACTTCAACAAAATGATCCTCTAAAACGTGTAGAATTTTGTGAAATTATATTAGTCCGGACACAGGAAGACCCCGATTTTTTAAAAAAGATCATTTGGACAGATGAAGCTAATTTTTGAATCGAATTGAATGAAGGCATTTTTAATCGAAGAAACTCCCATTTTTGGTCTAGAGAAAATCCCCACTTCGTAAGAGAAAAAGTTTCCAGTATCAGTTCAGTTTTAACGTTTTTTGTTTGCTAATGGATAATAAAATGGCCTTTTGTATTTACGACGATAACTTAACGGGCGCAAAATATTTAGAAATATTAAGGACCACTGTTTCGGACTTTTTAGATGATTTACCATTAAATATGCTTGAAAACTGCTGGTATCAGTTAGATGGAGCACCACCCATTCTACCAATGAAGTGCGCATAGAATTATTTAACATGTTTGAAGACAGATGGATTGGTCGACAAGGACCATGGAACTGGCCCCCAAGATCTCCGGATCTTACCCCATTAGATTTTTATTTGTGGGGTACAATAAAAGAAAGAGTTTATAAAACACCAGTTACCACCAAGCAGGATCTAGAGCAACGAGTAAGGGCAACTCTAGGAGCTATAGATGGAGAAGAAATACGGAGAGCTACAACAGACCATGTAACAACGTCTATTCATGATTGCTTAAGAGCAAACGGGGGGCATTTCAAACAAATTAGTTATTAGTTTTATTTTTGTATTACTTTTATATTTGTTTTTTTGTACAATTTCATTCCTTACTTACCATGTAAGCATAAATTAATAACATTCTTTAATTTTAAAATTGAAGAAAATTTTGCTAATTTGTTTGATAATTTAAAAAATAGACCTTTCCCCAAAGCCAATTTACGTGACATTTTTATTTTTTATTTGTTTCCGGACAAATTCTGCCAAAGTCTACTATTACAATGTTTTAAAACATATTTATTTAGTTATTAATTTTCTAAAATGCCTGTAAGTTCGAAACGGTTAAAGATAGGTATAGGAACATGGTATACAGTTTGGTAGGAAATTTGTTCTAGTTTTTGTTAAAAAAATAAAATACAGGGTGTTCTATTTAAAAAAGTTGAGTTTTTTTGCATTTATTTATATTACGAAGATACAATTTTTTTGAGACGCCTTGTACAAAAATTCTTTAATAATTCGTCAAAATTCTAAGAAAGCAATATTTTGGGAAACTTCTGCAAAAATTTTAACTTTCTAGGTGCCTTGGTCACAAAAATATTTGATTTTTTAGGGAGCATGTTTTAGCCCCAAAAATTTACTTATGAATTAATATTTCAAAAACTGTCAGAGATAGGCATAGGATATTATACACAAAAAAAATTTGTATTATAAATCAGAATCAAAATGTAGAATAATATACAGGGTGTCTCATTTAAAATTCCGAAGTTACTATGAGTTTCAGAATGATCTGGCAACACTGCCTCTTTCAAAATATTTTTAAACGATAGAACACCAATTCCTATAACCACACCCAAGTTTTCAGAAAAACATCTTCCGTCGTTTTCTAAATACTTCTAATAGGCCACTGAGTTTGGCGCACCCTGTATATAAGTCCCTATTTTCGCGGAAAAGATCTAGTATAACTATATCCGCTAGAGTTTAAATCAATTCACTGAATAAATGTATATCATAAAAAACAACTTCGTGATAGTCGTTCAACAATTTAGAACAACAACGATCGTCTTTCAAGCCGATAAATATGCAGCGTCGTAGCCGTGGTGCTCGCGCGGTGCATGCCGAGCGCAACTTCATAGGCTTGGCAGACGACCTTCGTTGTATCTTATTGGTGGCAGACTATTATTTTTGTGTTTGTTACTATAAAACGAAGCCTTTTCATTAATTTCATCCTTGCGGGTATAAATTTTTTTTATATTTTTTTTGCGCTTACTTATGTGGGTGGCAGACGAGGTTTGTCGTCGAATTTCGGTTGCAGACGATATTTTTTAAGCTTCTTATGTTTCAACTGATACGTACAATAAGTTTCACATATGCGGCTATAAATTTTTTTGTTTATTTTCAGCTGTAATTGTAACCCTCCTGTACGCCCCTGTCGTGGGGGTGCGGTGGCAGACGTTTATATTATTATTGTACGTTACAAGCATAACACGTGGGAAAAAAATGAAGCTTGCGGAAATGGTGTAATGAAATATGTCGTTAACTCCCCTACTATAGTTTAAAGTGTCAAAATAAGACAACTAAATCCTTGTTGCTAAAACACATTCTCGTCTTCTTTCAATTCAATCAATTTCTTTCAGTCCGCAATACCGCAATACATCAAATGAAAAAAATCGGTGTTACACAGAAAAAAAAGTTCTTAGACTTACAAGGGGACTACCAAACATGGTAATAACCAATTTTAATAATTTTTATGTATACTGTAAAGGAGTTCCCCATCTGTAAGAGAGGTAAAATATTTTATGCGACTGGCTTTTTCTTTGGAGATAATGGACTTGAAAGTTTAGCTTATAACTTATATTCAGGGGTTTGGTAACCACTGTCGTAGTTCATCAGGGCTGTACTTCGCACGCAGCCAATCAGGGTTCATGTCCACGTATGAACATACTTGTTTTCAGTTTTATTAAGCTGGGTATTTTAATTTTTTTTCGTGATGTTATATATGTCATGTCAAGTATCTACGAAACTACAGCCTAACTAAAATCCTCTGACTCTCGTACTAAGGCAGAACTTCTCTACAAGCTTATATAATAGTTAATTAAAATCGATTATTAACGGGTCTGGCAGTCTCCTTGTCAGAGGAATTAACTGATACCTTAATTCAAGTAAAAGAATATCAAGGAAAGAGCATTGTTTTTTTAAAAGCACTTTTACAGCGAAGAAAATTACTGATTTAATTAAAAGCTTATTGGTTATATTTAAATTGGTTAAGTATATTTTCTGTCAGTTTCGACAACGCTAGACCGCTATAATTTGACAGCTAAGAGTTTTAAATTAACACGTGTAAGAATAAGACAACTAAGTTTTATACTATGAATTTGTTTCTGAGTTTTTTCGCAAATTTCTAAAGAACAGGGCAATTTTAGTACGTAGGTACTTTCCACAATAATAGAACTAAATTCATTCTAGCAATTCGTTTCAAGATGAAAATCATTTGGAAACCAAGATAATCGCTGAAATATTAGTATAAATCAAATTTTTAATAACGACTTATTAACAATGACAGGACAAAAAACTGGCAGAACCTATCTGGTCAGCTAGAGGATCTAAATAATTTAAACCTGTACTAAAGCTTACATCTTTTTAGTGAACCTGAGCGTTAATGTTTCTTATTAAGTACCAGTTTGTTCGATTTTAACTTTTTACTTAATCATTTTTCCATAATAAAGTAACCATTTTCTTAATCCTATTAAATGAACATTCAGCAGAAGATGACATACTCTTATTATAATTGCAACAATAAGTAATGAAGGTTGTCATTCAAGACAGTATCATAAACTAAGATACCGAATAACGGAGAAAATAGCCTTAAACCCTAAAAAGGCAGATAAATTACATACAAGTTTAAACACATGTGGATTTGAGCTATTCTGTCAAGAACCTACTTAAAGACGCGTGTATTTCTTATATCAAGAAAGTTCTTTCAGACTGAGAATACTGCTTATTTACAGAACTTTTTAAAAAAAATTCTTGAAGCAACAATATTTTTTCCGTATAGCGGATACTATATAGAATTAGAATCTAAGTTTTCCAATGACGATGCTATAAAAACTAATAAATCTAATACTGTTATCAACTTATTGTTCCTAGAGTTTAAGTGGTGAGAATTAAATTTCATTGTTTTTACAAACACTTGGAAAAACCAAACATAGAAAAAAACGCATCAAGCGACGCAAATTGTTAAAGGGGTTAAAATAAACAATAAACAATTACCCTATTGAAAGTTGATTATCTTAGACTGATTACAGTTCTGTAAAAAGCAGGCGCGGCCCATGAAATTTCAAAGTTGCATATCTCTGTTGCTACTTATGGGACCCATACCAAATTCAGGTTTTTTAATAGTGAGCCTACTAGGAATGTTTTGGTAAAGAAAAAAAATATTTTGCAATTTGCGAAAAATAGTTGATTTTTTGAATTGACCCACCTGGGTAAAAAATTAACACGCTTAGATATTTTATTTATTATTTTTTCTAAACAAATTTTACATCATTTTGTCGACAATTCTTAAATTTTAAGAGAAAAAAATGTGTTAGTAGAAAGTTAGTCATTTGAATTTTTGCAACCGAAAATTTAAATTATTTTTCGGTTGAAAAAATTCAAATGACTATAACTTTCTACTAACACATTTTTTTCTATTAAAATTTAAGAATTGTCGACAAAATGATGTAAAATTTGTTCAGAAAAAATAATAAATAAAATATCTAAGCGTGTTAATTTTTTACCCAGGTGGGTCAATTCAAAAAATCAACTTTTTTTCGCAAATTGCAAAACATTTTTTTTCTGTACCAAAACATTCCTAGTAGGCTCACTATTAAAAAACCTGAATTTGGTATGGGTCCCATAAGTAGCAACAGAGATATGCAACTTTGAAATTTCACGGGCCGCGCCTGGTAAAAAGTATCTTACATGTTGAATGGCGTGACTAATCTTCTAGTTGATAAAATTTCCTAATTTAACTTAAGTTCTTTCTTTTCCAAAATAGCACCAATGCAAGAAAATAATAAATTTGCGTACAGGAACATGTAGGTAGTCATATGTCGGTGTCACTGGGCTCTTGATCATTGTCTCCGTCATAGGTATACCTTAAATTACTTGGCAAAAATTTTTTTTGTGCGAAAGTGTGTTCTAGTATCTACTTATGTGCATAGTGCCGTAATAGAACAGTACTCAATATAAAATAGAAAACGTTTCCAAACTGATATTTCACAGGTATGTAATCAGCAAATATTATCTGCAAGAAATATTAGCTAGTGCCCCAGTTTCTAAATTATTTTAATTTCAGTTTACTCATGCATTTAATAATTATTAAATTAAAAAATGTAATTTTGTAAAATAAAAACTCGAATACAATACACTTCACAACAAAGTAAAAAATACGGTTCCGTTCTATCACTTTATGTATTTTCTTTATTAGGGATGGGTGCCGTGTCCTTGTAATATTCTATTACACTCGGTTGCATAAAACTTTCAATCCAGTGTTAAATCCTAATTCAGTGTTAAAAACAAAAGATAGTCAGTGTAACATAGCGTTTCGTCTACAGAAACCGCCCAAAATGTTAGCTCTTCCATGATTAAATAGACAATTGCATTACAAAACCCTTGGAGATGTTTATTTGTTGTTAACTCTGAATTAAACTAATTCGACAATATGCTGGGATTTAATTTGTGTCTTTGGTAAAACCTTTGATAAAATCTTGGTTAATTTGGCAAAATTTTGCATTTCAATAGAAAAAATTTAGAGAAAAATCTTGTATTAAATATCTAAAATTAGCATTGTACACTTCTGTACTGCAGGTGGGCATTTAATTCATTATCATTAACTAACTGCATACATACTGAAATATAAAATGTAGGAAAAACAAAACCTATTTATAATTGCACTTTAACATAAAATTTGGACTATTTGAATAATGTACCACAGTGTTCTTCAAAATTTTGTAATTAAAACCATTTTTTCCAATTTTTGTGTAAAATTATAATTCTACGGTGGAATGATAAGAAGAAATTTCATTAAGGGAAAGGGAAAAATTAGAAGAGTTTATTACTGGGGAATCGAATAAGAGATCAGGCTTAATTAAGGATTTTACGGGATATTTGTGCGGAACGTCAGGAAAATATTAATAAAGAGTAAACAACTATGTACAGCTTGGATAAAGAATGTATATTTTTTTAAATAAAATTAAATTTTTCCACTTCTACTATTTTTAGTAGTAGATATTTTTACTTTTCAGTATAATTGCAGGATTTTCCCCCTTTGTGTATTTTAGGTCATTATTATTCGTCCAAAGGAACACACTACACTTTAAAAGAAGCACAAGACAAGTTAGGTACAAGTCTTTATGCTTAGCTTCACACGACCGCCTCCGATCGCCCGAATGCAAACGCCAATGTTTTCGATTTCTTTTTAACCTAAGCCTTAGCCAGCTTTAGTGTAATCATGGCTACGGAACACTAATTGTGCAAGTGTAGCTTGCACTTGAGACCGATTTTTGCTATATTTCAGTTATGTTTTCATGACAAATAGGCCAAAAATGCAAGGTTATGTACCCTATAAAGTTTGTTTCTTTCTATAAAAAAGTTTAATTCGTTCAGTATGATTGTTATAATTTTGCTCATTGGCAGTTGATTCGTTTTATTACTTAGTCTGCAACAATGTAGACTTACGTTATTAGTATATGACAAACAAGGACGAGTAAATTTTCAAACATGACGAAAGGGTGAAAGTATTGTATAACATTGTATGTTTTGTCAAATATTTGGCTTACATGTTGCTATTTTTTGACGTGCACATTTTTTATAGAAAAGAAACGCTATCATACCTGAAACGTTCTCAGTCCTTATTTGCCATATATTGAAAACATGAGAGAGATACATTGCTGTAGATCCGGTAGAAAAGCGAATTCAACTAAACTTAAGCGAAGTGTTTCCAATGAAAACAATTATTATAACACTGATACCACACGAAGAAAACTTAAGAAAAACGAAAAAAACTGTATATAATAGAGAGTGACTTAAGACCTTAATACGTCTTCGGTTAAAATTATTGTTAGCACAGTAGATAGAACAATTTTGGAATTATGTTGTAATGCTTTTTAGGTATTTTTGGTATTGAACAAAATTACAAGAACAGTTTCTTTGTTTCTTTGGTATAAACTCTTGTCGATTCTAAGGATTAATATACCTACATAATATGGAATAATATAAAGCAGTATCACCTCAAAAAACTTACTAACTGTTAACATACTAATAACTGCATGGCCTAAAATATAGTGGACATAATTAATTGATACCTGCGTTTAAGGCATATTACCAAAACCTAAATTAGTAAAGTGTTTGAGAGTATATTACTTTATATTATTCTTGGTATATACTACTACTAAAATTAATTAACGCACTACAACGAATTTATCATAATTTTAGTAGCGATTTTTTTCTGAACCCTTAATCCGACTGTGAATTATTTTTTTTTTAGTTTGTAGGTTTATTCTTTAGGAATGTTAGTATACTAGTATTGTTTTAAAAAATATATATTTTTTACAGTATACAGGGGTTTAACAATAATGTGAGTTTTTCCTAAAGTTTGTCGCGCTCTATGGATTAGACTAGCCATAACTGTGATTCACATTCACAACTAGACTGTAGCATTATTTATTCTTAACATTTTTTTAAATTCACTCTGATCTCTCAGTCATTGAACGAGATGCAGGGTTTCTTAAATAAAGATGTTTTTTGCTAAATGACCTTTGAAAAATAACAAAAAATGAAAATTGCCTTTATGACGTGGGTGTAAAATGTTATGGTGTAACTTGCAAGAAGTCCGGACTTATATCCCATTAAACACCTCTGGTACATCGTTGGTAGGTGGTTAGGAACTTCAAAAATTTCACCAAACAATTTGGAAAAGTAGGACAGAGACTTGTTGAACTCTGGAATAGATCAAAATGAAGTAGGATTAGGCGTGCGTCGGTGTCAAGCGTTTATACGCGCAAACGGTGGTAATATTCGCTATTGACAATAACTAACTATTCAATTTTCTATTACTGTACTTGTACTGCTTAATCTTTAAGATTTATTATGCAAAGGTTATTTTCTTGTATGTGTTCCTTTAAATTTTTTGGTGTATTTTCTTAATAAAATTAATTCGGTAATTTTTACCAATTGTTATTTTGTGTTATTATTCAAGATACATTAAATAAAAAACATCTCTTGTTAAAAAAATCCTGTATCTCTGTTAATACTGTCCAAAATTGATTTTTTTCAAACAATACTGGTATACTTATTTTTCTAAAGAATGAACCTACAATGTGAAAAAAGGTTTTTTACTTTTTACCCAACCTTTAAAATCTACAGAAGCTTATATCAACATGAACTGTATTTTTTTCAAGACAGTTCTTAAGCCTCGAGCTCCGATCGGCTTAATTCAATTCTGATTAGAAGCCCTAAACAGACCCTTGAAATAATTTACCCTGACTTGTATAGGTACTTTTCTGGACTTATGAACAGTATCAGAGCCGACTTATTTTTTAACACTTTACTAGAAGAAAATTTGCTTTAGATAGTTACGATGGCTTTTTGCATCTTCCAGCGCCAATTCCTTCTTAAGATCTTATTTCTCACAATAAAACTCAAAAATCGAAGACCATGTGTCTATTTGCATAGGGTATTTTAAGTAAAAAATCACTTTTAGTCTTTTTATAGCAGCAGAAGGGTATGCAGCTGGCTATTCAGAAAGAAAGCGTACATTTCTATTAAACTAGATTTAAAGTGGTAGAAAGTTCCAGATAACTTTATTGTGTTTACTGAAAAACCTTTAAAGAGTTTAAAAAGAAGCAAATACCTTAATCGCTTATAAATTGTCAGTACACACAGCTTGACAATAATTTAACTTGGTGCCAGCACTGTGGTAATTAATTTAAATTGAACCACTATATCTTCAAATCATAACCTTCTCAATATGCTACACGGGATAGAGACAATTTGTCTTTGTCTATTGTTATTGTTTAAATATTATTGAAAATGATCAAGATGATTTAAACTTTGTAAACCCGGCATTAGCGAAATATGTGACTCGAGGCAACTTTCTAAGATGGTGGACAATGCATCCATCCCTCTATCGCGTTAATTTACATTTACAGTTGAGAAATGTCTCTGAACAATATTAAAATAAAATCTGCATTACATTTTTGGACTACAAAGGTATTTTACTGGCCGACAAATCCTTTGAACTGGAACGTTAGGGAATTTTTCGATATTTCTTTAACCAAAAAAATATAATTTTGTATAAATATACCTACTTCCGCCTTGCCAAGAATATACTTGGTTTTATCGCAAAGTTTCGTTTATTTCTGAACAGCAAGCTGTATACCTTTGTGGGACTAGCAAAGGGCGAGATAAAATTGACTCTCTATTTACTCACTTATTCCTTTTTAATATCATTAGCAAATGGATATATGACCTGTAATTCAAAAATAAATAGAATTTTACTATTAAACAATATCTGCTTTTTAAAATGCTAATACTTTCTAACGCAATATTATTTATATCAAGCAAATATCGGAAAATATAGTGTAACAAATCTGGGCGAATCCCGGCCCTTATATTTTTATATTCACTGTCGAATCATCAGAAGTCATTGAATAATAAAGGTTGCTCAATATTTAAGCAATATATTTATTATTGACTGGATTGTTAGTTAGCCAATGTTAGACAAGATATGGCTTAAAATCGTTTAACATAACAAAATATCGATATATCAGCTGTAAGTTGACCACACATACAAAAAAACTTGTTCTGACCATATACAGAGATAAGAATTTATCGGACTAGGCGCCATGTCTTAATTTCTGATAAATTATTAGGCTGTCATGTATTATTTTGAAACGCTAAATTACTTTCATATTAATTACTAAATAATGATGCAAAAGTGGTTCGTTTCTGATTATGTTGTTGTTCGTTTAAATAGCTAAATTTTGTTTAATAATTGTGATAATTATTGATATATGCACATTTAAATGTTTAAGTTCATTTGCATTTGCAATATGCAACAAGTAGCTTATGACCGCGAACCATTAAAAGATCAACAGTGTAAATTGCTAATTTTTTTTTGAGTAACCTAGAAACATTTTTTAAATATTTATAAATAAAGCTGCTCACCGTGAGTGCCTCCCCAGTAGCATTACATTTCGGGGAGCTCGGCCGCAGCAGCAATTAGGGACACGCTACCACAAAAAGTATCGCTGTTTGGTATCGATGCTCTACTTGGTATCGAAATGTAAACATCGATACTCCATAGTATTGATACTTACAACCGAAGAGTGAATAAAAGCCATTTTTTTATGTAGAGTAAGTTCGGGTAATATGGCCTAGGCGGCTTATATGGCACACCACCGTATGTCTGAAACGAATCGCCGCATTGTGTCAAATTTTGCGTTAGTTTGTTCTTGTATCTCCCCCATCCACCCTAGTCACATCTTACCGTGCATGGAGTTCGGATGTGTTCGTAAGAAGCAAATGTCGATTTTAACGGTTTCTGATCTAATTTCTCGGTAAGTTATTTTAGTTGTATATTACTTTAAAACATCCATAAATTTTAATTTCACCCTTTCTACTTAAATTACACATTCTTAGGTAAATACTTGGCCATAAGGTTGTGCTTGTTTTAATTTTAATTTCCAGGTTATAGATTAGAATTGTTAACAGGTGCTCGGCGGTCAATATGGCCTACCATAGGGTGGGCTTATATGACCTGGTAGGCCATATTACCCACCAATTTTTTAAAGACGATTTAGGATTTTGTACAAAAAATATTTATTGTAGTATTGAGAGGCTTACTGACTTTATTTCAGGGTATGGCTTTAAAAGTATTAGATTCCAAAAAAAAAAGCGCCAAACATGGAACAAAGAATCCATGGAGAAGGCCATAGAAGATTTAAGGAATAAAGAAATGGACTCGCTCAAAGCTTCTAAAGTGTACAGTGTTCCCGGAACAACACTAAGGCGTTTAGCAGCAAAAGACGCATCCATTGCGTTAGTTACATGCGCCAAGTTAGGTAGGAACACTACCTGTAAAAATCGAAAAAATGCTTGTAGATTATGTTCTAACAATGGAAGCAACGTTTTTTGGATTGGTGCGAAAAGATGCTATGACCTTAGCATACCAACTTGCAGTTAGAAATAACATCCGCCACTCCTTTCCTGCTAAGAACCAAAGCGTAATAGGGTAATATGACCCCGGGCCATAATACCCTACCATGTTTAAATCTTGTCTATTTGTCAAGTTCTTTAAAATATTTTTTTTTTCAGTTAAATTTTTGAAATGTTATTTGTTTATTTGACGTAATATGATAGCAGATAGGTTAATTGGCTGGATTAAACAATAAAGTCCGACTGGTGACAAATACAATAATTCCTATTTTAAGTTAACCTCATGGTGTGCCATAATACCCGAACTTACTCTAACTCTAAATATGACATCCTGTCATGTTGTCGTATGTTACAAATGTTAAAAAAGTTCACTTAAAATCGGCTAATGGCGTAAGTAGTCGTTCGCAAGGAACACAAATAGTCGTCCGCGCATTGGTACAAATATATATATATATATATATATATATATATATATATATATATATATATATATATATATATATATATATATATTGGTATCGATACTAAGGGTTTGATTTAAGGCAGTGTCAGTATCGATACTGGTAAAGAATCGGACAAAAGGTTTCGATGCCAAAAGTACTCGGAATCGCTACTAAAGTATCGATACCATTTTTTTTTTTTTTTCCTTGGGCTCCGTCCGAGACCGGAAGCACTGCGGCCACTAGAGGCCTATTGTGCCTACCCAATAACTTTTGTTACACCCACTCTGTTATCCCAGTTTCCTGCACAAGCCTGTACAGGTCCACAAGGGAGCGGGTGATCAATTCCTCCGGTTCTAACTTTGGTTGCCCGAACAGTTGATGGCGCTTGCGATCTAGTGACTCGCAATTATATATAATGTGCTGAACTGTTTCCCTGTCCCTACCGCATAGTCTGCAGCTAAGGTCTCCCTGGTACAGTTTCATTTTGTTGAGAAGGTCCTTTACAGCCATGTGTCCTGTTAGTACCCCTACGATTGTCCTCAACTGGATCCTGCTCAGATTTAGCAGTTGCCTGGTGAGTCTAGGATTGGGATCGATACCATACTAGCATCGACGTATCGTTCGTATCCCTAGCAGCAATTCAGTTTAGCTTTACCGTCGTGTGTTTCTTGATTCTATTTTTCTATCGCGTCGCTGTGAATTTGGTAAAAATTATTCCGAAAATGTGGAGTAACACGCGACTGTTTGCGCACAATGTTAGGTTTATATGGGAATTTCCTAATTTAAAATATTATAATGGGTCGCAAATAATATGTGATTTCTCAGCGAAGTTTATTGGCCTTTAAGATATCTTTATGTATAAGGCACGTAAACAGTGCAACACATCAATTCAAAAAAAGGGCCAACACCCTTATATACACAACAAAATACTTCATTATCCTTTGGTTAATCCTTGTGAATATTAGATGACGCGCAAAAAAAGCTATATACTTTAAATGACGAGACAGGTATTTGTGGTAGAGAACAATTTAACAGTGTTATAGTAGCAGTGCTGATACGGATCCGTTAAATACATAAGTTCAGAGACCATTTCAACTACGCAAATATAACATCTGTAGATGTCGAACGGTCGTTTTCTTTATATAAAAAAAAATTCCCCGCGTCTGACATCGCTTATGGAAGCGACTGTAGGGATATACGCCATGCTGCAAATATAAAGCCGAGCCAATCCGGATTTTTATTGCTTACTGGGTAAGCATAACATTTTCATATTATATAAAGTATTATTGTCCCTTATACATAGTTGCTTATATTCGCCGCCACTTGCGTGGCACTCCAGCGGGCAGCTTTATTTAGAAGATTATTGTGATGTTTTAAATTTATAAAGTAAGTGCCTAATTTGCAAAATAGACGGAGTTTGTGTAGTATCATACAAGTACCATACCGGACATTATAATACCTACAAGTTATGAGTTATTCAGCCCAAACTCCTTTAATTTGATGTGCCATGGGCAATTTTTTTAAATTCCATTTTACATCCCCATGCCCAGCTTTGTTAAGGCTTGTCCTGACCAGTGGCGGACACAAAAATTTTGAAGTTGCATATCTCTGTTGCTACTTATGGGACCCATGCCAAGTTCAGGGGTTTCATTAGTAAGCCTACTAGGAATGATTTGGTAAAGAAATAAATATTTTGTAATTTGCGAAAAAAGTGGAAATTTTGGTATATCAGTTCCGTCTAGCACGCCTTGTATTTAACGCGCTGAAGTGGCAACAACGCAATCAGGCATGTTAATTAAAATTTCCAATTGAAATAACAATAATTACGGGGTCCAGTTAATTAAGGTAATGCTAACCTGTACGTCAGTAAACATTTTTAATGATAAGAGCTTAACATTTTAATTGCTAGTTTAAAAAAGTGTAATAGCAATCATATCGGGAAAAAGGATTTGAGTTAACAGTTTTTTAGTATTTTGGGATTTCTAATGGGTTCAGAAGTAAGAAATAGGGCTGAGAAGTAAGAAATGGGATAATAGAGTGGAGTAAGAGAAAGAGCAAAAGATTCGGTCTGCTGGGACTTTCTTTATTTAAAATCGACAATCTCTTGCGGTAAACGAAGACTCGACTAATTCCATCCTGTCAATACCAAGCGTATAGTAAGAAGCAAGCAAGAAAAAGCCACGAGCGTCATAACTGACAGAGATCGCAATTATTTCCTTCTATCTCATGTTTAGCAAAGTGGGCATCAGAGGTGCGGTATGGATTATTCTTTATTCATATGATAAAAATAGTAGTGCTGAATGAACTGCACGATTTTCGCTTTGGCCAAATCAGAATCGAAATATAATCCGTCGAATCTACATGCTGCTCTTACTATTGCGAGTGCCTCTCCGATGTTGCCGAATGTAGAATATGGTCAGATTTTATCTAAAGTTAATTCTATTGCATTTGATATAGATTTTGGTTGGTACATTACGAAGTGCATTTACAAAAATAAATAAAGAAGGATGCGTTCAGTACATGGATGCATTAAAATATGAATGGAACGATTCGCAAGCATTGGTAGTTTTCTTTAACGCAGCCGAGGCATCAGCCCATATATAGGGTGGAAATTTCTAATTAGCTGTAAAATAATTTTCGAAAAGGTAATCAGAAAAGTTTTCAAGTCTAACGTCTACTCAGAATTTTTGTCTTTGTATTCCTGTTTTAAACCTAGATTGTGAACTTTTCTGTACCATGCTTGGGTTAGATGAAATTGATAGCCAGACAGACATGTTTAAATAACCACACAACTCTTTAATTTTTGACATGCAAAACGCATATGCTGATGACAAATGTAATACAAAACAAAATATTGGGGGCCCAAGGAAAATTCTATTTTTGATAAAAGTTTCGGCATGTATAAAATACGTTTCTGGCGTTCGAAATCGAAAGCTATAGAAAATGAGCATAATGTGAATAGTTTATGACAAAATTAGTTGTAAATTTCGCAAAAACCGATCAAATCCAGGGTTTTCAATGTTCTACTTTAATTTTATCCAAACTATGCAATACAATATGCATCCTACAAAAAAGTTTTTGTTCCAAAAATATTCATTTAAATATACTTGGTTTAGACGAATCACATTCTTTTTATTTTTTGACATTTTGTATATTTGATAAAAACGGTTTTTATGCGTGCAAGAACTTTGATCAAGAATTCGAAAAGTTTTCCTAAAAATAGGCAATGAAATTTTTTTCGATATGACGCGGAGTTGCGTTAGTTTGATATTTGAATACTCTATAACAACACTTAAAAAAAGTCGTGATTATAACACTATTTGTTTTAAAGAATATATTTGTATTCATATTTATTTTTAAAATTCACTAGTTTTTTCGTTACACCACTGACAACAAAAAATTAACAAAAAGTGGACAAATTTTTAGACAAAAAAAAACCTTTAACTAATAAAAGCTAACCATATAGTAATTTACTCTAAGTATACATATTTACAATAATGTCAACTTTAACACTTAATATTGCCGCAAATGCGTATTTTCCTATTTTTACTAATCTGACAGTCGCTTACAAAATGCTCTGTTTCTGCCAGAGTGGCAGGTGGTGGCAAAACTACTTTTAATATAATATGCTGCATACCTTAGGGCTATAGATCAACCTTAAGTTTGGTTATCGCTTAAAAATAATACTATGGAACACCAATCCATAAGATACATGCATGGGCGCCCGCAGGGGGTGCCAGATTGTGAAATTGTCATACTTTTTATTTCTTAGTAGTAAAATCTTTAAAAATATATTACTTTTTTTGATTTTACCCCCCCTGAGAAAAAAGTCTGCGGGCGCTCATGGATACATGGTATCTAACAAATGTAAGCTGATCCAAATATCGTTACTATTCCAATATAAAGTACTTTACCTTTAAGATATTTCTGGTACAAAATTATATCACGTAGAATACTTTTAGACGGTTAATCGCAAAACTTGATATGAATGGAAGCTACAGTTCTATTACGGCCAAGCGTAGAAATTAAACTACCACAAGTTTGCGTCTCTGTTGCCGACCCAAATGTTGATTTAATGACTTAAAATTCAAGGTAAATGTAGGCGAATATTTCCCCAAATTACCTGCAAAATATGGTGCTTTTATAACAACTTTGAAAAAATACCATTTTTTCCGATTTTATAATTTTTCGGACCACAGTGCATCTGCACTTTATTTCGACATGGCGAAATTTTAATAATTATTTGATCACCTAATATTTGACAGCGGTCAGATTGACCAAGGCAAAACTCTAATTATAACACTAACAACTTCTATCTACCAAAATCTGATGATCCCACTAAGCTTAAACGTAGAAATACTTTGATTAGTGATACTAGTCTTAGGAATACTTATACTTTTCCCTAGGAATTTATAAAATTCCTTTTACAAAGATTTATTTTTATGACGATGGTTAACGATCTAATTTTTTACAGCTCTTCGACTTGTTTTTTCCAAGTCTTTAACCTTTTCCTTGAATTTCACGGGGTAAACGCAAAAGTGACATAACTGGAATCGAAAACAAAACTATTTATCATATGGCAAGTTCAGGCCACCGGAGGTAAACGGCTTTGAAATGGAAAATATGCGCATCGAGGGCGAACAAACTTATCCCTTCTCAAGTTTAATTTCATACATAGTGCCACAGAGTTGACGTCACAGGACGAGGAAAATAATACTAAGAATACAGATGAGGATAAGGCGATATTTTAGAGACGTTGGATGAATTAAAGACGTTTGCTTGATGCTTGTTCCCATGTTCCCAATACCAAATAATAGGTTTAACTGATCTTTATCTAGCATCATTGTCAACAAGAGAGAGAGAGCTATTTATACTGCTCCTTCGAATTCTAAAATACACACAAAAGTCGAATACAGTATCAAGATATTCATTAAATCAGTGATAGACTATGTTCGCTATTGCTGAATGACTACTATTTTTAATTGAATGCTTAATTTATTGTTTTTTTTTTACACTTACGATTATGATTGACCTAAGAATTTATTTGGGGTAAAATAATATATACGTAAACACTACTACTTTTCAATAAAAAGAGGCTTGGTTTAAGGCAAGACAAGCTACAATGCTTTTAGATATTTATTATATTTATGGCTAAAAGGAACTTAATTTTCCCAAAATGTCTGTTATTGTGGCATCGAATAAGGGCATTAAAATATCTCGTGGATATGAAAGCTTACTTACCATTAATGACTGAAACGAATTTATTCAACCCTCAAGAAACCAGCATGACAGCATTTTACACGCAAAATGCAGACAGAACAGCAAGGCCTCCACCAGTCGTAAACACAAAATGGAAAATGACGTCTTCATTTTGATCCACATTCATGCTTAGAGTAGTGGGAGCTGCGTGCCTTACCTATGTATTATTAAAATAAAAATAGGCAGCATTGAAATGAAGACAATTAAATTTGGTTTAATTTTTTTTGTCTTTGAGTAGAGAAAAGATAATAATTGGTGTTAAAATGGGTTTTATTTGTTTATTATTATATTACTATTTTTTTAATAGTAATGCTCTTGTTACAATTGCTTTTGGAATTAAAAGCAATTGTAGTTATAGTTGTTACTTAATATTAAACTATAATTGAAAAAAATTAAACTTAACTAAATAAAATTTGGTTAAGTAAGAATTAAGCAAGAAAAAGCCATGAGCGTCATAACTGACAGAGACCGCAATTGTTTCTCTCTTTCTCATCTTTTGCAAAGTGGGCATCAGAGGCGTGTTATGGATAATTCTTTATTCTTATGACAAAAATAGTGGTGCTGAATGAACTGGCAACGCTGCACGATTCTCGCTTTGGCCAAATCAGAATCGAAATAGAATCCGCCTTATCAACATGCTAAGAGATGCATTGCCTCTCCCATGTTGCCGAATGTAGAATATGGTCATATTGTAGTGTGATTACAGTGCATCAGAGGACGAACTGAGATACCCGCAACTTGATTCAGATAGCTAATGGTAATTTTTTTATTTTGAATTATAAGATTATAAAGTTATGATAATATTTAAGCAAAATTTGCGTATGTACATATAGTATATAGTGCAACTTTGCACTAAACTTTTAACATGCCTGTTAAAGTATACGAATATATGTGATGTAATATGATAAAATACTTAGTCTAGTTAATTCAGTGTCGTACATAAAGTTGGCACTTTAATAGTAAATCATTTTATTTATGATTTCTCAGAAAATTCTATTATTCATAAAATTTTCTTCTTAGGGCTGCCATTAATCACTCATATCGGGACACAAGGCCCGGGGGATGCGTTAATTTTTTTTCAATTTTTACCTAGCTCTAAATACCAAAACACAAAAACACCTGTATTAGAAACAAAAATCTTTATTATACTTAAGTAAAATTCCCTAAAACTAATCAAACATTTATTTATGATTTTCCAGTTTTATATTCCTCCGATTAGGCGATTTTCTGTAGTAATATATTAGGGAAGGTAAAATTATCGAAAACCATCCCTGAAGTTGTGCCTGAAGATTTGTTGCCCTAGAAACTGCTTAGGCGCATTTATCCACGAAAGCAGTTTCTTTAGGGCAACAAATCTGAGAGAATGATATTCTGATTATTTTCCCCTTCCTAAATGTATTTTGTAGATTATTTACCGAATAAAAGTGATAAAAAAAGTTAAAAACCTATTTTATGAATCTTTCCGTTTCTACGATTAAAAGTGACGTGTCTAAATAGCTCTGCTCTCAGTCCTTGACAACCACAAAAATTACGCCTACTGGCAACTAGCATGAAATATCACGGTAGGGTGATTTTCACTTTTTGCAGGGAGATTTTTGCTGAAAGCTGGTAAAAATCGCCCTAAGTTTTCTAGATATGATGTAAATAATCTTTAGAACATCTTTCCGATCTTGGATGTAAGTACTTCTAAATTCTGGACATGATAATTTAAAATTATACTGGCCTTGCAGTATGACCTCAGCGGATTTAGCTAATAAACGATTTCTTTCTTCTGACCACTGGATGGATATTAAGGAAAAAATTCGTTCGCAATTTGCATTGTGCGCAGGAATTGCGAACAGATATTTCCAAAGAACACCGACGTGACGCTATGCACAAATCCGCAAGATACAGGTCTACTGCACCACGCTATTGTAGTGCATTATACGCAAAAGCTTTCTTTTTAAAAACCTTGTAAAATCACGTTTGTTGGTGAATGTGCCTTTTAAAATTTAATTTAAAAAACCTTGACGTCGATCGGGACTTTTAATACCTTTGTCGGTACGTCGCGTCGGGACATGAACTCCAGTAACGGCGACAGTTCCGATATATCGGGACGGATGGCAACCCTATGCATGTATAAAATACGTTTCTGGCGTTATTAGAATGTAAAGTTAATTATAGCAACAACATTAAAAATGAAAATTTATGGAACAACTTAAATCGAAAGCTCCCTATAGGAAATGAGCATGATGTAAATAGTTTATGATAAAATTAAGTGTAAATTTCGCAGAAACAGATCAAATCCGGGTTTTTTCAATGTACTACTTTAATTTTATCCGAACTATCCATCCTACAAACAGGGCTGGCGCTAGGATGAATCGGTGAGGCGACCGGTTTAGGCGCCATACAAGGGGGCATCAAAAATCAATTGGTCCATGGGCAGTGAGGGCGTTAAAATATTTGTTCGCTTCACTAAAAATAAATGCTAACGCCGGCCCTGCCCACAAAGAAAATTTTTGTTTTAAAAATATTCGTTTTAAATCAGGGTTGGCTTGTTTTAAATCAAATGATTTAAATCATGATTTAAATCGTGATTTAAATCAAGTGATTTTTTTGAAAAAAATCAATGATTTAAATCATTTTTCTTCATAATGATATTTTATTAGTACATAATAATTACATGAATGATTATTTTATTTTAACTCGACTTGATTTTATTATCTACCATTATAATAGGTATTGGTAGGCAGTGGTTCCCAAATGTCTCGAAATTCTGGACCCCCAAAATTAGAAATTAGTAACATGCGGACCCCCATGAACAGTTGAGCTTCAAAAATAATAAAAGAATCCTTTGTTAAAAAAATATTTATTTCAAAAGTGCCGATTTATTCAATGCCTTTAATATGGCTTGGCAATTTGCACCAAAAGGCATCATGCTATTTATAAATAAAAACGGCATCCTATAAAAGTAACTGAAAAACTGAACTAAACTGAACAAAATATATTCTCTTTTCTAGCAGAAAAAATATAATATATCAATCATCATTTCATTTCAATTTAAACCAGTACTAAATCTTAAACCTTCTTAGTAAATCTGAACGGAAATTTTTAATCTTGGATCTGAAGCAACATCCAGCCGATTTCTTTGTTTGGATTTTAGCAGAATGTATTCATAGAAAGTTTGTGCACACATACGTCGTGCAAAAGGGCATCAAGTGTTTCAAAGCAAAGGTTGTCGGACCCCCGCAAAATAACCTGCGGACCCCTCGGGGTCCGCGGACCACCATTTGGGAACCACTGGTATAGGGTATAGGTAGCTATATAATATGTACCTATTGCTTTTTGTTCGTGTTTTTAAAATTACCGCGTTCTGTCTCGTTTGCTGAAGTTTGAATTAATATTAATATTATTAAATTTATATTTTCTCCTCCATTATTTTAATATTTACTGCATTTTAATTATTTACTATTGTAACTGTGTTACATCTGAACAAACAATAATGAAATAATACAAACCTAAAAAAATCAAAAAAATCTGATTTAAATCAAAAAAATCTGATTTTTTTGATTTTTTTTAAAAAATCATGATTTTTGCCAACCCTGTTTTAAATATATATTTGGTTTAAACGAATCACATTCTTTATATTTTTTGACATTTTGTATATTTAATTTCAACTGTGATAAGATAACGTTATAAAAACGTTTTTTATTCTTGCAAGAACTTTTATCAAGAATATCCAAAATTTTCTTAAAAATAGGAAATTTAATTTTTTTCCATCACGCAAACTTTATGGAAGCCGCTGTACATATAGAGTAATAAATAATAAATTCACACAATCATTGAATCATTAGTTTTAATTTTTGCAATTATTTTTTAAGTCAATAAGTTATTTAGTTAAAAAGTCTTGTTTAAAGGGACTACGCCACTGGTATATCGATTTCCAGCAACTAAGCCAGGAATATTCTAAAACGTCATGCCTATGACGCTGGCCGTATTTCTTGCTTGGTTCTTACTTTAAAACAGGTCAATATTTAATGTACACTTGATCAAAATGTTTTACTTTTATTGCTTTAAACTTAATTTACAATAAATTAATTCAAAGAATGAAAACGTAATCAATAAAAGAACAGTTCTTATAAAAATAATTTTTTCTCTGTGTAAATACAATTATTATTCATGGCGAGTGGCATATTAGAAGAACTCAGGAACTACTTCAGATAAAATTTAAAAAACAATTGATCAGATGTGTAATAGATTGCAATCCAGCCTCTAAAGATGTTTTTAAAGATGCAGCGTTACTATAGCTCTTTCGCCAACTGAAGTAACTTCCGAATTTTAAATTCTTAAGTTTGACTCTCCATTTTAAATATATCTTAAATTAAAAATGTCTAAACTTAATAGATTTCAAGATATTGGCATTTGAAACCGGTTCAAACCGGTAGTCGACCTCTGGTGCCAGGCAGTACCAGCCTGCGCAATACATGTGCGCGCGCACATTTTTTTTTTGTTTTTGGGGGGAACTTTTTTTCCCACTTCTGTTTTCGACTTCTTTATTTTGTCGTTTTTTTGACATTGCGCAGTAGACGCGTATCACGCGCAAACGTAGCGTGCTAGACATATGCTCGGAATTTCAGGGGATGTACTTTAGAGTCTACAATCAAACACATCCGCTTCTAAGAATATATCTCCAATTGTAAAGCTACAACTACGTATTTAACTTTCTAACTTTTTTCTCAACTTTTTTATATTTTTCGTTTTTTGACATCTGCTCAGTAGACTAAAATGCGTACCACGCGCAAACCCAGCGTGTTAGACATGCTCACAGAATTTCAGGCGGTATACTTTGGTGTCTATATTCGAACCCATCCACTTCTAAGAATATATCGTTAAGCTACAAGTACGTATTTGACTTCCTAAATTTTGTTGCCCAATGTTTTTTTCGAGTTCTTTATTTTTCGTTTTTTGGCATCTGCGCAGTAGACCAAAATGCTAGACATGCGCACGAAATTTTAGGGAATGTACTTTGGTGTCTACATCCATCCACTTTTAAGAATATATCTCTAATAGTAAAGCTACAACGGCGTATTTAACATTAGAGACCGGATTTCAATATTACATGACGCAAAAATGGAAAAAGCAAATAAAATTAAATTAATATTATATTTTCTCAACAAGTCATAGGTGACATCCTTTCAGGACCAGGCATCGAAAAAACGAAACATTATTACGATCACTGGGATTACAGCCATCGAGACTATAATACCAAGGATGAGACGCCAATAAAAAAAATTGATTTTATTTGGCGCACTCGGTACTGCCCTTTTAACGAGACAAATTTCACGTGCATAAAGTACCAGGTTTAACCCACGCCTGGTTTTGCCAGAAATCGAGCGCTACGGGCTTAGGCGAGAGGCGCGCAGCGCAGAGGGGGGATTTATAGCGGATTTACAGGATAAGCTAGTGACTAGACTATTTAGAATTTCGACGATACCATAGGTATTGAGAATTTTCGTTCTGTAAGAAATTCACAAGGGAGTTTTGCCTTTGGCTTCCGTTGCGCTAACATCTCTCGGTCGACTACATAGTTAGATTTCGGGTTAGATCGCCTAGAAGCGGTGAGTAGAGTGTTTTGTGACGGAATACGAAGGGAAGCTCCACGGCCTGTTGAGGGGAGTCTTTACCAAATCCAAGGGGGGTGAGCGATGAGGCCTAAAATCCCTGTTCGTGCTGCGTTTTTTCATCCACACAAGGTGGACATGTGACGGCCATGTCTTGTTGTGGGAGGAGCGTAGGGCGGAAGTGTGGCTTAAAGAAAAGGTCATGCGCAATAGACTCTACCAGAGGGGGGAAACTCCATAACCTCAACTGTGCCAAACCGAAAACATTGACGTTTTGTCATTTTTTATCATTGTTATTGTTTGTATTCGGAATCTCCGAGGGTACATACCCGACAAATCGGAGATTCTAAGGGAATTACCACCCAAACTGGGTAACGTGTAAGCCATCCCTAAGGGTAGCTAGGGCTCTGGTTAAGCGCCGGACCGGGTGGAGAGCTGGCCAACCTGTCCCATGGACGAGGGCCAATAACAGGTGAAGAAAGAAAGAAGAAGAAATTCACAATATTGTATGTGGTACGGAACCCTTTTTTTATTTCACACAATCAGGCCAATGTCCATGAAATAAATTATATTTGTCACATACCGTATACGTACTTACCTAATTAATTTTCGGCATCGACGCCTCAGGTAACGTGGCCAAGTTTACTAATAGTACGTCTTAGAGGAAAGCGGCTTATTTTCTATCTCAATTTTTATGCCTTATTCAAGAATATAAACTTTCGGTTTATCAGGGACTAGAAAAACTTGAAAAGGCTCCCGGATTAAACCGAAAGTTACTGCAAGACATGGACATGTAAAGCGTTTTCTGTAAGGTTTACTATTAGTAAGCAACAGGCTGACAAATTTAAAAAGAAATATATATTTCCAATTTCACATCTCAAAAACTATTAAGTTTAGACATGCAGTGCCTCAAATAAAATATATTCGAGATTTTGGGCAAAATTTAAATTTGAAATAAAATGTATTTTGTTAAAATCCGAATGTTGCTGTCAGTTAGTGGTGGAGCTGGCAACGTTGCATCTTCAAAAATAATTTTAATGGTTAAATTATACATCTCCTACGCCTCGACAAAAATTTCAAGAGCATATCTGTATTAGTTCCTAAAATTTTTTAGTAGGCCACTCACCGTCAATATCATTTATGTAATGCATAATTGAGGAGCTCCATTCAATAAGGGGACATGCGCTCGGCCCGGCCGGACTAACCCCTCCTTTCCAACCTTTGTGCGTAGCGATTTAGAAATAATTAAAAAACAATACCTTAGCCTTGATTCTCAGCAAACTTCCAGTGGGAGAGATGTTCCTCATAGTCTAAAGAACAATCGTGCAAAGGCACGAGATATTTTGACAAAACATAAACAAATTAGAGCAGGTTTAATCCAGCGTTGCGCGCCGCGCGTACATTTCGATGCGTGCGTAGTAATGTTTGAACATTACAGATGATATAATTTGACTTCTACAATATAACATAATTATTAAAAAATAATGTAATTAAGTATAGGCATGACCGATAACTTTCATAATATTGTACACTATGTACAGTCACCAATTTTGAATACTTCGATGAAGAATAATTATTTTGTTATAACTCATAATCAATACTTGACTTGATAATATGGAAAATTTTTATTTATTAAAGTTATCAAAAAAGTAAAGGTACTTAGGCTGCGAAATTTTCTTTTCTTTAGTTTTATTTCGATAATACACAATGCTTGATAATTAAATACACTACAAATTTTACAGTAATGATAAAATTAATAACTTTTTGCATAATATTTCTAAACATGCACTTTTTAGCGTAATCACAATACATTTTAATAAAATACTGTTTCTTTAAATGAGTTGTAGTTCTGATTTTGAATTTAAAAAACTTTTGTTTTTTTTACGTTTTGGCAGAGTCGAGTAATTATTACTCAAATTAAACAAAATAATTATTATTCATCGAAGTATTCAAAATTGGTGACTGTACAATATTATGAAAGTTATCTTTCATGCCTATACTTCATAACATTATTTTTTAATAATTATGTTATATTGTAGAAGTCAAATTATCTTCTGTAATGTTCAAACATTACTACGCACGCATCGAAATGTACGTGCGGCGCGCAACGCTAGATTAAATCTGCTCTAATTTGTTTATTTTTTGTCAAAATATCTCATGCCTTCGCACGATTGTTCTTTAGACTATAAGGAACGAACAACTTTCCCACTGGAAGTTTGCTGAGAATCAACGTTAAGGTATTGATTTTTAATTGTTTCTAAAACGCTACGCACAAAGGTTGGATTGCTACATTCAGGGGTTAGTCCGGTCGGGCCGAGCGCATGTCCCCTTATTGAATGGGGGGCTCCTCAATTACTTTCAGCTAGGGATGTTACGGAATAGCTTTTTTTTGTACCTAGTAGGACCTGTACCTGTTCCAAACACAAATCTATTCCAAATACCTATTCCAGGTCCAACCTATTCCGCATCAAATTTATATGATGGGTGACAAGCGGCTGGCGCTATTCTGGCTGCATAAGCATTAAGCATATTCAAGTGATATTCGAGCCGAGAATTTTATTACTTTTATTTTTAAGAATATTTGTTTTTTTAATAATAGTTCTATATTTTTGGTTATTTTTCTATTTTTTAATTTCTTCTGATGAAAAATAAAACATCCTATCCCTATATCGCTTATACTTTTTTTAGTGACATAGGTAGATAGATAAATCAGGGACTTCGTTTCTATCAGATGCTATTGAAAGTTTTTAGCATTACAGTCCATTTATTTTACATATTATGAAAACAAAAATACGCGTCCAAATTTCATTCAGCTGATTCGATAATAGGTAACCGATCCAATTTAAGAAAATACCTATTTCCTATTATACCTGTACTCGAATTGTACCTGTAACCGACAACCGATTTCACTGTAACAAGAGATTCCAAACGCGACAGTGCGCCGTAACCCGTCAATAGGTATATCTGATATCTGGTAATAGGTACACGGAATAGGTAGGTGATACCTATTCCAAAAGAACAGGTCCAGTTCCACTGTAACATCTCTACTTTCAGCTGCAAATCTTTTCCGTGAAAAAAATCTATTGAAAGTTAATAAAAACATTTTATGGCTAAAGCCGGCAAAAAGGACCCTAAATGTGAATGGGTAAAAAAATTATGTTATTCTTATTACCTCTCACTACACACTTAATCTATAGCTACCATAGACAAAATATATTTAGACCTTCACAACGTATTCGCGACACCAGCTGAATCCGTCCAATGTATGGGCGAAAAAGTGCGTTTGTACGCATATGGCGCCAGTCACGTTTTTAAACGACGGTTCTCTCGAGGCATGAGCACTCACGTCTCGCAAAAGTGGTTGTTGAACTCAATGACGCAACTCGGCGATCAGAACCGGACCCAGTTGTAATCACTGAAGGAAACACATGGAATACAGCTGTTGTAAATGCTGAAGTTGCTATTTCCATTTGCAAAAATACTTTTAAGTTTTGAGTTATTAAGATTAACTCTAACCAAATAAATTGTCTATCTTTTATCTTAAATGCACTCCGGTGTTGAAGTGAACACACACACGGAGAAGTAGAAATATTTATCGGTGACGTATATTGAGTGTGGTCAAGGTGTCAGAAAGGCACTGATGGGGTGTGTGTGTGTGTATTAGGGGCATTGTATAAGGGGTAAGATGGTGTAAAAAGGTCATATATAGTGTCAATGCCTCCTTCCCCTATATTGCATAAGGGTGAGTGAGTGTCCAAAAGGCATATTTGCGCTTTCGCCAAAGGAGCACTAAAAATACTAGTGGATTAGGGTAGAGGGGAGTATTTTAAAAGGGATGGTGAAAGAAAAAAGCGCTTTCGCCAAAGGATCGCTAAGATATCAGTGGATTAGAAGGGTGAGTGTCCAAAAGGCATATTTGCGCTTTCGCCAAAGGGGCACTAAAAATACTAGTGGATTGGGGTAGAGGGGAGTATTTTAAAAGGGATGGCGAAAGAAAAAAGCGCTTTCGCCAAAGGATCGCTAAGATATCAGTGGATTAGATTGACATGGGGCCGTAAGTAAGTAGCGCTTTCACCAAAGTATCAAGTGCACACACTGTAAATAGGTGTAAAAATATTTACATCTTACCATAGAACTTGGTTTGTTCAATAATTATACAGGATGGGATGCCAATCCAATAAAATATACACATAGTTTTGGTAATTTTTTTATTTACTATTTTACTTCTTAAAACAGTTGCATATTTTATTTCTATTGTTTAGAATACTATGTTTATATTTTATTTCAACTTTCAATTTTGTAAATGTAACGTTTAAAAAATTAAGAGGGGGGACATTAAAGAGACGCACTGTATATGTATAAACTGAGCTATTTTCGAGGAATTATCGACAGTTTTGTATAGCAAGAAAACTCAGATTTAAGCCAACAAGCTATACAATTTTTGTTAAAATCTCACTAATGGTTACATTTTTATCATTAATAAAAAGAATAATTACAAGTAATATATTTAGCATTTATTACTCGATAAAAGATTCACGTCATATGAAATAAATTTTGAAGTACAGGGTGTCCCATTTTCGGCACTTTTGCGGGGTATCTCCCTTATTTTTAAAGATAGAGGGTTGCGGTTTTCGCGACAGTGTGCTACTTTTTGATGAAACGAAAGATGGCATAAAAATATTTTTCATGGCCCCCTTCGTTTTTGACGTACAGGACGAAATTGATTTTTTTCCATTTTCGGACCCCCCTCGCATTTCAGTTATCTTGTAACCTATAAAAAAAAGTAAAAATGGATCCTATTAGAGTTTTCTACGTAAAATCGAGTGGCGTGGTTAGATTTTCATCAGATGTGATATTTTTCGAGATATTAACCAAATAAATGTTTTTTTAAATGGAACACCCTGTATATTTCTTAACCATTAAGTTTCCCCTTTCGAGAGCTTTTCAAAAATATATAACACTTTATAGCTATTTTTTATTTTAGCCCTTAAATCGAACTATTTAATTTTAAACTTTAATTTTGCGTAGTTGGCCGTGTTTAACAAGTGGTTTAACGTCAATTCAGGTATTTAGATTTAAAAAAGAAACTGGTTAAATCCTGTATTTTCATTAACTTATTAAAATTGGTATTATTTTTAACCTACAACACTACTTGATATCTAGATATATAGAAAATCCTAACCAGAACTAAAACTGTTTAGTTTTTAATCACTTAAAGATTAAATTGGTTGTCTTGAATTATTAATAGCAAATAAAAGTCAAATTTAAAAACAAAACATACAAAACTTTAGGTAACGAAAAGAGCTAGAATGGATTAAATGGACTAACTCTTTTCGTTACCTAAAGTTTTGTATGTTTTGTTTTTAAATTTAACTTTTATTTGCTACTAATAATTCAAGACAACTAATTTAATCTTTAAGTGATTAAAAACTAAACAGTTTTAGTTCTGGTTAGGATTTTCTATATATCTAGATATCAAGTAGTGTTGTAGGTTAAAAATAATACCAATTTTGATAAATTAATGAAAATACAGGATTTAACCAGTTTCTTTTTTAAATCTAAATACCTGAATTGACGTTAAACCACTTGTTAAACACGGCCAACTACGCAAAATTCAAGTTTAAAATTAAATAGTTCGATTTAAGGGCTAAAAATAAAAAATAACTATAAAGTGTAATATATTTTTGAAAAGCTCTCGAAAGGGGAAACTTAACGGTTAAAAAATATACAGGGTGTTCCATTTAAAAAAACATTTATTTGGTTAATATCTCGAAAAATATCACATCTGATGAAAATCTAACCACGCCACTCAATTCTACGTAGAAAACTATAGTAGGATCCATTTTTACTTTTTTTATAAGTTATAAGATAACTGAAATGCGAGGGGGGTCCGAAAATGGAAAAAAATCAATTTCGTCCTGTATGTCAAAAACGAAGGGGGCCATGAAAAATATTTTTATGCCATCTTTCGTTTCATCAAAAAGTAGCATACTGTCGCGAAAACCGCAACCCTCTATCTTTAAAAATAAGGGAGATACCCCGCAAAAGTACCGAAAATGGGACACCCTGTACGGTCCTGTCTATCACAAGGCAAACGTTCGACAAGGCGCAAGCCCGCAGAAGACCGTCTGTGTTTACGGATTCAGCTTGGTAAATTTGCCACATTCGCAAATGACATTATTTCTCTATTATATATTATTATTTCTCTATGATAGCTACACTCATTGATAATTATTTAGAAATCATAGATAAATGTGTTCGTAACAAATCGAATTTTTTCTGCAACGTATCTAAATATTTTACAAGTCCACATTCCAAGAACAGATATACTTATATTATTAAAATATTTTGATTATTTTGTTGTGCATAATCAATAAATAATACCACTTCTGTCAAGTACGTAGTTCTAGATTGATAAAGCGATGGAGAACTTTAATTATTTGGAAAATAATGTTATATTTTGTGTCTATTAGAAAAAGCCTAATATTCCTGGGCGCCTGCGAAGATTGTTGGTCGGAGCTCAGGCAATAACTACTTGAATACAAGGACACAATGCTTATCTGTGACGTCATCAGCCGTGGTCATATGAATAAATGAATACAATATTATATTATATGCTTTTTTTGGATTTATGTTTTTGTGTGACTTATAAATTTGCACTTTAGACCATCATTATTTAAATATTTAAACTTGCATTTGGGCAAATTATGCGTTAATAAGATCTAAAATATGTATAAGTGATAAAAACTATAATGATTTTAAAAAGAACTACTTTGTGTAAAATGTTTTACTGTAGTTTTTTTAGGTACATATTTTAAGGTGAGTATTAATACCAATTATAAAAAATAATATCTTCTATTAAACTAAGAGATCCTAAAGATTTTGCCTCAGATATTGTGTATCCTCAGATAGCAAAATTTTCCAAAAATTTAGGTACTCGAGGATTTACGAGTAACTAAGTACTGAGAAAAATTTACTGAAAATCATCATTGGATTACCTAGCCACTTTAAAGTTAAAGTTAATGTATGTCCAATTATTTTGTATATGTATTTAATTTCCTTTTATGACCTTTACCTAATCGGTTATTTTTCTTGGCACAGTAATTTTTGAGCAGAGTGTTGGTAATACTGCTAAGTAAAATATCAATAATTGTTTTTGCTGAGTGTGTATTGCAGCCATCAAAGTATATTAAAAATTCTTGTTTAAGGATATATTTAAATACGAGATTAGTCAGAAATGATTTTTGAGAAAAAATGTTTAAGAATGTATTCTCATGGTCACTAAGTATTTTCTGGAATAAAATATATGAAACAATAACTATTTCAATTACATGATCTCTAGGATATTGCAGGGCACCTCTGCTTAAGTTAGTTATGAGATTAAAATTATCTTCAACAATAAGTTCTTTATTGCATATCAAAGAATTTTTGCAATAATTGCATTTCAGCTTCTTTAAAGCAATATGGCTGCAATATCCCCCCAGATACGTAATCACAGGCATTTCTGGTTTAAAGTTGTCCATATCAGATTTTTGAATAATAATATTTTTAAGAATTTCGTCAATTTCTTTAGAACAGTCTTCAGCACTGTCCTGTTCGTCACAATCAGGTGATTCGTAGAATTTTTCAATTCTTAACTCTCCAAAATTATGGGATTTTAGTGTCAATATTGATTGAATTCGTAGTCGTTTTTCAGATTCATAAAGTTGTCGAATTGAGATGTGATAATGTCCACCCGCTAACTGTCTATACTTTCCAAAGCGATTTTCTAAGGGATCAGTTTGCAATTTTCCTAACAAAATATAATTTAAATTTAATTCCTCAAAACAATATTTCACAATTTCCAGCACACCATAAATTGTATGGGACAAAGCTGTGTGAGTTTGGCGTGTTAATTTTTTTAAAAAAATTTCTGATTTCCAGTTATCTAACCAAATCAACATTTGTTTCAAAAAGTCAAGTTTTGGGTCGTTTACTATTTTACCTTTTACAATAGGTTCCTGGAAAATATCACGCAAACGCTTTCCTTTTAATGGTGTTTTGACGTTTATTATATTCCACCACTTTACTATTATTTTCAAAAACTCGGCTGTGTCCTGAGCATTGGGGATATCTTTGTCAAAATTTTGTAAGCCCTCAATTACAAAAGGATTAAAAACTTTTAATGCCAGTTTTACATTTTGTCTTTCCATGCTAGACGGATACAGAGCTTTTAAATTTAAAGAGAAGCCAAATTTTAGTAACATGTTGTGTTCCAAGTCATGCAATTTTTTAAGAGATGCAAAACATGCAACTTTTTCTTCGCCAGTAAAAAAGTCGGGATATGTAAATGTCTGATCAGGTTTTGAGTTTAGCCAGGCATTGAATATACATTTTAAGAGATGGACAGAATCAAACAAGTAAAATAAAGGTCTTTTAGCATCGACAGGGTGTGGGAACACTATATTAAGTTCTTTTTTTGGTGAAAAATTTGACATAGCTTTTCCATTAATGGCATTGTTGTCACTGAGTACACAAAAAACTATATAACCGATAGCCTCTAAATGAGTTATTATTGTTTTGATAAAATGAAAAAGCAATTCATGGTTAATTTTAGATATAGGGGCAATGTGAACAACTTCTTCCAAATCTGAACAAATACTTGTAATCATGAAAGTATATGCAGATGTTGCTAACAATTCGTTATTATTTACTGATGCCCCCACCAGGTTTCCCCCTTTATAGTCTAAATAAGGGTTAATATGAATTTCATCCATTAGCAGACAAACATTTTTGTCTTGATCATTTAAATATTTAAAAATATTTTGTGCGTAAGTCAAAAAAATTTTTTTCTCATCAATATGGGGATCAGTTAAAAAATTATTACAGACGCCTTTGATAGTTTCAGGATGGGGTAAAATTATTGGCCAGTGATTTCTTAAATATCTGTACGCATGAGGACTGATTGTATATACAATTGAACAAAATACCATAGTTGTAGTGGAATATCTGTATCGTTCTTTTGGCAAAGTTCTTAATTTTATTTGTTCGGAGATAAATTGCAAAGCTTGTGCTAAAATATCATTGTCTACTTTTAAGTTTTTTAGCAAATCTGAAACAAAGTTCAAAATTTCATTAATTTTTGACATATCCATGTTATTTTTTCTGTAGTCATATTCGGGATCGCGGTCAGGATTCGAGTTATTTTCAGAGTTATTATTGTCTTGTTCGGAATCTAAAGGAAGAATATTCATCGAACAATCAATGGTATCAAGTAAATTTCGCAATTCATCCAAACTACTTGACAAAAAGGGCGTTTTTAGTTTATCAATTTGTATACTTACTGGTTGTCCGTACAAGTATGTACTTATTTCTAAATTATTATTTATTTTAACAGCCCATGTAATTGAAGGCCCCGGAATATGCTTAATCTTAAAGAGAGTCTTTGAAGTTTTTTCATTAATAATAAACCACCCTTCATTTAAACTAAATGTTTTAAACAAATTATTAAATTCTTCAAAAGTTTTATAATTTCTAAGTTCTTTATGTATTAAAATTTCACGCTTGCTTTCTTCAATACCTTTTTGAAATCGTAATTCGTCTAGTTCTTTAAGTTTTTCTTCTCTGCTTTTTCGATGCGTTAAAGTTTTTGATAAGTATTTTGGACAATTGGGAAATTTACTAGGTACGCTGTGCTCTTTTAATCTTGGTATATTTAACTTTACAGAAACGACCTCACCGGTTCTCGTGTCTTGCTGACTATACTGCCTGATAAAATCATCTTCTGTAAAATGAAGCTCACATACTCGGCTACTAGCATTTGGAATAAAATTTTCACGATGTACGGCCTTCTGCCATTTCACTTGCCCTTCCACACTCTTAGGAAAACGAAATACTCGTACTGTTGGTCCGTTTGGGTAATTACCCTTACAACCGACTACACAACATCTATAAGGCATTTTAATAATTATTTAAAACACTATTGAAACCGGTAATACACTTTGTTTTTTCACTAAATACACAAAACACTTGTAGATTGTTAACACGAAAAGGAAAACTGCATGTCATATGGTACAACGTTGCCAGATCGACGGTAGCGTTTTGTCTGCTGACTGCACGTTTACTAAAACTTATTATTATTGTTATTTTTTTATTTAACTTCAAAATACTCCCAATAAAATACTGCTGTAAAATTATATTAGGCCTGTGTTAATAACTAAGTTAACGTAGTTATAAACACATTACACAAAGAAAAGTTATTTCTAAGCTTATCCTAATTAAGAATTATAGATAATCTGACAATATTGTTTCAAGCACATGTCTGGACGCACAGCGTATTCGATTGACAAAATCTAATCGATCCGGATCAGGTTACAAACATTAAGTTAGAGGAATACGTAATTGAATCAGGAAGGGTAGTAGAAAGAGATGAAATGTGTCGGAAAGTGATCCGGATCGGTCCAAATTTTTGTCAATCGAATTCGGGTCGGGCGGCTGAACCTGAAAGGAGTTTTTGCGTATGGCCATAGATTAGG
The DNA here is from genome assembly GCA_963971165.1 of Philopedon plagiatum. Lineage (NCBI taxonomy): Eukaryota > Metazoa > Arthropoda > Insecta > Coleoptera > Curculionidae > Philopedon > Philopedon plagiatum. The sequence goes on along the minus strand of OZ020196.1, from coordinate 12,774,058 downwards.
AGTTGTTGCATAGATATCCGTATATGTAATGACTTCGGGTGATGACGTCACATAACGTTAAGTCATAAGCATTGTGTCCTTGTATTCAAGTAGTTATTGGCTCAGGCCGGGACCAGTAACACGGAGTCTGGAAATGTGGCTTTTTCTACGATGTACATAATAATATACTAGTTTGCCACTAAATTGGTTAATAAATCTATCAAAAATTTAAAACTGGTTTAAATTGGCCACCATGAACTTCTTGGCAGTTATAAAGTCGAACACTTGTAACACCTACCATTCTCGAAAATGTGAGAAGAGTTCCAAAATCGACTTTATTACTGCCAAGAAGTTCCTGGTGGTCATTTTGAACATCTTTTAAAGTAATGGAGATATCTAAATTTAAAATTTTTTGTTCACGATTTTTAATTTTTAAAGGCTTGCAATTTAAAAACGAATTAAGATGGGGACCTCGGGTTTGCAGTAAAATGTTTCTTTTTTGACGACCCTTAAAATAAGATACCACACGGCATAGAGTTACATTTAAAAAATTGTGACTCCAACTCCCTAGCGGCACTCCTCAAAGGGGTTGAAAAAGTTAAATTACATTAAAGAGTAGATTTATTAACCAATAAGGTACACCTAAGATTTGGTGTCTATCTTTACTAATAGCAAATATATTCGCCCATACTAAGACTTTTTGGACACCCTGTGTATTAAAAGTTTTTGATTTTGTTTGGCTTTTTTTCTTGCGTCCTTTCTTCTGCTCTCGTTTTTCCACCAAACTGTCTACTTCCTTTCAGTATTTCATTATGGCAGGGTTTTTAACTAAGATTTACCTAAAAAAATTAACTTTGATCTTTTTTTTTCTTTTATTTTTGTCATGTAATTTCCCTTACAAGAATAATTGATAATATTCAGGAACGATATGCAACATTTTTTTTGTAATGAAATTTCTTGGTACCCTGAAATTAAAAAAAAAACTACTTACAATTAGCTAAAATAATATTTAATGATCTGTTTTATGTTATGTTATCGTAATTTCAGTAATCACTATATCAAAAAGTTGTTTATTTTCTTTGAGAATATTGTTGTTTCAATTAGGTATTGTCTATCCATTGCTTGGGTATTTAAATATTTATTACTTTTAATTGCGAGAATTTAGGCTAACAAAATACGGGTGTAGTTGACCTCCTATCAAATTATTAAAATCAATTTGGGATACTTAAAAGTGTTTGGTTTTAACTACCAGGGTGGGTTCATCTCGTTACTGGTGCTTGACACTAATAAGTCAATAACTGCCGAGATACGCGCTTTAAATAACAATTGCCGAGGTGCTACAGTATTTTGATAATATAATCTTTAAATCTACATATCATCTAATAGAGAATTTGCACTTATAACAATAATTTATTTAAAAAAATTGTTTGATTGTGTTGACTTACCATAACAAGGCTACCTGCCAGATCGCTTGTAAGCACCGCTTAACAGACTGAGAATTTACAAACCATTACCGATAATTACAATATGCGACATTAAAATAACTATATTGAAATAACGATATTATTTAAATTATATTCAAGAGTTGTAACTAGATGTTATTTAGCAAGACGATGGCTCGACGTTTTAATCGGGTTTGACAAGTGGCGATGTTGAGAAAGGGTATAATTCTCCTATTTTTGGGGGAACTTCGATTTGGGAACGTGGCAATAATGATAAAAATAGTCATCAACCATTAAAAAAGCCCCGAAAAATCACAACAATACTATAATACAAGAGTTGACAAATAATACACCTTTTTTAATTTAAGTTTCCTCTTTTTTGCTTTCTGTTTTATTAGCTCTTGCCATTTCCAAGTCCTTTGGCATGTCGCATGCCTCAACAAACTATTTTCTTACAGTCTGCCTCCCAAACTATGTACCTGGATCGGTACCTTTCTCTCTAATCGGCGCATATCTGTCGTAGTGGACGGTCACTCATCTGACTTCCATCCTATCAATGCTCGCATACGCCATGGTTCAGTCCTGGTACCAACCCTATTCTTCCCATTAATGACCTGCTCTCTTCAACTGCCAGTCACATCCACAGTTATGCTGATAGTACTCTTCACTCCAATATTCATTTTTCCAGACAAGTCTCGAATCAAAAGTTGTTCTTAGTTCTCGCACTAAAAATATAAATCATATTTTTAAGTATTGATAACTGTGGTTGATAGTAAACTTAATTTTGTTCAAAGTTAGGTAACTTGTACACCGAAGTTCTGAACTCTGAAGTCGGCGCAGCTTTAAAGCATATTAGGAATCCTTTTTGATAATACATTAATAAATTGTTAATGAAGAGTAATATTTTTAGTTATTTATTACTGAGCCTAGTGGTCAGCCTAATTGCGTTCGACTTTTAGTAATTTGTACACAAAAGTTCTGAGCTTTAAAGTATTAATTGTTTATGAATTGTCGTTATATAGGGATCCTTATACTGTGAAACTGCACCGATTTCAAAGCTCAGAACTTCGGTGTACAAGTTACCTAACGTTGAACAAAATTAAGTCTACCATCAACTACAGTTATAAATGCGTAAAAGTATTTCTTACTTTTTAGTGCTTTTTCTTTTGTGAAGTTGGTTCTTTCTTTTTCGTTCACCCTCCCCTTTAATCTTATCGCCTCCTCTTTAAATTTGTAATGTCCATGTAATATTAGATTTTCAAACCTCATGTAATTTTTCACCCGCTCCTTTCGCCCCTCTGTCCCGCCGTATTTGTTTACATCCGTTACATGAAATTAGCTTTTTTACCCTTGATAACTCCGAAAATGACCCATTAGTTAACAGTTTTGGGGAAATTAGTCGCACCTCTTTATCCATACTTTTGGTTTGAGATGGGCTTCTTCAAGAGCATTGTTTTCGAAGTAGGTCATCAAGAGGTTTGCTATGGCTGGTGATAGTGAAGAACCCATTGTTGCGCCTTCCGTCTGTCTGTAGATTTGGTCATCGAATAGGAATAATGCGTTTTTTAGACAGTGTTTGGCTAAGTCCACCACGTGTTTTGGGAAGGTCTCGTTTCTTGATATCTGTTCCAGAGCTTCATCAACCGGTATACTGGGGTATAAGGATTTGACGTCAGAACTGGCTATGATGTCATTCTCCTCAAGCTTGACAGTTTTTAGGATCTGTGTAAAGTGCTCGGAGTTCTTGACGTAGGAATTAGCTTTTTCAACTGATGGTTGCAAGATGCTGGCTAGATATTTTTCCAATTTTTGCAGCGGGGAGTTGTCGATGATGAGAGCCGACGATGTTTTCGTAGTATGGTCTTTCGGCAAGGACAAACTCCACCAATTCTTGGATCATCTAAATTCCCGCCATCCAAAAATCCAGTTCACCATAGAACTAGAAGAAAATAACAGTCTTCCATTCTTAGACGTGCTAGTAACAAAAACAAAAGAAGGAACTCTGCGACACACTGTATATAGAAAACCAACACACACAAACATATACCTCAACGCTGAGTCTCATCACCACCCGACTCAAATACAAGGTGTAGCCAACACACTGATTACACGATCCATCCGGCTGACAGACTCCCAAGGGAAACAACAGGCACTAGACAACATAAAAACAGCTCTGAAACAAAGCTGCTACAAAACACATACAATAAAAAAAGTCATAGACCAGGAACAAAATCGCCAAAAAAGAAACCAGAAGAATCTACCAAAGACAGGCCCATATCTATACTACCATATATCAAGGGAACACCAGACAGAATCGGGAGAATACTACGCAAGCGCAACATCGCGACAACCTACAAGCCACACCAAACAATAGGATCATCTCTAAGAAATCCAAAAGATAAAATAAAACTTGAAAACCACGGTGTCTACAGCATCTCATGTGGGACCTGCAGCAAAACATATGTAGGACAGACCAATAGACGAATATCAGCAAGATTAGAAGAACACAAGCTCTGCATCAAGAACAAACAAACATCGTCAGCCCTTTTCCGTCACCAGCTTGAAACATGACACAAAATCAACTTCGACAGCTGCAAACAGATAGCCAACATAGACCACTACAAAACCAGGCTTATCCGCGAAGCAATCGAAATAGAAAAAAGCGGCAACCTAAACAAACGCGACGATGCCTTGAACCTTCCAGCAACATGGAAATTCATCATCAAGCCCTCTAACATGAACACCACGATGGCCGAGAACCAAGTGAAGCCGAACACAGCTCCCAAGCAGACCACTCAGGGGGCGGAGCCAACGCCGGCCAATAGATACGACCTAAAACCGAGGCGATCCACTATAAAACCATGCACTGCGGCTGCCACCCTCAGTTTACTTTCTACGACCAGCGAGTAAGCACAGAAGATGCCAAATGAGATTTTGGCGAAACGTCTGCAAGTTTCAACTGCACAGTAAAAAATCCAGTTGATTAACCAAAAGAGATGTCTGATTTTATTGGCCGGATTAAATTTTTTGATTTAATTTGTAATTATTTTCTAAATCAGTTTCATAATCTTCGTTATGATTCAAACAAATTACTCATTCTCGATTACTTTAAATCGATACTGATCAAATGCATAAAAAAGACAAACATTTTAAATCATATTTCCTTGTTAAAATAATCACAATAATCAGTATCAATCACCTACTGACTAAAAAATACTCAAACTTCTAAACCAAGCCGCCAACACATGCGCAGTACGCAACCTTTTAATCACAAGGGAGTACCGATATCCATCCACCCCGCTGCAATCTGCAAAAAGTCCATTTAATCGGCAGTAGGTATGGCGGTTTCTGTGGTAGTGCAATGTGCAATGTGAGGTTATAACGAATGAAGTAGTCAACCTGTTCTAAAATTTTACGAATATTCTTTTAAAAACTTTGTTGTTACATCATGTTGGTGAAATTATGTTTCAAAAACAAAAGAAATACGCAAAAATCTCAGATCTTGAATCCAATCCCTTGGAGGAACTCATGCACCAATGTAAGTTATTTTCCATGTATTTTCAAAGAAAAGATTTGTCATGCCAGGTCTTCATTAGTGTTTTATGTATTTATTTACAGATGAGTAAATAATTTTCGAGCTTTTACTTCATATAATTATTTTCAACTTTTACACTGTAAAAAAAAATTATTAAATTTTAAATCAAATTCAACCCAATTTTGACTAAATCCAGGTCCACGCCTCACCTCCCCGGATTTTTGTTTATGATATGGGACAAACAATTCCCATGCTTTGGGAATTTGCATTACCTATCTTTTATATAATTTCATCTGTTTGTTCTTTAATGTGTTCCCTTTTCTTATGTATTATAGTATTGTCATTTAATAAATAAAATCGACGCCCTAATCAGGTACTTTATAGGGCGGAGAGGGGAAGGGCGGTGCTACTGATGATTGCATATCAATCACATTGGATTTAAGATTTAATAAAAAATGATTAGAGTATTATGGAAATTTAATCATTATGGAAGAAAATTTTAATAAAAATTGATTTAGATGTAATCAGAATTAATTGTTAGGTTAATCAATTTTGAATAAGAAAATTTAATCACAGATCCTTCGATTTAATCAATATGCAGTGTTAATTTTTTCAATCAATCTGGCGTGGACCTGGATTTAGTCAAAATTGGGTTGAATTTGATTTAAAATTTAATCATTTTTTTTTACAGTGTAGAAGCAAATCAAACGAACGGATGAATTCCCGGATTAACCACGACACATATTTCTCCATCCGTGAAACCCTGCGTACTTCCATATATATATATATATGTATATATATATATATATATATATATATATATATATATATATATATATATATATATATATATATATATATATATTATTGATTAGTACAATTTACGATAGTCCCGTATTTACGTTTGGCAAAAACGGTCCTGTATTCTAGGGTTAACATCGGTTAGACAAAATTAGATTTTCTGACCTCAATAACCCCGAAAATAATATATTAGTTAACGTTTTGAAGAAATTCACAGCCTATTCTCTAATCTGACCTCGCTAGCCCCAAAATTGACATTTTGGTTAAGGTTTTTATAGAAATTCCCAGTCGCTCCTTTTTATCTCCCCACCAGCTCCCGTAAATTTTTTTACCCCCCCCCCCCCCCCCCCCCGATAATTCTTCTAACAAATGCTGTACAAAATTATATTTTCCCCCCTCAATACCTCAGAAAATGAGATATTAGTCAACATTTTCGGAAAAATTCTAATCCTCCGATTTTACCCCTCTCATCTTCTCCCCTTTATTATTTTTGAAAGTCAAATACGAACAGGAGCACTGGACCGTCAGGCTAAACCCAACGGAGAAAAAATTAGTGGAATCGGTGCTGACATTCTGAAGTACATACCCTAAAATTGTCGATGTCAAGAGTTTTTTGTTTAGGTTTTCGTAGCTTTTTTAGGTTTCCACTCACTTCAGCAAAAAAACCTTAAAATGGGACCATTCGGGACAACTCATCTACAAAACAAAACAAAATTATCGAAATCGGTTAATCCGTTCAAGAATTATGCGTGAACATACATAAAAAAATGATACGGGTCGAATTGATAACCTCCTCGTTAAGTCTGTTAAAATGGTTTAAGATTTAGTACTGGTTTAAATTAAGATCGCTTAGTTGATCAGCTAGGTTTTGACAGGTTCTTATTCTGTCATTATAAATAAGGCGCCATTAAAAACTAACTTCAGATTTACTAAGAAGGTTTAATAGTTAGTACTGGTTTAAATTAAGATCTTATAGTTGATCAGTTATGTTTTGACAGGTTTTTGTCCTGTCATTCTTAATAAGTCGTCATTAAAAATTTATGAATTATTCTGATATTTCAGCTATTTGCTTAGTTTCCAAATGATTTTCATCTTGGATCAAGTTGCTGTAATGAATTTAGTTCTATTATTCTCGAAAGTACGTACTAACATTGACCTTCTCTTTAGAAAATTTTAAAAAAGCTCAGAAATAAATTCATAGTAAAAAACTTAGTTGTCTTATTCTTACACTTGTCAGTTTAAAACTTTTGGTTGTCAAATTAGACCGGACTAGCGTTGGAGAATCTGGCTATAAGAGTTTTTTTAATATTTTAGCAATTTGCTTGGTTTCCAAATGATTCTCATCTTGAAACGTGATCCTACAATGAATGTAGTTCTGCTATTGTGAAAACTACGTACTAAAATGCCTATTTACAATATATTTATGTCTTTATAATTTGCGAAGAAAAAACTCATAGTATATGTTGGGGAAACCCAACCCTTCGTTTAATTCTATAACTCTATTTGTATTCTAAATAATCCCCTTCAAATAAACAAGCTCAAACTTGTCTCCTTGGTAAATTTAACTTGCATAAAAACACGCAGTTATCGGCAAAACACAAAGACCATTTCGGCCAAAATATCAAAAGAAATTCTTTCCTTTAATTTAGTTCTTCTAACACCGGCACGTTGTCGGCGAACTTCAAGGGCTTAGTTTCCTTTGAAGATTTCTTATCTCTTACTTTTATTACTGTAGCGTTCTAAAAATATATTCCTGGTAAATGCATAAAAAAGGTCAGTAACCATAGCAACGGAGATCAGCCCCTTCACGTTGCGTAACCGTGCCGGGTTCGAGCTCGGCCTCTTACTAGTTTTTAATGGTCAAAGAAGGTTCACGTCATCGCGAAGACGACTATGACTGGTCGGACGGAGCGCCAAAGGGTGGTGCTTTTCAGTTCAACTTGGTTCCCGTCGGGCACAGAGTAGCAGTTAGCCACATATCACAAAGAGAGACTGTTGTGCCCCTTGGCACAGCAGAATAGCGTCGGTCAAGTATAAGACCCAAAAACTTACACAAGTTCGGTGTGCAACCACAGTGCGGGAAAAACTTCCCCTTTTTCTCTTAGGCATAGTCCTATAATTCAGTGCGGGAAAAACTCCCCTTTTCTCTTAGGCATAGTCCTCTATTTCATTTTATAAAACAAGGAAAATCAGTATAAATGCATAACAATAACATCTCGTAATAACAGAATATCAACAACACACGTCATTCCTTTACTAGTATAAAGATTAAATAGATGTCATTTACTTCCAACAAGTCGCAGCTGCCAGAGATTGCGCACCAGATGAAAAATGAACCAGCAACCTATCGGAAATAGTTTACAGTAAGGTGGAGGTAGGGTTTAAATAGAGCCTTATCCATCCAATATAAACAAATTCATAGTATAAAACTTAGTTGCCTTATCATTACACTTGTCAGTTTAAAACTTTTGGTTTCAAATTAGACCGGTCTAGCGTTGAAGAATCTAGCCGTGAAGATCTAACATTTTAGGCAGTTTCTCTATACAAAACGCTATATTAAACTGACTATCGTTTATTTTTAACACTGGCACTTGATTAAATGTTTTGCCCAACCGGCTGTAAGTTGTTAATATAAACTCATAATTATTAAAGCATTGTAAACATAGGTTATTCCTGGGACGTCCGTACCCTAGTTGGAAATAAAATTAGGATACGATTTGAAAGTAAGATGCAAATATTTATTTACCCATATTGCGTAATTTGAAAATGCGAAATACGAAAAATAATACAACATATAGAGTTTATGAATCGTCTTAGTATGTGCAAATATATTTGCTATTTATAAAGATAGACACCAAATTTTAGTTGTGTCTTATTTGTTAATAAATCTACTTTTTTATGTAATTTAACTTTTTAAACCCCCTTGAGGAGTGACACCAAATTCTAGTTGTACCTATCTTATTGGTTAATAAATTTACTTTTTTATGTAATTTAATTTTTTCAACCCCCTTGAGGGGTGACGCTAGGGGGTTGAGGTCAAGAATTTTAAATGCAACCCTATGCCGTGTGGTCCATTATCTTAAAGGTCTTCAAAAAAGAAACATTTTACCGTAAACCCGAGGTCCGTATCTTAATTCGTTTTTAAATGGCAAGCCTATAAATATTAAAAATCGTAAAAAAATTAAAATTTAAGAACCTTTATTTCTTTTATCTATTACGTTAAAAATTGGTCAAAATGATCACTATGAACCTCTTGGCAGTAGTAAAGTGCATTTTGGAACTCTGCCAAGAAGTAACACCTGCCATCTCGAAAAGAGGTACCACACGGCATAGGGTTGCATTTAAATTTTTTGATCTCAACTCCCTAGCGTCACCCCTCAAGGGGGTTGAAAAAATTAAATTACATAAAAAAGTAAATTTAATAACCAATAAGATACAACTACAATTTGCTGTCTCTATATTTATTTATCGCAAAGATATTGCCGATACTATTTTTTAGTATTTCTTACATATCTGAAACGCAAATTCTAAACCAAAATACCTGATTTTCACTTGTATTCTTATGTCTTACCCTTTTGAGTAAAATCACCAAAAGGTAAAACCTGCCAAACATAAAATAAGTTTTGCCAGAGCAAAGTTCTTTTTCGAGATGCACCAAGTATATTTTTATGAAAAAGTAATAAAACCGAAAAAAACTTGGTAATTTAACTTGAGTAATCGTAATCGATAATCCAATTACAGAACATCTAAAATAATTTAAGATAGAATTAGAAAAATTAGAATTGAAAAAGTTTGTTCCTCGATGAGATTCGGAAGCTGGAAACTTTTTCAATTTAAAAATTTGATCTAAAAGTTGTAAACCATATTTTAAGACTATTATTTAATGCCGTTTTCCAATCTATTTTGCATTAACGGCAACGCTGTTACTGAGATGGGATATTAAGCCTGATTCAGTGATTATATACTAAACGTATAATGTTAAGAAGTAATGTATAGCTGAGCACAGTGATTACATAAAACTAATAGGATATGCAAAATAAAAAAAAAGTAATTTAATTGTGGATGTACCGCATAATATTAAATATACAGGTACCGAATTATCGCATCTAATAAACGTTTTACGGGGTATTTTACTAAGTTGTTTACAAGCTTATAACTATGAATTCTACCAACAAAAACTTTAAAAAATCCCCAAATATTTAATAAACAAAATAAAATTTTAGTTTCCTTTATGAATGAATGATATATATTTTATGTGGCTACACCATAGAGAAAATATATAGTAGAGAAATAATGTCAATTACGAATGCGGCAAATTTACCGAGCTGAATCCGTAAACAAAGACGGTCCTCTGCGGGCTTGCGCATTGTCGAACGTTTGCCTTGTGATAGACAGGACCGTACTTCAAAATTTATTTCACATGATGTGAATCTTTTATCGAGTAATAAATAATGCTAAATATATTACTTGTAATTATTCTTTTTATTAATGATAAAAATGTAACCATTAGTGAGATTTTAACAAAAAGTGTATAGTTTGTTGGCTTAAATCTGAGTTTTCCTGCTATACAAAACTGTCGATAATTCCTCGAAAATAGCTCAGTTTATATATATATATATATATATATATATATATATATATATATATATATATATATATATATATATATATATATATATATACTATTTATATATATATATATATATATATATATATATATATATATATATATATATATATATATATATAAATAGTAAAAATATTCTTAGAGCGCGTATCGCCAATAATATAACTAATTTTACTGTTAAATCTAATTCTACTAAAATTACGCCAATTCAAAAGGTATTCTTTAAAACAAAAAAATTTTTAAAATCTAATCCGGAATTGTACATTTTGCAGGCAGATAAGGGAGGTTGTACTGTAGCAATGGATAAATGTGACTATCTTGCTAAAGTTAATGTTATGCTTGATGACCAAAGTACGTACAAAAAATTAAACAAAGATCCTACTTCGAGTGATCAAAGGACATTAAATAAAATAATAAAAGAACTAAAAACGGAAAAACAAATTGATGATGAAACGTCGAAATTTCTTACGGTTTATAACGCAGTGATTCCCAAGTTATATTGCTTACCAAAAATGCATAAGCCTGCTATTCCCTTAAGGCCTATCGTAAGTTGCATAGGTGCAGCTAGCTATAATCTTTCCAAATTCTTATCGAATATTTTAGCTGACGCACTTGCTAACAGAACAACATATAATATACGCGATACGTTTTCTTTTGTCAATTCGATGCAAGGAGTAATTTTGCCTCAAGGTTATGTATTGGTTTCTTTTGACGTTGTCTCGTTATTTACCAATATACCCGAACAACTTATTTTTGAATTAATAGGAACTCACTGGAATACGATACAGCCTCACACAACTTTGTCTCAAGTAAATTTCCATACATTACTAAAATTCGTGTGTTGTAACTGTCATTTTTCATTTAATAATAAGTTTTACAAACAAATTTTTGGTACGCCAATGGGTTCTCCTATTAGCCCAATATTGGCTCAGATTGTCATGGACCATATCTTGGAATTGATCACCGCAAAATTGTCCTTTACGCTGCCTTTTTTATACAAGTATGTTGATGATTTGGTGACCGCGATACCGAAGAATGAAATTGATGATACTTTAAAGATATTTAATTCAATAAACAATCATATCCAATTTACTATAGAAACAGAAAATAATAATAGCGTACCATTTTTGGATACTTTATTGATTCGATGTGAAAATAATGAAGTTATTTTGAATTGGTATCAAAAACCAACATCGTCAGGGCGTTATATCAATTATTTTTCTAATCATCCGATGAATCAGAAACATAACACGGTGATAGCTATGAAAAACAGAGTGACACATATTTCTGATAATCGCTTTCTTAAAGAAAACCTGGGCAAATTATTTAAAATGTTTTCAAACAACGGTTATCCAAATAAGCTACTTAAATCTCTTATTTATAACACAAATTTCTATGATGGCCCTACAGAAGATCAATTTCATCAGACCGTAAAGTATAAAAAGCTACCCTACATTCCGGGACTAACTGATAATATAATAAAAAATCTTGCGGATGTTGATAATGTGAAAATTGCCAAATATAACGCTACCACTGTAGGTCAGGTTTTTACGAAGACGAAAGATAAAGTTCCACTACTACACAACACGAACGTAGTCTACAAGGTGGAATGTCTTGGATGTAACCTTTGTTACATTGGTCAGACGTCACAAAGCCTCCAACAGAGGCTAACACAACACAAAAGTGACAGTCGAATTGGAAAGAGATCGTGCGCCCTGGCATGTCATTTCCAAGATTATGATCATCAATTTGATTATTCTAACACAAAAATCTTGGACCATGAGTCGAATTATAAAAAAAGACTTTTCTTGGAGATGACACATATAAATAAAAATAAAAACACAATGAATTCCAGATCCGATATAGAAGGGCTGAGTGTCATTTACTGTAATATTTTAGAATAAAAATAACAAATGTTATAAAATAATTAAGTTACGTTCCTTAAAAATTATAATAATAAGAAATTCGCCATCAATTTTTACAAATGACCTGGTATGTAGGATGTATCGACAAGTGTTTTAATTAAACTTGTGAAGATGTCCTGGTATACAGATAGAACGCAAGAAAAAAAGGAAAAAAAGAATAAATTGGATTGTTAATTTTTTTTGAGTTGTGTGAAATATTGTTTTTACCCAACATAAATAGGATGCAGAAACAGATTTTAATATGTAGTGTGCAGTTGTTTTGATGCATATTTTTAAGGAATTTTAAATGTTTCGTTTTGTGAGTGTTTGTGACTTCTTTTAACTCGTAATTGTAAGTAAAACTTAGTTAATTAGTATTATATATAATTGATAATTCCTCACATAAAGAATAACAAAATAATAAATTAGCATAATACTTGGTAATTATAACACTATTGTGTTTTTAGCTGTGACCTCCTGATGAAGACTTAAATCAAGTCGAAATATAGAGGATTAAGAATGAAATGAGTAACTAATTTATTTAACAGACCGCATTCCCGCTTATTCCTTCTCTTATATATATATATATATATACAGTGCGTCTCTTTAATGTCCCCCCCTCTCTTAATTTTTTAAACGTTACATTTACAAAATTGAAAGTTGAAATAAAATATAAACATAGTATTCTAAACAATAGAAATAAAATATGCAACTGTGTTAAGAAGAAAAATAGTAAATCAAAAAAATTACATGTGTATATTTTATTGGATTGGCATCCCATCCTGTATAATTATTGAACAAACCAAGTTCTAGGGTAAGATGTAAATATTTTTACACCTATTTACAGTGTGCGCACTTGATACTTTGCTGAAAGCGCTACTACTTACGGCCCCATGTCAATCTAATCCACCGATATCTTAGCGATCCTTTGGCGAAAGCGCTTTTTTCTTTCGCCATCCCTTTTAAAATACTCCCCTCTACCCTAATCCACTAGTATTTTTAGTGCCCCTTTGACGAAAGCGCAAATATGCCTTTTGGACACACCCTTCTAATCCACTGATATCTTAGCGATCCTTTGGCGAAAGCGTTTTTTTCTTTCGCCATCCGTTTTAGAATACTCCCCTCTACCCTAATCCACTAGTATTTTTAGTGCCCCTTTGACGAAAGCGCAAATATGCCTTTTGGACACTCACCCTTCTAATCCACTGATATCTTAGCGATCCTTTGGCGAAAGCGCTTTTTTCTTTCGCCATCCCTTTTAAAATACTCCCCTCTACCCTAATCCACTAGTATTTTTAGTGCCCCTTTGACGAAAGCGCAAATATGCCTTTTGGACACACCCTTCTAATCCACTGATATCTTAGCGATCCTTTGGCGAAAGCGCTTTTTTCTTTCGCCATCCCTTTTAAAATACTCCCCTCTACCCTAATCCACTAGTATTTTTAGTGCCCCTTTGGCGAAAGCGCAAATATGCCTTTTGGTCACACTCACCCTTATGCAATATAGGGGAAGGAGGCATTGACACTATATATGACCTTCTTACACCATCTTACCCCTTATACAATGCCCCTAATACACACACACCCCATCAGTGCCTTTCTGACACCTTGACCACACTCAATATACCTCACTGACAAATATTTCTACTTCTCCGTGTGTGTATTCACTTCAACACCGGAGTGCATTTAAGATAAATTATATTTTTTACCTCCTATTCTTTCACATATTGATATAATTTAAATTTGGAATTAAACTATTTGTATTTATGCACTACTTGTAAGAAATAGACTACGAAATAAGTCCTTATATTTAAAAGTTGGATACATAATTGGCGAAACATATGAAATGTCTGTAACACTTTGTAAAGACTGTTTTTGTATCGAAATAACAAGCTTCAGAGGTTCGCTATATTCACCACCCCAACCAAAAATACCATAACATACAAATGACTCAGATTTTTTCGGCCCGGTTCTGATCGCCGCGTTGCGTCATTGAGTTCAACAACCACTTTTACGAGACGTCTCGAGTGCGCATGCCTCGAGAGGACCGTCGTTTAAAAATCTGACTGGCGCCCAATGCGTACAAACGCACTTTTTCGCCCATACATTGGACGGATTCAGCTGGTGTCGCGAATACGTTGTGATGGTCTAAATATATCTTGTCTATGGGCTACACCAAAAAGCCATTGGTTTTGTTAAAGCAAATAACTCGGTAACAACAATGTTTAAAAATAGTAGGAATGGAAGCATATTACTCATCTAAAACCAATTTGGTACCAGACGTCATAAAAAAGCAACTTACAATGCTGCATATAACAATTCTTCACAAAATACGACATATACCAATTTTGTTTTAAGTATTGGTTGTAGAATTTGTTTTTAATCCTTTTAACCAGTCTTTCTTAGACCAATAATATTGATTATTCCCTGCTACCAAAAATGTTATCAATATAGCATGAAGACTATCGATACGGATACGGAATATTATTTGCATACCTGTTTAGAATAGGATAATAATAATAATACTTGCGACTTCAGACAGACAATATCTAGACTATTGATTGTGGTTTATTATGCTACAGTAGATATCATACGTGCTTCTTACTTTACAGAGTGTAGAGACGTCCTAAATATTATGATGTGCATTAGATCCTAATTCAGTGGGTCTCAATTGCCAAAAACCAGTCGTACATAAAAGAAAAAATATTATGTTTCAACGCGAGCGGTTTTTTACTGGTTTAATAAATCCAAGCACGGATGTAAAAATACTAAAATCTTCGCCCTCATAACAACCAGTGGATATTCTATGGATACACTATATTACTATGCGATATGGAATGTAGTACGTATATGTATGTAAAGTATGTACATTTAATAAATATAAAAATATATTGATTGGATTGATTCTGCCTTTACTTGGTGGAACTCCATCTTAACAAACTTGTCAAAAAGAAAACACTAAATTGTGTAAAATTCCACTTTATTTAAACACTTGAACTTTTTCTAATAAAAATCCGACATATTTCGCTACACGGTAGCTTTCTCAAGAATGAGTAAATCTTATACTAGAACTGAAGGGATAACAGATATTTACCCAAAATAAGGGTGGGTGCGGAATTTCCAAAGGTGTTATAAAAACAAGTTTAACAATGGGGAATTATGGAGGTCTAATTGCGAGTTCAACAAAGTGTGGGTATTTTTAAGTTTATTTATTTCTAGGTATTCCAATAGATTTAACCTTGTTCCTTTGTTGTCGGTATGCCAAATTTGGAAATTGTTATTAAAATTATGGTTGGTCTCTAAAAGGTGATTTGCACACCCTGATCAGGTGTCTACAAGTTAACGTGTCAAGATTGCCCAAAGACATACATAGGCCAGACAGGAAGAAGTTTTTCTAAAAGAATTAAGGAACATAGGTCTAGTTTTCTTAATAAAAAAACAGATTCACATTACGCAAATCACCTCTTAGAGACCAACCATAATTTTAATAACAATTTCCAAATTTTGCATACCGACAACAAAGGAACAAGGTTAAATCTATTGGAATCCCTAGAAATAAATAAACTTAAAAATACCCACACTTTGTTGAACTCGCAATTAGACCTTCATAATTCCCCATTGTTAAACTTGTTTTTATAACACCTTTGGAAATTCCGCACCCACCCTTATTTTGGGTAAATATCTGTCATCCCTTCAGTTCTAGTTTAAGATTCACTCATTCTTGAGAAAGTTACCGTGTAGCGAAACATGTCGGATTTTTATTAGAAAAAGTTCAAGTGTTTAAATAAAGTGGAATTTTACACAATTTAGTGTTTTCTTTTTGACAAGTTTGTTAAATATATTGATGTTGCATGGGCAACTGCTGTTTTTATGAGTATAGCTCCACGCTCTCCTGTTCTTCGCCAGTGGAATACACATTGGAAAGATTCTACTTAAATGGTCACGTGCAACTGTTTTGATGATAGAGGGTCCATTTGTGGCGAAAGTCAATACGTTGCGATTGATCTCTGCAGCCAGCCGCGCAACAGCTTGAATTGGGTGTGGGGCGTTTAACGAATCACATAGTTTGGCAGTTTAAGTCATCTTAAAGCCATTAGTAAGGTTTCAGAGACGTCTTGTATTTCGTCTGACTCCCGAATGTTATCGATACTGTACATAGCAATCTAAAGAAATTTAAAAAGTTTAAGCAAAGTAGACTATTGTTTCTGGGTAAGTATTACAATTTTTATACTGAGCAGTAGGTAAATATATATATATATATATATATATATATATATATATATATATATATATATATATATATATATATATAGTTCTTCAAAATTATACAGAACATTTTATTCAGTAACATATAAACTGATACCAAACGAATAACAATTAAACATTTTTTATAGAAATAGAAAGAAAACTGTAATTTAGCCTATTTGCATCTAATTTTTTGACAGTAAATCAGTCCACTTTGGGGTTTTATCGATGAAAACTCCATCAGACCACCGATGACAATTATTGGTCCTAAATTAAATCGGGTCGAGGTTATGCATCCTCGATTCGTCTCGGCGCGGCGCACAGAGGGGCCAATGTGGCTTTTCGGTGGCCAAAAATGACTTCAACAACTTACGTGAAATAGCATTTGCCTTAAATAGTTTTAAAAAGCAACTCTTTCTACTTTAATCCGCCCCTGTATTGGTTACCCAGACTGGAATTCTTAAGATATGATGTTTGGAGTTTATCGATATCTGGAGCGAAACAGTATCATACGATAATATACTAGTGATTTTGTAAGTGATATTTTTAAACTGGATTTTGTTACTGGACTTAATATTATTATGGATGGTATACCTGGTAGTAAACGGGTTTTTTTTCGTAAAAAGTGAGTTAAATTGAGATGATTCATAAGCAATGGAAATTGTATCTTCCGCTTAATACTCGTTAACTTTTGGTAGTGTTCTGAAGCAGTCTAAGTTTATTTTTTTTATGTAACTATTATGCATACCTTATCCGCTTTTAACGTAAATAAAAATCTTGCGCATGTTTGCGCCTATTTTTATAAATGTTAGATATATATTCGCTTTCTTATAAGCGATAATTAACAAGAATCAAAATAAAATATATAAATTGTGTACTGTTATCGAAATCATGAAATTTATACTGTGGTATTATTTCAGGATCAGTGGAAGAACATACAGTTTACACAATAATCACAAAATCGCAAAATCAATTGTTCTAAATTTGAAAAATATTGTCAAGAGACTGCTGAATTGTATGTTAATCTATACCCATGGTATGCAATGCCAACATCAGTTCATAAGATTGTAATTCACGGGCCTGAAATGATTAACTCTGCTATATTACCTATCGGCCAACTCAGTGAAGAAGCTCAGGAGGCTCGAAATAAAGTTATTCGTAAATATAGAGTCATTCTAGAAAATTCTCGAGAGAAAAAAATTTACATGATGGTTTCAATTTGCTTCTGGTATCTTCAGACCCACTAATTTCATCATCACGTAAACTACCTCAAAAGAACAGGTCAGTTCTCAGCAAGGAGGTCCGAGATATGCTAGAAAAGCCAGAGTTGCCGCGAAAAGACGATTCTCAGTTAGATAGTGACATCACTAGTGATGATGAAAACAATTATGATAGATCTGAAAGTGATCAAAAAGACTGCTAAAACTAAAATTTAATGTTTTGTGTTTTTGCCACTTTTAAGTAATAAGTGTTTGTTCATGCATCCGATATTTTATAATTTACTTTCCTAGACTGTGTGTTTTGGCATGTAAAAAGACTATTGTGATGTAATGAAGTAACCAAAGACTAAAACAGTCTAGGCATAACGAAAAAATGCGAAAAAAACCCGAAAATTATTTTTGGCCATAAATGACTGTCCTTGGCCCCTCTGTGCGGCGTCACGTCGACCTATTTAATTTCCTGTTAACGGAATCAATTCCCCGCTAACCTGATGCATAATTTACTTGCTCTAAGTACGAATAACCATTATTAGTTTTTTTACATACATTTTGTTCTTACAAAAATTCATATTAGCTTTGTTCGCGGAGACGATCCGGAACTAGTCCGTGACAAGTGCGCGTGCGCTTTGCGATTATTTGCGTTCGCGGTGCAGAAACTAACTGATTTTGACAATAAATTTGGCGTTCACGGTGATGCGAGAACAAGTTCAGGACACATCCGTAACCAGTCAAAACGATCCGAGGATTATGGCATGAATTATTTGTCCGCGCAAGTGCAGTGTGAAATTTGTTTGAAAATTGTCATTTAATTTTGGGCGGGCTGTATTTTGCGATAACGAACAGTTAAATTTCATATGCTGTTAGTTGTATAAAGGTAGATATAAATTTGTATATACTAATATGCTCTAGTATATTCAATTATTCTTGTATTTAAAATTACTCATAACAGAGCATTATGTCTTTATGGCAATTTTAATCATTATATAATGTTAAATTAGGTTGTTCAGTCTAAAAATTTAATTCAAAATAATAAAATATGTTAAGGTTAAGTGATTCGCAGATGTTCCGGACAAGCACGTTCACCAAAAACGTTCGCGGAGATTTGTCAATTCCTGATGGGTTTCGAATCGCACATGCGCATAAATGTTTGGGATTATTTAACTTGTACAGGTTACGGACTGGTCACGGATCGTCTCCGCGAACAAAGCTATTATAAATGCAATTTTCTTTAATTTTTTTTAGTTTACGTTAAGTTGGATTAAGGCGAGTATACACCAAAAAAGCAAGCAAGAGCGAGCCAGAGCAAACATATTTGTTCGTGCTCGCTGATGTTTGCTTGTGTTAATTTTTTTTAATCCAGGTGTGTCACTACTGCAGCGAATTTGTTCGGGTTCGTCGATGGTCCGTATGTTTTTTGAGTAATTATTAATTAATTAATTATGGCAAGCCGAAGAAAAGTTCTAGGTGCAAGTGCAAGTTTTATTGTTATTTGTTTGAAAATAGACATACAGGGTGTCCGAGAACTAATAGTATGGGCAAATATATTTACTATTAGTAAAGGGAGACACACCAAATTTTAGGTGTATCTTATTGGTTAATATATCTACTTTTTTGTAATTTAACTTTTTCAACCCCCTTGAGGGGTGACGCTAGGGAGTTGAGGTCAAAAATTTGAAATGCAACCCTATGCCGTATGGTACCTCAATTTAAAGGTCTTCAAAAAAGAAACATTTTACCGCAAACCTGAGGTCAATATCTTAATTCGTTTTTAAATCGCAAGCCATTAAAAATTAAAACTCGTGAAAAACGTAAAAAATTTAAATACCTTTATTTCTTTTATTACTTTAAAAGCTGTTAAAAATGACCACCGTGAACTTCTTGGCAGTAATAAAGTCGATTTTGGAACTCACTTCTTACATTTTCGAGAATGGCGGGTGATACTTCCTGGCAGAGTTTTAAAATCGACTTTATTACTGCCAAGACGTCCATGGTGGCAATTTTGAACAACGTTTAAAGTAATAAGAGAGAAATAATGAAGGTAGTTAAATTTGTATAGGCTTGCCTTTTAAAAACGAATTAAGATAACACCTTGGGTTTGCGGTAAAATGTTTCTTTTTTGAAGACCTTTAAAATGAGGTACCACACGGCATAGGGCTGCATTTAAAATTTTTGATCTCAACTCTCTAGCATCACCCCTCAGGGGGGTTGAAAAAGTTAAATTACACAAAAAAGTAGATTTATTAACCAATAGGAGACACCTTAAATTTGGTGTCTCTATCTTTACTAATAGCAAAGATATTTTCCCACACTAAAACTTTTTGGACACCCTGTAGGTATAGCAGAAGTATTTTGTTAAAACACATAAATACAGAACCAGAATACGGCATGTTTTATAATTTTTGCCAAATGTCTGCTACAGATTTTGAAGAATCGTTAAATATTATTGAACCGGAAAGAATGAAAAGTGATTCCAATTGCAGAATGGGTATCCCAGCAAGAGAAAGATTGGCAGTAACACTGCAATTCCTAGCTACAGGAGATTCGTATCGTAGTCTAATGTATACTTTTAAAATTTCTTCTTAATTTCCAGAGAATTTGTTTCAAACTGACTCGCAATTCCTTCCCACGCGTCTTATTTGTTCTTTTTATTTTTAAAATACACAACTTTTGTATCCCATAATATAGCTTTTATCGATAAACGTCAGTTAACTTTAAAACTAATTCATTATTCAACTCCATTTTATTTTAAATCACTGCCGATACTGCCGATGGTCAGTAAAATATTTGTAAACTGAAACATGTGCGTCTACACGAAATAAGCAAGAACACGATTTTCCTTTGATGTACCGCCTCGGTCTCGAACATCCGCGAACGTGAGCAAACAAGGTTTGCTTGCTCGTAAAAGTGTCCACACTAAACGATTGATCGCATAGAACGCTCACTCGCTCATGTTTGCTGTTGCTTGCTTTT
The DNA here is from genome assembly GCA_963971165.1 of Philopedon plagiatum. Taxonomy (NCBI): domain Eukaryota; kingdom Metazoa; phylum Arthropoda; class Insecta; order Coleoptera; family Curculionidae; genus Philopedon; species Philopedon plagiatum. The sequence goes on along the minus strand of OZ020196.1, from coordinate 12,753,336 downwards.
TTGGTGTATCTCCGCCTTTAGGATAATGGTAGACCTATTTAAGGTCATCTACTGAAGTCAATTATGAGCCCTTTAATAGCTCACCCTCATATTTTGTACTGTTGCTAAGTGTATTCAGGAAAATCAGATGGGTTTTTAAAAGGAAATTGGTATAATGTTCACAGGGGGAATTTGACTCACTCTATCTTAAAGTACCGGAATCTCAGGCATTTACTTTTCAGGTAGCCCCAGATTAGGATTTGTCTTTCTTAATCTATCGTTGTCGCTTGTACTTTTCACCGGGAATCTTCTTCAATGCAGTATCATACGGTGCTCCTCTCCGTAGTCTCTTCGTTTTTGATTCTGTAATCTACAAATTGTTGGTTTCAGTTGGAGCTTTTCCTATTTATTGGTCAGCCTCGTCCTGATCATCCACATTCCACCTGAGGAGATTCCAGGGAGGGCCTTTTATAGATTTCTTTTCAAGTACGTTATTTTGAAGTCGATTCTTCTTCGACCTTGTGTTGTTTCTAGTTGCTTATACAGTTTCTATCATATATAACACAAATAACACTAAAACAAAATGTTTAAAATCTAATCTTAATTTTCGGACGCTAGATCGGCGATATTACCCACTGTGCGATGTAGGGAATTATATATAATTCCCTATATTGTAACCCTGTTCCGTTTAAAACAAATATTACAAAAAATTCAGCTTATCTTATAAGACACTAGTGTTTTGCAATAAAAGACTTAAATTTAAGGCAAGACAAGCTACAAATCTTTTAAATATTTTTTACATTGTATGGTTAATAGGTAGCTTTACTAGAATTATTTCTTTTATTGCCATTAAAATATAAAATATAATATACACTACGCCAATTAATTATCGAATATTCAAAAATGCACGTCAAAATTAATATGCTGTTATTTCGTTAATAATGAACAAAATTTGATAATTTTTTTCTCACTGATAGACATAAGATTCTAGGGTTTAGGGCAGAGTAGTTTACGTCCTGATACGCCTTATTGTACGGGGTAGCGCATAAAATCTAGATGCATGTAAATTTCCAAAAATTTAAATGTTACATATCTAACATAAAAATTGAATTTAATTTATTTTTTAAAATAAACCAATTAGAGATCTATCAGCGTTAGACACTGGCCCATGCCATGCCACTCTAGGTAAAGAAAAAATTACCATTTCTTCTAAATACGTTATTATGTCGAAATAACGTTTCGTCAACAATCAATGCGACATTTTATCACTTTTGGCGATTACTAAATTAAAAATAAAAATTATTTCAACAAATAAAGTTTATAATACAGGATGCTGCGCCATTATCTATTCATTTAATTTATTTATTTAGCATTAAAAATACAAAAATAACTATACAAATACAAGTTCAGATAATAAGAAATACATTTAGTATCGGGTATTTCCTCCACGAGCATTAATAACATCTTGACACCGTCGTGGCATGCTTAAAATTAGATTTCTGATAAAATCTTGATCAATTTTCTGCCATATTCTATCCAGCGCTACTTTTAACTGTAAAAGAGATTGTGGAGGATTAACTTCCGCACGGACTTGCCTCTTCATACGGTCCCATACATGTTCAATGGGGTTTAGGTCTGGGCTTCGAGCTGGCCAATTCATCACAGGAATTCCAGTGTCTGCTAAATACTCCTGAACAAGTCTGGCGGTATGGGGACGCGCGTTATCATGCATAAAAATAAAGTTTTCTCCAATTGCAGGAGCAAAAGGAATTACGTGTTCCTCCAGAATTTATGTAATGTATCGGTCGGCCGTCAAATGGTCTATAAAGGTTAAGTCCGTTTATGCCTCTAGTGATATTCCCCCCCAAACCATTACTAAGCCGCCTCCATAACTGATAGTATTTTTAAAATTGAACTGGGCAAATCTTTCACCAGGTCTTCGGAAAACTTTTTGACGCCTATCATTACTATACAGACAAGACCGGGACTCATCGCTAAATAGAACATTAGCCCACTCACCTTCACCCCAAGCCACATGTTCCCTAGCGTAACCTAAACGTGCACGTCGATGTACTGGTTCCAATTTGGGGCCTTGTGCTGCCTCGTATGGCCTAAGCTGAACCTCTTTTAACCGATTTCGGATCGTTTGCTTGCAGACTCGCGTACCATATGTATTAAAAAACTGCGTCTGCAGCTGAGTGCTGCAAGTGAACCGTTGTCGTGTACACTGCAGACGTACAAACCTATCTTGGTAAGGAGTGGTTTTTCTTGGTCGACCTTGTCCTTCCTTTCTTTGGTTGGAGCCTGTTTCTTGATATCTACTTAAAATTTTGCTTATTGTCCCCTGCGTTTTGCCCAAAATTCTAGCAATATCTGCTTGAGAACGACCCTGTTCATACAACCCTCTAGCATAGGAACATTGTTCTGGTGTTAAAAATCGATTAGCATTCATAGTTATTGCTAAGTATGGTAAACTTTATCAATTTTTAATGTCAAACAGACAGATATCATTTACTTACTTACCGTATCCTTGGTTACCTATACCTAATAATGAACTGGTTATGGCTTAAGTAGACTATCATTTTTGTATTTTTAATGCTAAATAAATAAATTAAATGAATAGATAATGGCGCAGCATCCTGTATTATTGACTTTATTTGTTGAAATAATTTTTATTTTTAATTTAGTAATCGTCAAAACTGATAAAATGTCGCATTGATTGTTGACGAAACGCTATTTCGACATAATAACGTATTTAGAAGAAATGGTAATTTTTTCTTTACCTAGAGTGGCATGGCATGGGCCAGTGTCTAACGTTGATAGATCTCTAATTGGTTTATTTTAAAAAATAAATTAAATTCAATTTTTATGTTAGATATTATGTAACATTTAAATTTTTGGAAATTTACATGCATCTATATTTTATGCGCTACCCCGTACAACAAGGCGTATCAGGACGTAAACTACTCTGCCCTAAACCCTAGAATCTTATGTCTATCAGTGAGAAAAAAATTATCAAATTTTGTTCATTATTAACGAAATAACAGCATATTAATTTTGACGTTCATTTTTGAATATTCGATAATTAATTGGCGTAGTGTATTTAAATAAATAGCCCACCACGTACGTAATCAAGTAATCACGTACCAGTTACACTTTTTGATACAAAGAAGATTTTGTCTCATAAGCGACTCTTCCTGTGTTTGTTTACTCTAAATAAAAGCGAAACAAGTGCATACAATTTGTTGATAAACAAAATCAAATTATACCCTCAATAAAATAATTCAAATACCGTTTTAACTACTTTAAAAACTAGGTCAAATATATATTTGAGTAGACAAATTCAACATGTCCCTATCTTGTGATTGACATACAGCGACATACATATAAAAATTGCCATATTTGATTTTTTTTTATAAAATCACAAGCATCTAATTTATATCTTACTCTATATTGTATTTGCAATAATAATAACATTATAATTATAATTTTAAAATACTTCCATTTTGATTTCACTAAGAATTTGAGCTTCCTATATTTTATTGATGACTACTAAAAGGAACTTAATTTTCTCAAAATATATATATATATATATATATATATATATATATATATATATATATATATATATATATATATATATATATATACCGGGTGCCCACGAGTTTACTGGCCAGCTCGTTATTTTGTTAAGAAATAATATTTCGATTTGAAATTTTGGGAATTCGTATGGTTACTTTAGATCCAGATTTTGAGTGCTCGAACATCTGACTATCGTTTCCGGTTCGACCGGAAATACAGTCAACTTTGTTATTTTAAACGAAACACCCTGTATATTTTTTTAAATTTGGATTCTACGTAAAATTCTAATTATAAAACATGGATCATACCCCATACCTATCTTTAACAGTTTTCAAGAAAATGGCGTTTGAAAATGTCGGAAGAGCCGCAAACTATACTGTTTTAATTTAAAACAAATGAATATGCGAAAAGTTTAATATATTATTCTTACTTCTTTTTAGGGGCCTTGTATGCTTGTGTCATGACAATCTCACTTCCGGTGCAACCGGAAGTGCTACAAAATATGACATTCAGGCACAAATTACTTCAATAATTTCAATCGAACGACCTACTTTAAACTCTAAATTCTAATTTATCTGACTTTTCTCTATAATTTTTGTCTAAAGTTGATAGTTCTTGAGATATGGACAGCTAAAAATTTAGATGCATTCCAAATTTCAATCTTTCTAATTTTATCTAGGCGGCTATGGAGACCATTTGCATTAAGAAAATGTAGAAAGGATACACATAATTAATAATATCAGGGTAGTGCTTGAAGAATAATTTTATTAGGTTTTCATTATAAAAAATAAGAAATTAGTCATAAATTAAGTGTTCGAATTGTTGACCGTTTTCTCTCAGACGAACTCTTTGAAATTCCCTGAGCACGTTGTTCATTTGTTTTGGGGGTGATATTATTAACAGAAAATATGACAAGTGTCTTGTATTCATAGCCATCTTGATTAAATAATTGGAAATTGACATGGTGATGATCATGAAGCAGTTCAAGCGACAAATGATCTCCATAGCCGCCTAGATAAAATTAGAAAGATTGAAATTTGAAATGCATCTAAATTTTTAGCTATCCATATCTCAAGAACTATCAACTTTAGACCTTGGATGGTGTATACAAAAATTATAGAGAAAAGTCAGATAAATTAGAATTTAGAGTTTAAAGTAGGCCGTTCAATTGAAATTATTGAAGTAATTTGTGCCTGAATGTCATATTTTGTAGCACTTCCGGTTGCACCGGAAGTGAGATTGTCATGACACAATCATACAAGGCCCTTAAAAAGAAGTAAGAATAATATATTAAACTTTTCGCATATTCATTTGTTTTATGTTAAAACAGTATTGTTTGCGGCTCTTTCGACATTTTCGAACGTCATTTTCTTGAAAACTGTTAAAGATAGGTATGGGATATGATACATGTTTTATAATTAGAATTTTACGTAGAATCCAAATTTTGAAAAATATACAGGGGGTTTCATTTAAAATAACAAAGTTGACTGTATTTCCGGTTGAACCGGAAACGATAGTCAGATGTTCTAGCACTCAAAATCTGCATCTAAAGCAACCATACGAGTTCCCCAAATTTCAAATCGAAATATTATTTCTTAACAAAATAACAAGCTGGCCAGTAAACTCGTGGGCACCCGGTATATACAGTGACCGGCAAAAAGTTCGTAACATATGGGAAAAATTTTTATTAGGTGAGTATTGGAGAAACTTTTCCGGGGGATCAGTTCTGCATGTCCGATAACCTAAAAATCGATTTTGACATACGTCACGTGACCACTGGTATAGCGTCAAATTAAAAAAAAAATTGTTAATTTACAAAAAGTGAGGTTAGTTGACGAGATATCAAAAAAAGTTATTTGAAAAAATTGCTTAGAATTAAATTCTAGGTCCTTGTGCAAAATTTTAAGATTTTATTTAAAAAAATTGGAAAACTCAATTTTTTTTAAATATTTTTTTATCGATTTACAAATTTCCAGTTTTTTTCGTTTAGATAGCTTGGCTAATGTAAAGCCCATGTATCTGGATGAAAATAAACGAATGTAGTAGTTTTTTCTACAATTGACAGGACAAAATTAAAAAAAAACAGGGTTTCGCCGGACGCTAGCTGTTGCAATGATTTGTATCTAGCAGCAGTGTCAAAATTTTAGAGACATTTCAATGAGATTACATTGAGAAAACCTTAATCGTCTTAAATATATCTGAAGTTCGACTTTTTGTAAAGTTAAGGGGAGTAAAATAGATAATAAACAAAAAATTACCTGTTTATTTAATCGAAATTTCATAAACGAAAACCAATGTAAGAAAAACTTAAAAGTAGTCAAATTCTGTACTAACAACATAAAAAATCATTGTTTTTCCTTGGGTGCACAAAATTGAAAACTCAGTATGACCACCATTTCTCTCCATACATACTATTGTTCTCGAGCGCAACTCTCGATTAACATTTCGGAGCATTTTACGATTTATTTGCAATACACAATTTCTAATGACATTCTCTAAATTTTGTATATTCCTAAAGGGTCGATGTTTGTACACAGAGTTCTTTAGGTATCCCCACATAAAGAAATCTAACGGAGTCAGATCTGGTGATCTCGCAGGCCACGGATTTTCAGAAAACCGTCCTATCCACTGGTTTCCAAATTCTTGATCCAGCCATCTCTTCACCTCATTTGTGGAATGAATGCTAGCTCCGTCTTGTTGAAAGTATAAATTTCTTCTTTCGGCTAATGACAAATTGTCTAAAAAGTCAGATATCTCAGTTTGTAGAAATTCTAAATATCGTTCTGAATTTAAATTGTCTCTAAAGAAAAAAGGTCCCACTATTCTGAGGTTGAAAATTCCGCACCACACATTAACCTTAAAACTATATTGGTCTTTACTCTGAATTACAAAGTCTGGGTTTTCGGTGGCCCACCATCTACAGTTTTGTGAACTGACGGTTCCGTTAGAGGTAAATGTAGCTTCATCCGAGAAAAGAACGTTCTTTGGGAAATTAAAATCTTCCTCAATCATACCCTGGAACCAGGCACAAAAATCGAAGCGGGCGTCATAATCCCTATCTTTTAATACTTGTACAAATTTAGGTTTGTACGGATGAAATTTGTTTCTTTTTAATATCCTCCGCACAGATCTTTCGTGAATGTTAGTGATCTCCGATATTTGACTAACTGCTAATTGGGGTGTTTCTGTGATCGACAAACACACATCCAGAGAACCTTCGTCACCTGTTACCGGTTTTTCATGGGAAACTTTATACTGATTTTCTACCGATCCCGTTTCTTTAAATTTATTGACTAGACGAGATACTGTGGAATAATGGAGGGATTTATCGGGGTGCCTCTCATTAAAAATTGCTGCTGTTTCTCTATGGCTTTTGTAATTATCTCCAGAAATTAAAATAATTTCTATCTTTTCCTGAAGAAGTAGTGTGGGTGCCATTTTAAGGAATAAAATATTAATAAACTGATGTAAAATATCAAACTTAGTAAGATGCGAGACATAAACCAATGACATAGGTTGAAATCAAACAAATTATAATTTGTTTGACATTTTTCTGTTGTTTTTAACCTACTAGATTATTTGGTTGTTTTAATTTCAGAGCCTGCTTTGGTAGTTTTAAGTACAACTAAATAGACCTGGTTGTTAAATTTATGTGCGAAAAATCTTAATAAAATCTTGATACAGTCATTTCATTAGATTCAAACCATTGCAACAGCGAGCGTCCGGCGAACACCTATTTTTTCGATTTTGTCCTGTCAATTGTAGAATTGTAGATCTGACTCCGTTAGATTTTTTTATGTGGGGATACCGAAAGAACCCTGTGTACAAACATCGACCCTTTAGGAATATACAAAATTTAGAGAATGTCATTATAAATTGTGTATTGCAAATAAATCGTAAAATGCTCCGAAATATTAATCGAGAGTTGCGCTCGAGAACAACAGTATGTATGGAGAGAAATGGTGGTCATACTGAGTTTTAAATTTTGTGCACCCAAGGAAAAACAATGATTTTTTGTGTTGTTAGTACAGAATTTGACTACTTTTAAGTTTTTCTTACATTGGTTTTCGTTTATAAAATTTCGATTAAATAAACAGGTAATTTTTTGTTTATTATCTATTTTAATCCCCTTCACTTTACAAAAAGTCGAACTTCAGATATATTTAAGACGATTAAGGTTTTCTCAATGTAATCTCATTGAAATGTCTCTAAAATTTTGACACTGCTGCTAGATACAAATCATTGCAACAGCTAGCGTCCGGCGAAACCCTGTTTTTTTTTAATTTTGTCCTGTCAATTGTAGAAAAAACTACTACATTCGTTTATTTTCATCCAGATACATGGGCTTTACATTAGCCAAGCTATCTAAACGAAAAAAACCGGAAATTTGTAAATCGATAAAAAAATATTTAAAAAAAATTGAGTTTTCCAATTTTTTTAAATAAAATCTTAAAATTTTGCACAAGGACCTATAATTTAATTCTAAGCAATTTTTTCAAATAACTTTTTTTGATATCTCGTCAACTAACCTCACTTTTTGTAAATTAACAATTTTTTTTTTAATTTGACGCTATACCAGTGGTCACGTGACGTATGTCAAAATCGATTTTTAGGTTATCGGACATGCAGAACCGATCCCCTGGGAAAGTTTTTCCGATACTCTCCTAATAAAAATTTTTCCCATATGTTGCGAACTTTTTGCCGGTCACTGTATATATATATATATATATATATATATATATATATATATATATATATATATATATATATATATATATATATATATATATATATAGTAGAAAAATGGAAGATTTCTTGGCCTATAGGTAATATAATAAATGTAAATGCGAAGATTTACTTCTTCGCTAGTGCAGCGAAAAGGCCTTGAATGAAAAATAAAAATAATGAGGACTATCTTTGATTCTGGTCTGGGTGACCTCCTGCTATCTATTTCTGGGCCTTTACCCATCAGCGGGCAGGCTTACACCCAGGGTGGCTGAAGAACAGACCACGATTTGACCAGAATCAAAGAGAGTCCTTATATCCAAAATGTTCGGAAAGGATGTGTAAGATGTAGTGGCTCGCGCCAACTAGTTCACCCAGTGTTGCTCCAAAAATGTTTGGCTGCTAACACAATAATACTCGAAAGTATGTCGAATGTCGATTTTCTCGACGTCGACGGTACAAATGCACCATTGTACAACAATAGTAGAAAAATGGAAGATTTCTTGGCCTATAGGTAATATAATAAATGTAAATGCGAAGATTCACTCTTCGCTAGTGCAGCGAAAAGGCTTGAATGAAAAATAAAAATAATGAGGACTATCTCTGATTCTGGTCTGGGTGACCTCCTGCTATCGATTTCTGGGCCCTTACCCATCAGCGGGCAGGCTTACACCCAGGGTGGCTGAAGAACAGACCACGATTTGACCAGAATCAAAGAGAGTCCTTATATCCAAAATGTTCGGAAAGGATGGGTAAGATGTAGTGGCTCGCGCCAACTAGTTCACCCAGTGTTGCTCCAAAAATGTTTGGCTGCTAACACAATAATACTCGAAAGTATGTCGAATGTCGATTTTCTCGACGTCGACGGTACAAATGCACCATTGTACAACAATAGTAGAAAAATGGAAGATTTCTTGGCCTATAGGTAATATAATAAATGTAAATGCGAAGATTTACTTCCGCTGCACTAGCGAAGAAGTAAATCTTCGCATTTACATTTATTATATATATATATATATATATATATATATATATATATATATATATATATATATATATATATATATACAGGGTGTCTAAAATAGGTGATACCACTATTGCTATCTCCGAAATGGTAAAAGATACGAGGTCGGTTAAATTAGAGAAAATGTGCCATTTCTAGTCCCTATTCATATTCCGTTTACAGAGTTGCCAAATTCTCTATAGATTCTTATCTACAGGGGATTTTTTAAAAATAGTCAAAATTTAATTCTTAAATATCTCGAAAACTATAATAGTTAGAAAAAATTTGTTTCTACAAAAGTCACACGATTTTTAACCTTCTCTAAAGTAACGTTATTGTTTTGTTGATACCATTTGTTTTTACTGAGTTACTGATACTAACTTGTTGTTTTCAAATACGGACCTGGATTTTTTGCTGCATTTTTTGAAATAATACTTCATACCCTTTACAACTATGTATCACTTGATTATGGTTTTCGACGTTTTGATCAGGAATAACAACATCATCAGGATTTTCTATCGATACCGACCTGGAATTTTACATGTTAAGGCACAATTTCACAACCTATGGCAGCGGTTTAAATTATTCAACTCATTAATTTTAAACTATGTTCATGATTACTAACCAGAACCCGTTGGTATTTAAAGTTTGTCAAATTGCACTTAAGCCAATGAGTTATTGAAAGCAAAAGTTTAGCAGACTCAGATCAGATATAATTAGCGGCTTTTATTAATAGCACCTATCTAGTGGTTAAGTTTGCTACATATTGTAAAAGGCACCCTTGATGATACGTCTTCATTATTTACGTTTTTAATATTTTCGTATCCAAAAATCACCTTTCAGTTCAAAAGATAATAATAAATAATCCTATTTTACCTAATGGTTTCATTTCTGCTGCAAATCATTCTGCTGGTACAGTTGAATTACTATTTACTGGCTTTGAAAACAAACCATATTATCTCAAATTAAAGATCTTTAACTATATTCTAGCATAAAACCTTTGTCATATTTACTGGGTTCGGATTATAAGGAATTCGAATCTAAAATCCGTTTTCTGCTTTATTTTTGACGTTGCGTTAAATTATAACATATGGACGGGCGGGCGAACAGGTTGATGGACGCGATTGGACTGACCACACGAAGCCAATCACGGCTCTAAGAATTAATTATTAGGATTTGTTATAATTAAAACTAAGCTTATATGCTTTTTTCAGGCGTTGGACCAATTTTACAAACTTGAGGGTCCTGGTTAGTAATCATGATTATAATTAAAATCTACCAGTTGAAACAATTTGATCCATAGTTACTGATTCTGACCTAATTGTCTCCATAACAGGTCGTGAAATGACGCATTATCTTGAAAAATGCCAGGTCCGTCCTGGTAGAATATCCTGATGATGATACTATTCTTCACCAAAACGTCGAAAAACATAATCAAGTGATACACAGTTGTAAAACAAGTTAGTATCAGTAACTCGATAAAAACAAATGGTATAAACAAAACAATAACGTTACTTTAGAGAAGGTAAAAAATCGTGTGATTTTTGTAAAAACAACTTTTTTCTAACTATAATAGTTTTCGAGATATTTAAGAATTAAATTTTTGACTATTTTTAAAAAATCCCCTGTAGATAAGAAACTATAGAGAATTTGGCAACTCCGTAAACGGAATATGAATAGGGACTAGAAATGGCACATTTTCTCTAATTTAACCGACCTCGTATCTTTTACCATTTCCGAGATAGCAATAGTGGTATCACCTATTTTAGACACCCGTATATATATATATATACATATATAGATCTTTCTATCAAATGTAAGCCAATTGAAAATTCATACAATTACGATCCAGCCATTATTCGTAAAGGTGCTTTAATGAAATTTAAATATGACTTTGTTGTATTTCTATGATTCCCAAAAATCAAATATATACACAGAAAATATGCCATATAAAAATTCTTCAAAAGCGAAATAACGATTCGATATACTATATAAATACCGACCCTTCTGAGCCATACACTATTTCCTAATAATTCTAATCCAAAATATACAGATTTATATATGCGTACGGTACATTTTAAGCCACTGCGATGTTGCCAGTGCTTTGTAAATATGAAGAGTTATTTCTTTTTCATCTTTTAAGCTTTTTATGAAGCATATATTACATTGTCAAACTGCATTCTTTCTTAATCATATAAGCAGTAAATATTTTAGGTTAAAATTATTCTGGATAGTTTTTATTTTGTTGTACTCGTATATAACAGATGATGATGATCATTAGTATTTCGTAAAATATAAATTTATACACTGACATTAACATAAAACTAAAGTTTAAAGAGTTTTAACGTAAAAATCTAAATAAAAATAAAGCAGTTTTAAGAGAATAGTTTTGTAAGAAACTTTCGGAAATACAACAAACACTAAAGCTAAATTTTCTAAAAGATTAGAATCACAGAGCTAATCATCAGAAGACGATCGACTACCTACTTCAATTGTGTTTTTATTGCTTGGGTTTCTATTTAAAAAAAAAATAAGCTAAAATAGACAGTAATGTCTTTAAGTATTTTTAAAATAATCCTCTTCCTGTAATTTCAGTTATGTATACTACACCATTTAAAAAAATGGTTCCTCCTATATTCAGAAAATAGAACGTAAGATCTAAAAAAATCCTCAAAGTATGACGTGGAATCTATCACGCATATCTTGAATTAATTACTGTTAAAAGGTAACATAGGTAAAAAGTATAGATAAATAAAAAATAAAAGTGACAATACAGAATTTAAAAAAAAACATATACGACAAAAAACCTAAAAATTATAAATTTAAACTAAATGAGAGATGTGTCCACCTTTTACTTCCAAACATGTTGTTATTCTTCTTTTTACAGCATCAAAAACATTGGTGAGCACTTGGGAGTTGTTAATATCCTGAAATTTATTTGTAATTCTGGCCCGTAGGTCTTTTAAATTTTCACAAGGGGTTTTAAAACCGAGTTTTTAATATATTATGTCCATAAAAAAAGATCGCAGGACCATGGTGGCCACCTAACTGGCATATTGCGACTAATGATTCGGTCTTCGAAAAATTCTTTCAAAAATTTAAATTATCAAGAGTTAAGTGAATTGGTGGTAGACGCCACGTCGCATCTCTTCATCGTCTAATGCGTTTACAAAGTTTTTAAAAATTCATTACTGTATCGCGCCGAATTAAGAGTCCCTTCAAAAAAAATCGGTCGGTTCTTTTCGATATAGCCGCCCACACGCCAACTTTCTTTGAATGCAGAGGCTATAAAGAAATGTGGATTTTCAGAACTCCACATTCTCATTTGTTTAAACTTTACATAATCAGAGAGGTAAAACCATTCCTCGTCAGTAAAAAGGTTTTTTCAAATACGTTTTCATTATTATGCAAATTACCCATAAATCACTCTGAAAATTGCATTCGCTGCAGCTTATCCTTTGATAACAATTCTTGGACTGAGGTTAGATGATAAGCGTGCATATGCAGGTCACATTTCAGGGTTGTATGGCAGGTTCCGTAGGATACATTTACTTGCTTACTTTGCTTGCTGCTTAAATGATGAATGTGTGTGAGTGTTCATTAACAATTTGCCTCAATTTTTCTACTTTTTGTGCTGTGCGAATGTTGGGTCTCCCACTGTCTTCCTTTCTATTTACACTTCCTGTTTCTCTAAACAAAGCCACAGATCTAGTCAAAACTTGGCGAAACTGTTAAAAATCCATGACTATTTGTGGAAATTCTGTTTGAAAATCCTGAATGGCGTCCCCCGTTGTATAACCCCACTGGTGGACATATGGGTATCTCATCATCGGATAAATGCTCAGAGATCTAAAACGAATACACCTTACTGTATTCCTAATTTATACATAGCTACTTCTTACGGTGCGTGTGTGATTTTTAAAATCATTTATTATCCTCTTAGTTGGTTCACTGAAGTATACATACCTTATTAGAGTTATCGGAAGGATTCGGATCAGAGTCAAAAAAAGAATCATATTGATTTGTTTGACTATTTTCAGAAACACTGTCACGAATAATCGCTTGTTCGGGTGAATTGGAGATACCATTATTTTTAGTATCATTGTGTTGAACAAGCTTTACCTCATTTTCGTGGTAAAAAAAGGTTATATCATACGGATCGTATGTTACTTCCTGTATAATGATAAGCTGATCATGCAATGTGGGTAGATTAGCCACCTGTTCTTTAGGTGGAACTATCACCAACGGTGCCACATTATGATTTCCTGCAGTTTCTGTTCCGATATTGTCAATCCTTTCCTGAGATTTTGAAATAGAACTGATGTGAGTATCCTGGTTTAGTTTATTATGAAAGTTTTGACCTTCTTTCTTGTTAATAGCAATCATGTTACTATTTGGATAAATATTTAAATACTGAAGTCCATCTCGGCTCAAAAGGCAATCTGAGATAATATTAACTTTTTGATTACTCGTACGAATTTCTTCGCTGATTTTTGGCACTTGTTTCAATTGATTTCTGGTGTCAGTATCATATGCATAATGCATAATCGTTTGGTTGTTGTTTTAAAATTAATTTGTCTGTAATGTGAACTGTTTCTTCGACATGTTTTTTAAGCTCTGATAGTGCTGTGATACATTCATTAACACAAGCTTGTTTTTTTTTCAGTATTTGTGATTTATTTTTTTTATTACATTCCTCTGGAGATTCAATTTTAATTTCTCTTAACTCAACAGATTCTTTTTGGATGTACTCAGAAGTCTGCAAAATAGTTCTCTTCTTGTTTGAGTTATTCGTCACATCTATGTTGTATTGAGCCTTTAGGTATTCAGGTTCGACCTCCAATACCCAGTTTGAAACTGGTTCAAAATCATCGGAAAGCACTGACTTATTTTCCTTGTCATCTTTGTGCAACTCATATGGACTTTCTGAAAAAATGAGTGCACTAAGAAAATGTGCAAGGGTTATTTCTCTACATAGAGATTATTTTAACAAATACCCTTTTGGCAAGATACCGGCCACAAAAGATACCACTCTTTTATAAAAAGATCATATTATATTGGTATTGCAAATTTGTTCTTTTAGGCTGAAAATTTAAAAGTCATCTTGCTTCTAAAACTTATTATACATCATGTTTCAGAGATCTCGTTAAAAAAGACAAAACTTTACTTTTTGTTTTGAGACAGAATGTTACTCTTTATAAGTAGTAAACTACTTTACTTGCATTTTTAAAGAAGTTTTATTGTCTTTTGTTTCTTATGTTACTGGTATTAAAAAGGTGTATGTAGAATTCTAAAAAACTTAATAAAAAGTCCAGGTCTGTATTCAAAAATCGGCCGATTTTAAATATTGCGGTTTCTACCCAGACAATCGGTTAAAGAAAAAATAAATAATGAAAAATTGTGACTGTATCTCCAAAAAAAAAGCCAAAAAAGTAAGATTTGCTTTTGACGATGATTTTTATTCGAAAAACCCAACCAGGTAAAGTACTATAATACTAATAAAAAAATCGGTTAAGTACAAGCTATACTTGCACAATTAGTGTTCCGTGCCTTCAGCCCCTACTTAAATTAGTAACAGTAATCCATTTGCGTTTTGACTGAGCCAGATTAAAAATTTTGAAACACGTGTAAGGACAAAAGTTGATTCTTACATCGTGAGAAATAGTTTTGGTCAAAAAAACTTTTTCTCTAAAACCAATGGTTCAGAAGTTATAAGGAAATAAACAATTAAATGGTTTATAACAATTGATCGCTCTAGAATTTTTCAATACCGATAATTTAGGCTCAATCTACACCTAATTCTCAATGTTCACGATTTTTTTTAGATTTTTGTGAGCGATCCTTTTGGTGGTAAAGCAATTTTTTAAGCGTTTTTCCCAAAAAATGTTTTAAAAAATGCATAAAAATACATTATATATATTGTTGAATTCGTGCTTTAATAAGCTTTTATTTGATACCCTACACGATGCCCTTGAAATTTTTTTCCATTTTTTAATTTACCTTCTGAAATTAACCCCCCAGAATCAAAATTCAAATTCAAAATAGGCATATGTTTTAATTATTCGTATACATTTTTTATCAGTGATATGCCACACTTTAATCTTCTTCGACATTTATGTTAAAAACAAAACATTTAAAAAAATTTTCACTTCAACATATTCCCAAAGGGGTCTGAACATGTTGTTTAGGCAAAGGATACAATAATCGGTACTTGGCTAAGAATTTTATAGTTTACATAATATGTAACCAACCTAAGCCGTAGCGCTGTTGCCACGTATTGATGGCTTAGAATTGCTTATTTTACACGTTATACACGTATATATGGTATCCACGATAATAGCGCCCCTACTGGATTATTGTTAAACTATATATCGACGATCCGTACAAACCTAAGCCAACATAAAATTGCCGCCACACTTGTCCGTTGAGTTAAAATAACGGTTTTTTCAAATGTAAACAAATCTTACCAACATAAGTCATCTGACAAAACTATCAGGCGCCTTTTTTAAAATACTGTTAAAGAAATACAGGCGCAAACAAACCTGAGCCTCATATATGGCTCAGGTTCGTCAGAGCGGTTTAGGATTGTGCATTCAAGTTGCTATCTTTGGCTTGGTTTTACATCTTTTCTGTATATATATATATATATATATATATATATATATATATATATATATATATATATATATATATATATATATATATATATATATATATATATATATATATATATATATGTATATATATGTATATATATGTATATATGTATATATATATATATATATATATATATATATATATATATATATATATATATATATATATATATATATATATATATATATATATATATATATATATATATATATATATATATGTATATATGTATATATATATACATATATATATATATATCTATATATATATAATATATATATATATATATATATATATATATATATATAATATATATATATATATATATATATATAGTGACCGGCAAAAAGTTCGCAACATATGGGAAAATTTTTATTAGGTGAGTATTGCGAAAAACTTTTCCGGGGAATCGGTTCTGCATGTCCGATAACCTAAAAATCGATTTTGACATACGTCACGTGACCACTGGATATAGCGTCAATTAAAAAACAAATTGTTAATTTACAAAAAGTGAGGTTAGTTGACGAGATATCAAAAAAAGTTATTTGAAAAAATTGCTTAGAATTAATTCTAGGCCCTTGTGCAAAATTTTAAGATTTTATTTAAAAAAATTGGAAAACTCAATTTTTTTAAATATTTTTTTATCGATTTACAAATTTCCAGTTTTTTTCGTTTAGATAGCTTGGCTAATGTAAAGCCCATGTATCTGGATGAAAATAAACGAATGTAGTAGTTTTTTCTACAATTGACAGGACAAAATTAAAAAAAACAGGGTTTCGCCGGACGCTAGCTGTTGCAATGATTTGTATCTAGCAGCAGTGTCAAAATTTTAGAGACATTTCAATGAGATTACATTGAGAAAACCTTAATCGTCTTAAATATATCTGAAGTTCGACTTTTTGTAAAGTTAAGGGGAGTAAAATAGATAATAAACAAAAAATTACCTGTTTATTTAATCGAAATTTCATAAACGAAAACCAATGTAAGAAAAACTTAAAAGTAGTCAAATTCTGTACTAACAACATAAAAAATCATTGTCTTTCCTTGGGTGCACAAAATTTAAAACTCAGTAATGACCACCATTTCTCTCCATACATACTATTGTTCTCGAGCGCAACTCTCGATTAACATTTCGGAGCATTTTACGATTTATTTGCAATACACAATTTCTAATGACATTCTCTAAATTTTGTATATTCCTAAAGGGTCGATGTTTGTACACAGAGTTCTTTAGGTATCCCCACATAAAGAAATCTAACGGAGTCAGATCTGGTGATCTCGCAGGCCACGGATTTTCAGAAAACCGTCCTATCCACTGGTTTCCAAATTCTTGATCCAGCCATCTCTTCACCTCATTTGTGGAATGAATGCTAGCTCCGTCTTGTTGAAAGTATAAATTTCTTCTTTCGGCTAATGACAAATTGTCTAAAAAGTCAGATATCTCAGTTTGTAGAAATTCTAAATATCGTTCTGAATTTAAATTGTCTCTAAAGAAAAAAGGTCCCACTATTCTGAGGTTGAAAATTCCGCACCACACATTAACCTTAAAACTATATTGGTCTTTACTCTGAATTACAAAGTCTGGGTTTTCGGTGGCCCACCATCTACAGTTTTGTGAACTGACGGTTCCGTTAGAGGTAAATGTAGCTTCATCCGAGAAAAGAACGTTCTTTGGGAAATTAAAATCTTCCTCAATCATACCCTGGAACCAGGCACAAAAATCGAAGCGGGCGTCATAATCCCTATCTTTTAATACTTGTACAAATTTAGGTTTGTACGGATGAAATTTGTTTCTTTTTAATATCCTCCGCACAGATCTTTCGTGAATGTTAGTGATCTCCGATATTTGACTAACTGCTAATTGGGGTGTTTCTGTGATCGACAAACACACATCCAGAGAACCTTCGTCACCTGTTACCGGTTTTTCATGGGAAACTTTATACTGATTTTCTACCGATCCCGTTTCTTTAAATTTATTGACTAGACGAGATACTGTGGAATAATGGAGGGATTTATCGGGGTGCCTCTCATTAAAAATTGCTGCTGTTTCTCTATGGCTTTTGTAATTATCTCCAGAAATTAAAATAATTTCTATCTTTTCCTGAAGAAGTAGTGTGGGTGCCATTTTAAGGAATAAAATATTAATAAACTTATGTAAAATATCAAACTTAGTAAGATGCGAGACATAAACCAATGACATAGGTTGAAATTAAACAAATTATAATTTGTTTGACATTTTTCTGTTGTTTTTAACCTACTAGATTATTTGGTTGTTTTAATTTCAGAGCCTGCTTTGGTAGTTTTAAGTACAACTAAATAGACCTGGTTGTTAAATTTATGTGCGAAAAATCTTAATAAAATCTTGATACAGTCATTTCATTAGATTCAAACCATTGCAACAGCGAGCGTCCGGCGAACACCTATTTTTTCGATTTTGTCCTGTCAATTGTAGAATTGTAGATCTGACTCCGTTAGATTTTTTTATGTGGGGATACCTAAAGAACCCTGTGTACAAACATCGACCCTTTAGGAATATACAAAATTTAGAGAATGTCATTATAAATTGTGTATTGCAAATAAATCGTAAAATGCTCCGAAATGTTAATGGAGAGTTGCGCTCGAGAACAACAGTATGTATGGAGAGAAATGGTGGTCATACTGAGTTTTAAATTTTGTGCACCCAAGGAAAAACAATGATTTTTTGTGTTGTTAGTACAGAATTTGACTACTTTTAAGTTTTTCTTACATTGGTTTTCGTTTATAAAATTTCGATTAAATAAACAGGTAATTTTTTGTTTATTACCTATTTTAATCCCCTTAACTTTACAAAAAGTCGAACTTCAGATATATTTAAGACGATTAAGGTTTTCTTAATGTAATCTCATTGAAATGTCTCTAAAATTTTGACACTGCTGCTAGATACAAATCATTGCAACACCTAGCGTCCGGCGAAACCCTGTCTTTTTTAATTTTGTCCTGTCAATTGTAGAAAAAACTACTACATTCGTTTATTTTCATCCAGACACATGGGCTTTACATTAGCCAAGCTATCTAAACGAAAAAAACCGGAAATTTGTAAATCGATAAAAAAATATTTAAAAAAAATTGAGTTTTCCAATTTTTTTAAATAAAATCTTAAAATTTTGCACAAGGACCTAGAATTTAATTCTAAGCAATTTTTTCAAATAACTTTTTTTGATATCTCGTCAACTAACCTCACTTTTTGTAAATTAACAATTTTTTTTTTAATTTGACGCTATACCAGTGGTCACGTGACGTATGTCAAAATCGATTTTTAGGTTATCGGACATGCAGAACCGATCCCCTGGGAAAGTTTTTCCGATACTCTCCTAATAAAAATTTTTCCCATATGTTGCGAACTTTTTGCCGGTCACTGTATATATATATATATATTAGGGTGATTTTTTTTTCGACTATTTTTGTTTTTTCGGGCCCATCGTGAAATTTTGTTGGAAATACCAAAAACAATATTGCCTGAACGTTTGAGCCCTTAATATTAATATTAAGTCCTAGGCCAAGGCGTGTAAAGATTTCCCATTGAAAATACACGAAAACTCTGATTTTTATCTTTAAATTTCTATAGCTCAGCGGCATTTTATGGCATCGCTTGGACCATAGACAAGTATTTCTCAGAATTGAACGCTCTACAAAAATGCCCATTGCGGCAAAGTCGTAACTCACACCGGCGAGGTAGTACGGGCCACTAATCCTGATTTTTCGCATTTATCTCGCAAACTAAAAGCGATACAGAAAAAAATGTATAAAACAAACTTGTAGGAAATTCAATTTTCTACAAAAAAGGTTCTTAGTACTGAGTCGCTAGCATCAATATTTCTGGAGATAACTATCTATAAAGTTTTTGTAATTTGAAAATCACGTTAAATTATAAAAATATCGTTCGTTCATTATCCATCACTCGACCATCATTTATCCATCAAGCGACTCAGTACTAAGGACCTTTTCTGTAGAAACTTGAATTTCCTACAAGTTTGTTTTATACATTTTTTTCTGTATCTCTTGTCGTTTGCGAGATAAATGCGAAAAATCAGGTTTAGTGGCCCGTACTACCTCGCCGGTGTGAGTTACGACTTTGCCGAAAATGGCATTTTTGTAGAGCGTTCAATTCTGAAAATTACTTGTCTATGGTCAAAGCAATGCCATAAAATGCCGCTGAGCTATAGAAATTTAAAGATAAAAAATCAGAGTTTTCGTGTATTTTCAATGGAAATCTTTACACGCCTTGGTCTAGGACTTAATATGAATATTAAGGGCTCAAACGTTCAGGCAATTTTGTTTTTGGTATTTCCAACAAAATTTCACAAAAAAAAAAATAGTCGAAAAAAAAAGCACCCTAAATTATATATATATATATATATATATAGTTCTTTATTTCACAATATTTTTTTTAATTTCGTTGCATTTCCCAAAGAAATGCAAATATCCCAATGTAAGTTTAAAAACTATTTCTACACCGGCACTTAACCGGGAATACATTTACCCTAACTTTGTCTGTGTGTAAAACGATCTTTTGTATATTGGGTTGAGATATTTATTTATCTGTACCAAACGAAAAGTTTATTTTTTCTAATTTTGACATATAAAATGACCCTCTTTAGAACCGATGACAGTTTTGAAACATCTTACTTTTCTTAACTAGGAGTAGTTACGAAAAGTAAAATATTTCCTAACTGGTGATGAAATATTAATTTCAGAACTAGTTATGACAAAATGAAACACAAAAATATAAATATTTCGTATTTCTCTCTTGACTTGTCGGATACAACAGAAGATAACACGTTTTGAGCTGCCTCTTCAATATTACTTGGGTTCTCGAAATCGGACATTTTCAGTATTTTTAAAAGAAAAGATTTAATTTGTGACGCGGCACTTTTACAAATAAAATTTCAAACTACATCATGACAACCTAGACAACTGTCTACTAGGTACCTACTAGAATACTAGATATAATAAAAATTTGTTAGTCTGATGCCTACTTAGATGATTTTGATACAATAATTACAATTAATAATTGTATTTACTAATTTTTGTCAAAATTAAAAAAAAAAATGCATAAAATACATTAGGAAATGCAGTTTTGTTGAATTCATATAATTTTAAGGGTTCTCGCTTCGCTCATCCCTTAAATATTACACTCTTAAAACAAAGTAGAGCATATTCTAATAAACTGGTTACATAAATAGCTACTCGCATTTTATTAATTTTTAATTATTATTTCTCTTAGCAAAAGGTGAGTGCCTCATAACAAAACAAAAATAAAGTCTGAGCCATTCAAAATAAACGAAGCCTTTACTCGCAAACTGCATTTCATTACACGCAATGTTCTGTTGTAGACAATCCATTGTTCCATTCATGCAACAAAGTTGCACGCCAAACAAAAAAGCACTTATGTTTAAGAGCCCATCCCACACTGCATTTCACAAAGATAAACATAATTCAATACCCATTCAATATGTGTCAATAACCTTGGCAGAGCAAGAGGTCATGGTTCATGGAGAGAGCTTTTTGTTGCATTTCATTTTAACTGAAATTATTATTAAATATTTGACGTAAATAGACCTGAAACTAATTGTATTTTACAGGTGTTTGCAGTATTTCTGAATTAAAAAGGTTTAATATTTAAATAAGTTTTATCTGCCATTGAAATTAAAACTCCTTGTTGGCCATTTAATTTGTGTGCTTTGGTTGGGTTAAAAACATAAATCATAGTCTTTTACTTAACTGAATGATTTTTCGCTATTTTATAAAAGTGACATCAATTTTCTCGTAGAACTTCAGTAATTTGACCTAACTTACTGACCTAGGGTGTAGCAAACCTACATCTTGTGTGTTTATTTTCTTAATTATATTTATTTTTGGAAAAATGCCAGCTAACTGAAAGCACTGCTGAAATATAAGTTTGTTATGCAGTTATATTCCAGACTCGGAGAAAAAATGGCATTTACATTATACATTTAAAAAAAAGAATTTATTAAACCTTGAAGGTATCTATATTTATTTTCAAATAAAATAATAATAGAAATTATAAACACAATCCGCCTTATTCTTTTTTTGCCCCTGCAACCAGTTTTCATTGTCTTTTCTAAGGTTATCAGTTCGTCAATAAGATGGTCTCCACTCTGTTTCTGTAGGGCTTGTGTCTTGGTTCGCGGGATTTTTAGCACATCTCCTAGATTCATGTTCTGGATCTCGTATTTGAAACTTTCTCTTCAGTTGTATGTAATTGCAGAAAGCTTTATTAAAGAATTTTTAACAACAAACCTAAAATCCACCATCGAAAGCCCTGGTCCTCTTAGGTCTGTGATAAAGCCTGGCTCAGAAAGCTTCATGCCCACAAAGGTATCTGTATCTGTTCTACAGATATTGATACAGATTCTGCAAACAGAAGAAGAACTGGCTCTTCCCATCAACAGAACAACCAGCAACCAGAAATCATTCAGCCTTGTTTGCTTTTGCACAAAAATCTTGTTTTCCTCCATATTTATTACCATCATCAGAAATCCTCTTTAAAGAGAAGGGTTACTGTAATGACATATGTTTGAAATTTCTTCTTGTGTTTTTAGAATAACAACGCATTTGTTGCACTGAGCATTATCGGCTGCAGTTAAAAATTATTATCAAGCAAAACTTTCGTTATTTCATTGCTTCCTATGAAAAAATTATATAACTAAGTATATATACTATAACTATAGTATATGTACTGAGGTGACTCCTCTTTGGATAGAATTAAGTGTCGAGCGTAATATCTCTTCCCAGATGAGGAAACAGAACTCTTGCATAATATGCCTTATTTGGGAAATATAGGCATAGAGGTTAAAAGAGGAAAAATACTCTTAGGTTCGGCAAAGAAAACTAAGCATTTCAGCGGCAGTTCAGTGGCTGTTGAAGTAATGCGTTTATGCCAAATGAGATCTTGTTCGAAAGCGATGCCAACAAAATCGAACGATTTTTTATTATATCAAACGATTTTTATTATCTAGATAGGATAAGTGTTAATTAGTTTGTGTCACACAGAACAAGACTAAGTCTTTGAAGCATTGCACTGAACAATATTTGTAGCACTCCGTTCTAAGATTAATTGGAGATTTTACGAAAAGGATATGTGCATAGACCAGCGCTTAATATTCAGTGCAGGATACGTGCAAATATCGGTTCGTATTTTTCAGTGCAAAGTTTCTATGAAATGAATCTTAGGTCGGGGGATTTGTAGTAAAAAAGAGCAGATTGTTAATACGAAGAAGAGTTTTGTTCTTGGGAAAGCTCTTGATTTTGAGTATTAAAAAGTGTACCACATAATATAATAAAAATTAATCAATGCTCATAACTTTGACTTTATACATTGAACTCTTAATCACAATCACACCTAATATTCCCGGGATTTTTATTACACGTTATTTAAAAGCCTGTGTATGTCAAGAAATAGAGGTCATTTAAGATCATCTATTGCTGCGTGATAAAAAAACTGATAAGAAATAGTATAAACAGTATTATACCAGTATTTTTTTATCTGAATTACAAAACTTAGTCATCTAGTCACTTGCAGTTGACACAGAATACATAAAACGTGATAAGCCCTACTTTAATGTTATGTGTTATCTTTTGCATTGTTGTCATTTTCATTATAGCATCATTTTCACTTTGATAAATTTATAGTAAACTGACGACTAACACGTTATTTATGTGAAAATAACCTTAACAGGACATGTATGCAGCAGCTGATGTAGCGATGCCAACAAGATTGAATGGTTCTTTATTCGAGTTTTTCTAGGCCATGCGAGTACATAAGGACAGAATAAATGTTTAACTATACTGAAAATTGCTGTTCAGCACTGTGCTTTACATTGCGGTTATGAGAAATATTTAGGAAAAGTTCAAATATAAATTGAATACGATAGGTCCAAATTTGGCATCATGAGGAAACAGTTGAAAGCCTAACTAATGAATTTTTACCATGATAATTACGGATTTGTGGCAAGGAAAATTGTTCTGGTTCAACGGAACTTTCTTTCCCGGCAGATGGAATTGCCTTTGCATTCTTTAGAGTCGGTTCATGTCTCGCTGTCCACTCTTTATTTGATTTGATGTCTGGTATGTAGTGGTGGATCCTGTTTTATTAGCAGTAATAAATTGGCGAAAAAAGTCAGTTAACATTTTGCTTAAATAAGGTTGAACAATCCTCTGAAATGGCCAAGCGGATGAGTTTTTGCTCTGGTGTCAGTAAACGCGGCATCCATCACGCGGAGAACTTTAAACCCTCACATAAAATATGGTGCGTCAACTCTTTCGGCCTACAGCCTCAAGTATCTTACCCAACTTCAGCTGACATTTTATGATCGTTTTGGACAATTTCTTCAGAAGTTGCCGTTTTTGGCCTGCCACAACGTGGGGTATTTTCGGTGCTCGTACGGCCATACTTAAAGCCCCCAACCCAAGATTTAACTGTTGAAAATGAAGGAGCTGACTCATCAAATTATCAAGTTATAGGATTTTATCTCTGTAGGAGACAAATCTTTAATATGGGTATATTCTATTACTGCACAAATCTCGATTTTTTCCAGTGCCGCTTCGGAAACACCTGTCAGGGTGGAAATTTTTCATCCTCTCCTCGTAATATAGAGGGTGAGTTTTTTAAAGTGTTACAAACGATATCCGGAAAACGATTCAAAATATTTTAATAAAATCTTAGTGAGTTAATAGGAAGATGGGGGGACATATTTAAACATATTTTCACATTTACCCCCTCTCTTTATTTTGAGGGATGGGGTGTAACTTTGGAATTTTAAATGGGATTTATACTTTTGTTTATAAAATTCGAATCTACGTAAAAAACTACGTATGTATGTGTACAAACTTTTTTTTTGATTTGCTCTTTTAGTTACTGGCCTGCTAAATCTTCGGATTTAACCCCTATGGACTTTTTCTTATGGGTTTTTATAAAGGATTAAGTGAGGGCGGCTGCACCTACAAGTTTAGATGATATGAAAGGCCGAATCCGCTTTGCCTGCTTATTATTAGTGACACCCAAAATGTTAAAACTGGTACGAAATTCATTTAGAAAAAGAGCGAGAAAGTGTTTGGAAGTTGAGGGGGGGGGGGGGGGGGCACTTCGAATAACTTAAGCATAACAGACAATAAATAAGTTAAAATTAAATGGTATAATTTTTATTTTATAACCTAATCTCTATATATAAAAGAAGAAACTGAGTGACTGACAGATCAACCACACCGCTGGGTCTAGAAACTTGAAATTTTGCACAGAGGTTCCTTAGATGACGTAGGCGTGCATTAAGGAAGGGGTTCTCAAAATTCAACCCTTAACGGGGTTAAACAGGGGTTCAAACTTTGTATAGAGAAAAAATATTAGATGATGGTCCTATTAACTCGAAACTTCATAGAAGTACTCTAAAAAATAAATGTTTAAACACGTGCTTTAGAGTTTTTAATGAACCAACCCCTAAGGGGGGAGAGATGGAGATTCAAAGTTTGTAATGGAGTAGTATTATACGGCACTATTACCTTGAAATTATATAAAAGAACTCTTAAAAATAAACACATGTTTTATAACTTTTTGGACATCAACCGCTAAGGGAATGAAATGGAAGTTCAAAATTTGTAATCTAGAGACCGGATTCGAATATTACATTCCAGGAACGGACTCCGTTGGAAACACAATGTACACAGAAAATATTAAAAATATTTTTGAGAAGAGTATGGGATTACTGAGGTCCGAAAATCTAATTTTGTGTAACAGATGGCAAAAAATTAACTGGTGGGGGGGGGGGGGGGGGGGGGTTGGGTACAAAGGGAGCGAGTGGCAATTTTTTCCAAAAATGTAAACTAATATGTCATTTTGGGGTTATTGAGCTCAGAAAATCTAATTTTGTCTAACAGTTGTTGAAAATACAACGGGAGGGGGAGGGGGTGAAAAAGGAGCGGCTGGAAATTTCTCCAAAAATTTTAGATGAATCATTTTTGGGGTTCTTGAGGTCCGAAAATCTTATTTTGTCTAACAAATAAAAAAAAAGGGGTGAAGGGGGGATGAAAAGGGAGCGATTGACAATTTCTTCCAAAAATGTGATCTAATATGCAATTTTCGGGGTTATTATGGTCAGAAAATCTAATTCTGTGTACTAGATGTTTAAAAAATTAACGTGTGTGTGTGGGGGGGGGGGGGGGGTAAAAAAGGAGTGACTGACAATTTAATTAAAAACGTTAACAAATGTGTCATTTTCGGGCTTATTGAGGTCACAAAATCTAATTTTGTCCAATAGATGTTAAAATAGTTAACGGAGAGGGAGGACAAAAGGGAACGGCTGAAAATTTCTCCAAAAATGATAACGAATATTTCAGTTTCAGGGTTATTGAGGTCAGAGAATCTAATTTTGTCCAACAGATTACGAGATGTTAAGAAAGTTAACGGGGGGAGGTTACCCTTACGTAAATTCGAATTTTATAAACAAAAGTACATTATCCCATTTCAAATTCCAAAAAAATTACACGCGGCCGCCGATCCGGCGGCTGCGTGTGGGGAAACGTACCTTTATTATAACACTTCAAAAAACTCACCCTGTACAAATAATTTGTGTATTTAGATATGTAGATATTAATTAATTAAGAATTTTGCTGTATATGCAATAATTGTTAACACAATAATTTTATGACCTTCCTCAAGTTATAATTGCATCTATATATTTTATTTTCCTGGTATTACTATCTTTAATATACACAATTCTGGAAAATATTTTCAGTAAATATTGCAATACTTAGAAGTAAGTTTTCACTTTTACATTTTTTTATATATTATTCGTGATGGTTTAGAACTAAACGAAATACAGGATTTCCCCAAAAGGAATAATCAGCCCCCATTTCTACTATTGTTTTTTGTTTAACAATGTTGTTTCTCCGTTATTTGCTATAAAATACCACTAACTTTCCGATGTAGATCTTGTACTTTTCCTTTAAAACCGCACAAGAATTCGACAGACCTATCGAATTTTGACTTGGCGCGGTTCAAAAGGAAAAATAAAATAATGATTTTTTAATGAATTATTGGTGTGTATTTTTTATGTGTCATTGGTTTTTACGGTGAATATCTGAGTAACAACATTGTTGTAACAACAAAAGAGTAGGGATGTTATTTCTCACAAACTCTCAATAATTGGTACAATTATTAATCTTGTAAATTTACATGTACAGGGTCTTACAAAAAGATGTTAAGAAATTTTAAGGGCAGATTCTACATCTAAAAATATGAAAATAAGTTTGTATAAACATGGCCCCTCAAACGCTTCTATTTTGAGATACAGGGTGTTTAATATTTTCTTTTTAAACTTTTTTTTTAAATTCTCGAAAATGCATTAATATATTAACATGAATTTTGGTTTACACCAGTATGCAATCATAGGGTACATTTACTTGCAAAAATTTATTTTCTGATATACTTTCATAAGTGGCGTGCGTGCTGGTAAATCTTTATTTTTAGCGAAAAAAATGGCACGCCATTGATTTTTTGCACAATTGATATCGTTAGTTTAAAGCCCAATTAATTTTTGCGTAAAAAGTGTTTCTTGAACTTGAACAAAATTAATTTATATCTTACAATAAAAACAAATAATGAAAATTAATTTTTTTTACCTATTTTTTGTTCAGGAAACAGTGCTTTTGGAGTTAAGGTTATAGTAGATGCTGGAAATGGCTTCCTCATGCTTCAATACATGCCTCTAAATCTAAATAGAAATTCAAAAAAAAACATTTAAAAAAGAAAATATTAAACACCCTGTATCTCGAAGAGAAGCGTTTGAGGATCCATGTTTATGTAAACTTATTTTCATATTTTTAGATATAGAATTTGCTCTTAAAATTTTTTAACATATTTTTGTAACACCCTGGGGGCTGTAATGGCCCAATTTACAACATAACTTTAAGGAACCCAAGAACCCAAATTTTTGGCAAATTTTGCTTGCCACTGTGGAGAGCCAGGCGTGCCACTATGTGGCACGCGTGCCGCAGGTTGGCCACCCCTGCTTTATAGATAATATGCACCTTAACAATACGTTCTTTCAAAAAGATGGTGCCACGTGTCACACGGCGAGAGAAACTTTGGATTGGTTACGGAAAGGTTTTGTGGCCGCGTCAAGGTGATATCCACTGGCCTGTAAGATCATGCGATAGAACCCCCCTCGATTTTTTTTTCTGTTGGGGCTTCCTCAAGGACAAAGTCCATTCTAACAATCCGCAGACGATTAATGACCTGAAGCAAAACATTCGTCAAGTTATTGGCGAAATTGAACCGCAATTGTGGTAAAAGGGTATTGACAATTTTACGCAAAGAATGGCCATCTGTAGAAACAGTCGACGGGGACATAATTTGGAGAGTATTATTTTTAAAACATAACTACCATATCTCTACTTTTCGATAAAATAAACAAGCATGCTAGTTTTCTAAAATTGTTGTTTTTATTTAAAAAATATATCCTGAAGTACCTATTGGGACACCCATTATATCGTGTACCTATAATGCTTTTTCACAAAAAATTAAAATATTATTCTTAAAGATTTTTTAGTGTGGAAATTATATAAAAGCTCCAAAATCAACAGTGAATATATTAATAGGGCACTTCAAGCGCATCTATGATATTTTATTTAAATGCCCTATTTCTGGCGTACCAAAAATGTTGTTTTTTGATAGTATGTGAGAATTTAAATTGATACAATCATTTTACAGGTTTAAACAATAGTGCTCCACCAACTTAAGTCACATCTTATTTATTCATTCATGTTTTTATTGCGACATCCAATAATTTTAGTATTATCTAATATAATATTTGAGTTGAAATTGTGTATCAACACTTAAAAAGATAAAAAAATATATACTCGTAATTGCAAACAAAAAATTGCAACACTTTTACATTGAATATTACGTAATCTCCTTACATTTTTTTAAAAACATTTCGATTCATTATGCAATCAATTCACTTCAAAAGGATTCGATTTTATTTGATTTAAAGTAATCCGCATTTTAACATAATTGGACTCCGTGGTGGAATATGGAATCGATGAACAAGATCCGTACTCAGTACTCATTTGATTTATACCCAATTTTTGGAATGGAAGATGTCTCAAATGCTGATTATTTTGCAACATAAAAAAGTCTATCTATTTTAAAAAAATAGCCGGTTACTTTTTAAAACAAATAACAACAGCAGGATCAAACCAGATTTTGATTGACCACGTTTTAATGGGGTTTACCAAAAGATAAGAACGTATTGACAAATTTGTATCAGAAAAAATAAACATATTTTTGTGAATGGTCTTAAGACGGGAATTTGATCGCTCAAAATCTGACTAAAATTAACCGTCAAAAATAAGTGAAAATTACTCCCTTATATATTTTGTAGATGGCACCTACAATAGTATTTTATAAAATTATTTGGAAATTGAATTTTACAGGTATTTTATGGCTACTTTGGTTACTGATTGACAGATGGCGCTCGGCTCGCACGTGCAAATTAAAATAAATCCATGCAAATTAATAAATTTGGGATCATATTATACCGTGTACCAAATAAAATACGAGTGTGATTCAAGGTTTTCATTTACTATAATAATATGATCAGAAATTAGTTTTAAGTGTACTTTTTATGCTTTTTCAACCAAGTCCAAATAATATTTTGGTAGGAATCGTTCATTTACTACTGATTATCTTTTTTTACGCATTATTTCTGAGATTATTTCATATTTCTGAGATTATTTCATTTCGTGCACGAAAAGAAATATCCATTATGTAGGTATAAGGGTTATTCCAAGCAAAACAATACATTTTGTGTTGTGGGGTCATATAATCGGTTAATTTTGGCCGCCGTTAAATATGTCGCCAAATAAATAATTTTTTTCTACAAACGTGTTAAAAATGCATTTTTTAACACGCCGCAGACGCCTTAAAAATGTTACTTTATGGCACTAGTGTTAAAAGTACTTTATATCACTAGTGTTAAAAGTACTACTATGGCAACTACGACGCCAACAATGGTTGTTAGATTTTTTGACAAATGTCAACTTCATAATTTTATATTATATCTACGATGCTACTTAAAACTATGTGTTTCGAATATGTTAAACTTTCTAAAAATTGTAATTGTATTTTTGTTTTTTATTGTCGTTTGTAGAAAAAATGTTGTATGATATTTGTGTTAAAAGTACTTTTAAGGCACTCATTTGAATTGCAGAATTCGCTTCGCTCATTCTGCAAACTTTCAAATTCGTGCCGTAAAATTATACTTTTAACACTTATATCATAAATAACTATTATATTTAGCAGAACTCATCAGTAAAGCTTTTGCAAACGAGGGGGATTCCAGGGACGGCTCTAACCTAGCTATAAATAAATGTAGGATCCGATTTGAAAATAAAATACAAATATTTATTTACTCACATTGTGTAATTTGAAAATGCGAAATACGAAAATACTTTGGTTAAAGCAATACAACATACAGGCTATCCAAAAAGTCTTAGTATGGGTAAATATCTTTGCTATTAATAAAGATAGAGACTCCAAATTTTAGTTGTATCTTATTGGTTAATAAATCTACTTTTCTACGTAATTTTACTTTTTCAACCCCCTTGGGAGGGCGGGGGGTGACGCTAGGGAGTTGAGGTCAAAAATTTCGAATGCAAACCTATGCCGTGTGGTCCCTTCTTTTAAAAGTCTTCAAAAAAGAAAAAGTTTACAGCAAACCCCGTATTTTAATTCATTTTTAAATGGCAAGCCTATCAAAATTATACATCGTAAATCGTATAATCGGGCGGGGCATAAGTCGACCGTCAGTCGACCTCTTGTGCCATACAGTACCAGTCCGCGCGCACATTTATTTTTTGTTTTGTAGGGCACTCTTTCTAACTTTTTTCTGACTTTTTCGACTTCATTTGTCGTTTTTATATTTTTCGTGTTGTGCCATCTGCGCAGTAGACCAAAATGCGTACCACGCGCAAACCGAGCATGCTAGACCTGCGCACGGAATTTCAGGAGATGGACTTTGGTGTCTACATTTGAACCCATTCACTTTTAAGAATATATTATCTCCAATAGGCAAGGTACCACCATGTATTTAAATTTATTACTTTTTCTCAGGTTTTTTTCGACATTTTTCGTTTTTTTGCCATCTGCGCAGTAGACCAAAATGCGTACCACGCGCAAACCAAGAGGGCTAGACATGCGCACGAAATTTCAAGGGATGTACGTTGATGTCGACATTCAAACCTACCCACTTTCAAGAATAAATTACCAATAGTAAAACCAGAGTACAACCAAGACAGAGAGTATACTATCTCGTAATGATTTCATTCATAAATACGATTTGCTTTCTATGACCTCCAAACCGAAGTCGAAATAAGCTGCCATGGGCGTGCGATGCAGATTTTGGGTTATAATAAAGAAATGCTGCAAAATAGAAAATACAATACAGTAGAATACAAATGTATTATTAAATATTTAATAACTAATCTAGGAACAAGTAAGTAGGTACCTTATTTATAGCAATTTTACGTCTACAAGAAAAACTATAAAACATGTAGAGGAAAATAAAGAAAAATATGAATACTTCACTCGTGAATTAGCAAAAATGAAAAGCATTGCACGAAAGTACAAAACTACAGGCTTTGTACAATAATGTAAGCCCTTTATACTATTACGTAACAAATCATACCTACCTAAATGAAATATAGTTTTGACAAAGTGCAAGGTCTTGGACAAAATACCAATCATTCTCTATTTCGTATCTTTATTATATGTCCGTTGTTACGAATATTTCTGATGTACGGTGTTATCCTTTATATTCTGCATCGAATCTAAAGCTTTTATCAATTGGAATATAAAAAACTTTTACGGCAAAAGTAAAATTATTTGTAAGGAACGGAAAAACAAAGCTAGAGAAGTCCAAAAAAAAGTTGGAAAAAAGTTGGGGAGAAAAGTTAAAAAGTTAAATACGTAGTTGTACCTTTCCTGCTGGCGATAATATATTCTTAAACGTGACTGGGTTCCAGTGTAGACCAGCGACATACAGATTAAAACGGACTAATATTGCTTGAACCAAGAATGACTCCTTTACGGACGCGCGCAGTGCCACAGGAACGCATGCGCAGTTAAAAGGTTACAGGACGGGTCTTAATATTTGTGTATGGTGGTAGGTATATCAGTTCACATAGAACACATATTTATGAAAGATTTAGTAAATTTTTAGTTTAATACGCCGATGTCCATGTAGAAATACTTATGGTAATAGGTCGAAAACTTAAAAAATATTTTTCATAAAGATATGGATGTTACCCGCGTAAATTAAAACTGCGAAAGCCAGCTGTGTGGATCCGGCAATCGCAAAGCGAAATAAAGGTTGCTAGCAGATTTCCATCAGCGAAAAGGCCGACATACCGCCAAGAACCCTTTTACAGTCTAGATTCAACAAAGTAAATATTATGTTTACGTGGAAATACGGCGACACGGTTTTTTCGTGACGCCAAATTGAGACATGCCTTCGATACACCCTTTACTAATTCCAGAATGATACTAAAAACGACACGAGACACGAGCACCAGCCACGCCAACACGCTAGAGGTGGGTAATTCAATCATTTCCTGGAGACCGAATCGATCGGTGACCGATTTCTAAAATGATCGAATCTTTTCAATCGTTCATTCAATCAGTCATTTCTATAATATGCGTACCTATCGTACTGTTGATTGAAGATTTCGATTCGGTCCCACCGCGGCACCGGTTGAACGATTGTTTTGAAGTAAACATTTGCAGAATGAATAATACGGCACCAGACTCGAATATATTTACATTTAATTCGGTATCAATCGTTCATTTTTTAGTATTTGAATTTACTTGTCCGTTACTCCGTTGCATGAATTTTTGTTTTGGAATTTGTAGTTTATATGTATTTTGGTGAAGGATTTTTTGGTATTTTGCTGTGTTTAGTGGGTTGTAGTGTAGTGTAGATTTGGACATTGTGTCATATGTGGTATCTAACGCTTAGCGATGTTCATTTACAAACTGGTGCGTTCGGCAATATCATCTTTTCTTTGTACTATTTTTTAATGTAGCTACCATAAAAATCTATTGGTCGATATTTATAATCGTCATTTTGTGGCGTAATTTCTTAATGTTTAGAATAATTGATGTCATAATTAAATAATACTTTTGTTATTTTGCAGCTGAAGGGAGAAGGGACGATTATAAATATATTATTGTTTAAACTTAAGGAAGGGAAGTTGCACACTATACTTTGGGCTACATAATTTTATAATTATCATAACTTATATTTAGCAAGAATACTTTATGAATGATACAAAAAGAGAATCTCAACGTAAATTCTAACTTTTTCTTCTTCTTAAGCTGCGTACAGACCGGGCCAACGAAAGAGATTCGCCATTGGCTACCGCACGTTCGTGGGCCGTCGGTAATACGTACATATGCATTTGTTGTTCCTATCAAATAACTCGCTCGCTCGCTCCAACCGAACATTTGTTCGTTGGCCTTTGGCACTCTTCCACACCTCGTTGCTTGAAATGTTCGATTCCTTTTATGTTACCGCCACGCTACGGATTGCGGGCGAACGCCAACGAAACTTTGTTGGTTAACGTTCGCTATACCGTCCACACCGGACCAACAAGCGCCAACGAAACCCCTTCGTTGACCTTCTTTGGCCCGGTCTGTACGCAGCTTTAGCAAATATTAAAGGCGTTCGCACACGTTGACTACCGATCTAAAGGCGAACATACATAATCCTAATAATTAAACATCCAAAAAATTAATTATCATTTGAAGGTAAGTGAGGGGTTTAGTGATGGCGATTTTTTTTAATAAAGAGGATATTGCCGAGCAAATTCCAGAAATATTAACAAGGGTCATATCAATAAAATTCATGTCTTAAATTACACAATAAATGATTTTATTAAAAAATGATTTTTTGCTAAATTAGGTCTTTGTAAAGCCGGATGTAGAAAAAACTTGAATTTTTAGCATGATTTAGTGTTAAAAAACCTAGTTATTGGACTAATAAATTAAACTTTAAAGATGTCAGATTTAAAAAACAAACGCAGTGAAGTGTGGAAACATTTTTCTATAGTAGGTGATGGAAAAGCGAAGTGCATTTACTGCAATAAAATATTAAGTTTTTTCGGAGGTGCAACAGGCAACCTCGGGCGGCATGTTAAATCTGTGCATAAATCGGTATCGCTGGAAAAAGTCAGGTATGCACATAGAGATTTCAACCTGAACAAAGAACAGGGAGATCAGCCTGAAGAAGCTACAGGTGTAGATTTCGAAAGGGGGCCAAAACCATCTACTTCATCTGCCCCAACTGAAGTACCTAAAAGTCTCACCAAAAATATACAAATGCCATCGCGTAATCAACAAATAACAAATTTTATTTCCCGTCCAATATCCTTAAGTAAATCGAAACAGCTTGATGAACAATTGATTAAAGTTATTGTCAAAGAGTACCAACCCTTTAAAATTGTAGAAGATCCTGAATTTAAAAAATTCGTACATATGCTTAATCCAGGCTATGCAATGCCAGACAGAAAAACAATATCAAATAGTTTAATACCGAAAATGTATAATGAAAAAAAAACAGAGTTATTAGAATTGATATCAAAAGTGGATGCAGTATGCTTAACCACAGACGGATGGACGTCCATTAATAATCAAAGCTTTATTGCTTTAACCGCTCATTTCATTAAAAATGATGAAGGAAATTATAAACTCAGTTCCTGTCTTTTGGGCTGCATTCCATTCGATGAACGCCATACCGCAATAAATTTGGCAGATCATCTGAAATCTCAAGTAGACGAATGGGGCCTTACCCATAAAATATCTTGCATTATATCCGACAACGCCGCAAATATAACGGCTGCAATAAGAATCGCTAAATGGCGTTTTTTCCCTTGTTTTGCACATTGTCTCAATTTGGTTCTTCAGGCAGCTATAGTCGAAATTCAAGAACAAACTAGTAAAGTAAAAAGTATTGTGCAATATTTTAAAAAAAGTTCGAGTGCCTTATCTAAATTAAAAAATATGCAGTCGCAGATGGGGTTACCCGATTTGAAATTAAAGCAAGATGTGGTAACACGGTGGAATTCCACGTACGATATGTTATCTAGAATAATTTTAATTAAAAAAGCTGTTGTGGGTCTTTTAGCAGTGGATGAGCCACGTTTAAATACATTATCACCTTTCGACTGGATTGTTCTAGAAAAATCAGTGGAAGTTTTAAAACTATTTTATGACATTACAGTGGAAATCAGTGCAGAAAATTCAGTGACAATATCCAAAGTTATCTTGTTTGTGAATTCAATGAATCGGCACATTCAAAAATGTTTAAATTTTGAACAAAACCCTCCTGAAGTGGTTTCGCTTTTAAACAGGTTAAAAAATGAAATTAAAGAAAGATTTAAGGACGTTGAATCCAACGAAATAACAAGTCAAGCAACATTTCTCGATCCACGTTTCAAAAAATATGGTTTTTCATCGGAGAAGATGTACGAAATTACATTAAAAACTATTAAGGCAAAAATTGCATCTTTTGAAGTAAATGCCAATGTAACCCAGTCTTGTTTGGAAACGGCATCCAACGCTTCTGAACCTGAACCTGAGAACAAAACTAAGACCTCAGTTTGGGACGATTTTGACGACTCTGTCAAGAACGTTTTAATAGTAGCAAATCCGATAGCTGCTACTATTATAGAAATTGATAAGTACATTAATGAGCCGCTCATAAGAAGAAGCGAAGATCCACTGCATTGGTGGGAAGAAAGAAAACAAATATACCCACGACTCTACAAGCTAGCAAGAAGAAGATTATGCATTATCGCTACATCAGTTCCATGTGAACGCATTTTTTCCAAAGCTGGAGAAATAATTAGTGAAAAGAGAAGCCGAATGAAACCTGAAAAGGCCTCCCAAGTTTTATTTTTAAATCATAATCTTTAATAATTTTTGTTTTTATTCAATAAATTTTTTTGTATTTATTTCTTTAACGTTCTATTTATTAATATACAGTTATTAGCCAATTTGTTGCGTATAGTATTCAGAATAAAGATATGCTATAATTTGTCTGCACTATAATACAAAAGTAAAACCTAAGTTTACTGGACTATAGTGATTTCAGAGAATGAAAGCTTGCGGCGTGTTCGATTGACAAAATTGGGGTGATCCGGATCAGTTTACGAACTCTAAGGACATACGTAATTGAATCAATAATGGTAGGAGAAAGAGACAAAATATCATTGAACTGTCGTAACGGGATCCGGATTGATCAAATTTTTGCGTCGAACACATCTCTGGGCTGGCCATCGAACGATGAGCGAATGATAAACACACGAAAAAGCTCGGGTCGGTCATTTATTTAAAATGATCGCGAGCCGCTAGCCAACCACTCAAAAGTTTCACTCGATCTGCCGTTCCGTGTATTGAATCCCGGCAGCGTATTGGCATTGTTTACCACAGTGCAGCGCATATACGGCGTTGGAACGCAGTAAAGAATGGCCAAATGTTCGCCGCATGTATCCAGGCAAAGCTTACCGCGGTTCAGCACAAACTGAATGCGCGTTTTCAATTTTGTCGAATTTTAAGCCTAAACATTTTAGTTATTATTCGTCCAACCGAAGTAATTTTTTATGTGTGTATTTCAATTGACTGATTGTGCAATAATATAAACATATTTATTGAAAACGCGAAATGACTAAACAAGCCCATTGATAAAAATCAATTCGCAGCCGATTTGTTGACTTTTCCAATTTTCAACCAGCTAAAATCGATCTGATCTGACGGCGGTTTGTGAAAAAAAAGTGGCACGTGGCATTCAACTCTCGTCAGGCAAAGTGTATAGGTTGTATATCGAAGGTGTTATTTAATAATCTTGCATCTGTATTATGGATATGACACATACGTTAATGATGATACATCGAGATGGAAGCTATGATGTAATATTAAGCTTTCGATATAAAAACAATATTTGAGGGTGGCATATTTATATTTAAAATACAAACATAAAAACAGTATTCGAGGGTGACAAATTTATATTTAAAATACAAACAATATTTGAGGGTGACAAATTTAAATTTAAAAATCTTGCAAAAAATACTTTTTAAAAAAAGCTTTTATTATTTAGATGTACTAAAACGAAAAAAATAAGTATAGTTTTTTCATTGTGGTAATGCTGAATGCTATTTCTGAGTGGACGTAGTTAGCGTGGGTGGATCCTAAGAAAAGGAGTATCAAAGAATCAAAGTTATCACTGAAACAGATATACTAATATATTATGTTAAATTTACTGTCTTAAAAGCTCGTCGCGCGCGAAAAGTTCATACAGCCATTAATTTTGTTTGGCAGAAATTGTGAATACCTAAGTATGCATTTTTTTCTTTTCTATTTACGCGACAAGCTTTTGAGACAATAAATTTAACATAATATATTATACCTGTTTCAGTGATAACTTTGATACTACTTTTCTTAGGATCCACCCACGCTAACTACGTCCACTCAGAAATAGCATTCAGCATTACCACAATGAAAAAACTAAACTTATTTTTTTCGTTTTAGTACATCTAAATAATAAAAGCTTTTTTTAAAAAGTATTTTTTACAAGATTTTTAAATTTAAATTTGTCATCCTCAAATATTGTTTGCATTTTAAATATAAATTTGTCACCCTCGAATACTGTTTTTATGTTTGTATTTTAAATATAAATATGCCACCCTCAAATATTGTTTTTATATCGAAAGCTTAATGTTACATCATAGCTTCCATCTCGATGTATCATCATTAACGTATGTGTCATATCTATAATACAGATGCAAGATTATTAAATAACACCTTCGATATACAAACTATACACTTTGCCTGACGAGAGTTGAATGCCACGTGACACTTTTTTTCACAAACCGCCGTCAGATCAGATCGATTTCAGCTGGTTGAAAATTGGAAAAGTCAACAAATCGGCTGCGAATTGATTTTTATCAATGGGCTTGTTTACTGTTTAGTCATTTCGCGTTTTCAATAAATATGTTTATATTATTGCACAATCAGTCAATTGAAATACACACACAAAAAATTACATCGGTTGGACGAATAATAACTAAAATGGTTAGGCTTAAAATTCGACAAAATTGAAAACGTTCAGTTTGTGCTGAACCGCGGTAAGCTTTGCCTGGATACATGCGGCGAACATTTGGCCATTCTTTACTGCGTTCCAACGCCGTATATGCGCTGCACTGTAGTAAACAATGCCAATACGCATCCCGGCACAGTGATTGGATCATTACGAGTAAACGAGATTCGATCATTCAATACTCTTGGGTGATTCGGTCATAGTGATCGAATCATTCACGATTGACACATCTCTGCAACACGCTATAGCATTTAGCGCAGTGTTGCCAACCGACAGGAAATAAAAGCCGTGGCAAAGGAAGAGATTTTTTATTCACGGTTTAAATTTAAACACGTATTTTTGTTCCACTCAGCGGCAGTTAAAATACCTTTGTCATTTTTAGCATATTCATGAAACTGTTGACAGCTTTCCTTAAAATTAAAATATATTAACAATTCTGAATGAACAAATCCCTCCATTTTTTAAAATGCTTCTCATTTTTTTACCTTCATATTTAGCCTTTGTCGTGCATAAATGGCCAAGTATGCGTTTGGAGTTTTTAAACGAAAAAGTCGTGTTTCTATATGCGCGGCAGTACAGTAAGCTCGTGGCCGTACCTACCTTCGGTTTGAAAAGCCGTAAAAACACGGCAATTGCCGTGTCGTGGCAACACTGCTTTAGGGAGACGCGCTGACGCTACCTGCAGTGTTGCCAGAAGTCATTAAAAAAAAACTTGAGAGTGCTTGCGACTTGCGACTTAACCGCCGAAATTCGTGATAAATCGCGAGCCTGTAATGATTGCACCGGAAGTAAAAATAATAGGATTAAATAATCTTATTCTACTATCATTTATTTTAATAAAACTGAAATAGTATATTGTACAACGAGCATGGAATGACATGCATTTCCTACGAGTATGACGTTTGCAGCACGATGCCGCAGGCGAGTGCTGCAAATCATACGAGTAGGAAATGGTCATTCCATGCGAGTTTTACACTATACTTTTTCTACGAATGTTACTGTTAATAAAATGGGATTAGTAATATTTTTCTTTTTAAGATGTCAAAAAATGTCAATGAAATTATACAGATTTTGACGCGGCACCGGTCAACGCCACCTTTGTAAAAAATACCCGTGCACAATGGGAACTTTGTAGTTCAATCACCATGGTGATTGAAGCACAATGAAAATGTGTAAACCACAATGCACCATGTTCTGAAATTACTATTGAACATACAATAAAGGTTTTTATTGACATTCGTAGAAAAAAAATGTTTTCTACTCATGGCAATAAAAACCTTTTTTGTATGTTCAATAGTAATTGCGGAAGATAGTCCATTGTTTTATACACATTTTCATTGTGCTTCAATCACCATGGTGATTGAACTACAAAGTTCACTTTGTGCGCGAGTATATTTTTACAAAGGTGGCGTTGACCGGTGCCGCGTCAAAATCTTTATAATTTCATTGACATTTTTTGACATCTCAAAAAGAAAAATATTACTAATCCCATTTTATTAACAGTAACATTCGTAGAAAAAGTATAGTGTAAAACTCGCATGGAATGACCATTTCCTACTCGTATGATTTGCAGCACTCGCCTGCGGCATCGTGCTGCAAACGTCATACTCGTAGGAAATGCATGTCATTCCATGCTCGTTGTACAATATACTATTACGATATCAAAATATTAGTAAACAAATTTACAAAGTTAAACAAATATCTATCACTTTGTGCTATAAAAAACGAAATATATTTTTTTATAAATAAAAGTGTAAAACTAACACAAAACAAAGAAAAAGAAAGAAGTTATTCATCTGGAGTTTCCATCTTATTTTTATCTGAATAAAATACGTGACCACAACCTAACCTTTTAATCATATTATTTGTGATACAAAAATCGTAGCAATTTTTGTCTCTTGACAAACTTTTGGTATATAAAATGCCTTCTATTGTTTTCACTTTAGGTTTGTTGCGTAGGTAGTTGAGTTTTTATTAAACAAATGTGAAAAAATGTTCTCTCTACTGCTGCTTTCGAGTGTGGTAAGCAAAAAATCTGAAAAACAAATCTAAAGACCCGCAAATTTTAGAGAGTCATCTGAGATTTGTACTAATGAATTTTTTTCCAAAACAAGGTATCGTTATCAAAATTGTTTAGTGGGATCTTGACATTCGCCATTCGTTATTCAGATTTTGGATTTCATTTGGATTATATTGGAACTATTTGAACTACGTATATTGAGAAAGTGCAATGTGAAAATAGAAACAGAGTTTCAAACCTCAATTGCAATCAAATTGCAATTTGCAAAGATCAATGTCGTGAGATTCGCTGATTGATATTTCTATAAAGGTAAAATCGTGAGATTTGGTACTTGATTCATGGGATCGGGAGAAATAACCGAAATCTGGCAACACTGGCCCACGCAAGCAGCCCGTACGAAGCTAACCGAAGCAGACCGAGGACGGACTTCGGCTGCTGCTCCGTTCCTGAACTAGATTTGTTCGTTGCATAGATAAAGCTGTTTTTAATCGAATTTACTGGCGGACGAACCCGTCTCGTGGTTAAGAATACTATCCTTTTTTAACTACGTTATCTAAACAAGGAGAGCGCGCTGACCGACTGGAATCGGTTTGTCGTTGATGAATTCGGGAACAAGGCTATTCGTATACTGCGCATGCGTTCCTGTGGCAGAGATTTCGCCCATAGTGGAGTTAAATA
The DNA here is from genome assembly GCA_963971165.1 of Philopedon plagiatum. Lineage (NCBI taxonomy): Eukaryota > Metazoa > Arthropoda > Insecta > Coleoptera > Curculionidae > Philopedon > Philopedon plagiatum. The sequence goes on along the minus strand of OZ020196.1, from coordinate 12,712,487 downwards.
GTTCTGCGCAACCTATGTATTTTATGAAATATCAGCAGTCCAAGTATGTATGTCGCTGGTGTAGACTAGGGCTCGGAAGTTTTGGAATTGAAGTATTGGAATATTTACTTCATTTATTATTCAAATATTCGAATTATTCACTATTGAAATAGTCTCCACGAATATTCGAAGAGTCGCTGCGACTTGTAGACGTTTCGACTAGTCGAATCGCCTATTCGAATCTACTACTCCACTACTTTATGCGACTATTCGAACAGGTGGTTGGACTATTCGAATAGTTGAATCGACTATTCGAATATTGGTGGAGACTATTCGAATATGGGATTCGAAGAGGTGATCCGACTATTCGAATAGTCGGTTCCACTATTCGAATAATCGCTTCGCCTATTCTAATATTCGTGGAAACTATTGTAATATTTGTTTCGAATATCCGATTCGAATATTCGAATATGTGATTCGAATATTCGGTTCGAATATGTGAATCGAATATTCGAATCGCATATTCGAATTGCATATTCGAATCGCATATTCGAATATTTGCTTGGAATATTCGTTTCGAATATTCGATTCCAATATTCGAATATTTGATTCGAATATTCGATTCCAATATTCGAATATTTGCTTCGAATATTTGATTCGAATATTCGATTCCAATATTCGAATATTTGATTCGAAGATTCGATTAGACTATTCGATTCGAATATTTGATTCGAATACTCGAATATGTGATTGGAATATTCGGATTGTTAAATCAACTATTCGAATAGTCGGTTCGACTATACGAATAGTCGATTCGATTATTCGAATATTCGAGTCAGCTATTCGAATAATTACAATTCGAAATCGGCCTTTATTCTAATACTTGAATTGACATTCATTACTGACTGTTACTTCTTTTTTGAACCTGAAAACTGTTTCTAAACTTACCGAGACACTTGAGTAAAGTGCATACGTATTTTTACCCGTTTCATATAGGTATTTGACTAATCAAATATCGGAATATTGACAAAATCGAAAACTCAAATATTTGAATAGTCCAATACTGAAAGACTTCGAACATATAACTACTTTTGAAGGGAAATAATATTCGCTAGTCCAATATTCGAATATTGTCTACCACGGTCGGTTTGCGCGTGTTTAGCATTTTGGTCTACTGCGCAGATGTCAACAACAGACAAATATACAAAACAATAAAATAAAAACAATGTCAAGAACGTTGCGAAAAAAAGTTTCCCACAAACAAAACAAAAATCTGCACATGAATTGCGCAGGCAGGTACTGTATGGCACCATAGGTCGGCTATCGCTTGTTGACTTATGCATGCCTCGCCCGGACGGGTACATTGGGTTGGGTGCCATTTTGACCTTTTGTATATATGTTGCAACACTACTCCATACTCGAAATGAGCAATGTAAAACCTTAGTTATTTTAGGAGGACCATGCAGTATATTTCCGTTATTCAGGAGAGCTTCTGAGTATAAATTCACGGATATAGGTAAGATTTCGTGGGGGTAATTTAAAGTTCTCCCAAAAGGAAAGACTCTACAGCAACTGTGATGTCATGATTGAACCACATATGGAAAACAACACTCAAAAGGTTAAATTCTAAAAAATGTAGTCACGCGTTAAAAATAGAATAGCCCGTCCGTATAAAGGGTATAACGCACAGTGAAAGTGAGTATTGCGACGCGCCGCATCGTAGAAACCTCTCTCTGCTTGCCGTGTTGCTACCGCACTGGTAATGTCGGGGTGTATTGTGAGAATCCTACGCGCCAATCTCGGGGTGTTGTCGTGTGAAGGCCATAGCGTGGTCGAGCAGGCGGGAAGGAGAGATAATATTCCCTGTGTCTTGGTTTTTCTCTGGTAAAACTACAACTACGTATTTACCATATTTCTACGATTTAATGAAGTAAGTAGTACGATTAAAGAAGTAACATCTGCCATTCTCGAAAATACCTTTAAAATGAGGTACCACACGGCATAGGGTTGCATTTGAAATTTTTGACCTCAACTCTCTAGCGTAACCCCCCAAGGGGGTCCAAAAAATCCAATTACATAAAAAAGTAGATTTATTAATCAATAAGATACAACTAAAATTTGGTGTCTCTATCTTTATTAATAGTAAAGATATTTGCCCATGCTAAGGCTTTTCAGACACCCTGTATGGTATATCCCTGTAACCGAAGTATTTTCGTATTTCGCATTTTCAAATAACACAATGTGGGTAAATAAATATTTGTATTTTATTTTCAAATCGGATCCTAAATGTATTTACAGCTAGGTTAGAGCCGTCCCTGGAATAGCCCCCGTTTTCAAAGCTTTACTCATCAGATTCATTTATAAAAAAGTAATGCACCGCATGCTAAAAGACCTTTAAAGACACCTTTCTCCCAAAGACCATCCAAATCCACTCATATCTTTCCAATCCTTTGGCGACAACGCTGTTTACTTTCACCCCTGCCGTTGTGACACTAAAAATATCGACCATATGATATAATATTTAGTTTTCAATGGACATTGGCCGAATAAAGGCATTTTTTCGGTTGAAACTTTCTAAAAACACTTCTCGTAATTTAATCTCGGACCTAACCCATTTTTGTTAGATTCTGTGCCAAAAGTTTTTAAATTGTTATTATTTTTGTTTGTTGATTACGTGACAATGAGGCCAAAGTTTCTAATAAAAAATATGTTAGATCGGAGCTTAACATTTTAGCTTTCAATACATGTCTCTAAATTGTTCTAAAATTGCATAGTTTTTAAAAAGGCCATTTTGAAACGAGGCTCTGCAAGGCAGATTTTTCCTGATTCCACTCTTAATATCGTGTCATTTAGTAGATAATCTGAGGAAGATATCATGGACTTCTTTGACTTTATTACCTATGTTATAAAAGCGGAAATATATTTGTTTGATTGTTTGTTTGTTACTCTGTCACCTCTCAATGGGGCAATGACCTTCAGTAAGAGGAGACGTAGCTTCATTCATAACTAGCTTTTTGTTTACTTCATACATTATGAATGTGTAGAACAAAGACCAACCTCTATAATTCCGTCTCAGCGCGCCACTGTAATGGCTTTCCTGTATTCTGTATTTCACCAAGCAATCCTCTGAAAAGACATTTCTGGATGGAAATAATCCATTTTTCCAAACAATTGATGCATCATTCCGCAAAGTTTATGGATAAGGTTCTGTCAGGAACAACCAAATATCATTACACACATAAATTTTCCGACCTGCCTGGAAAGTACAAACAAAATTACGCGTTTCAGATTTAATTGCCAGTTTCACTTTAAATTTCGTCACCATGCAATGAAAATAAATTACTAAAAATTTATTGTCAGGAAGAGTAATGGTATATTGGTATGTTTTATTAATCCTAGGCTTTAGCCTGTGGTATTTATGGTTGTAGATAAGTATTAACCCACAGTAATTGCACAAAAATAAATAATCAGACGGGTAACTCTCGAGCGGCACGTTTGTTCTAAGCCTCTAACGCCGAGGGGCCTTGAGTTAGTGTTGAGGCAACATTTTATGATATTGCCATAGCCGTACCTAGAAAATAATATGTTGTGATGTTAAATTGGTAAAAAAATTTGATTTAGTTAACAATGTGATAGTGGGTTGTCTTAGGTAGTGCGCAATGCCTTAAAATATACTGTGTAATACCACGGTATTTTGAAGTATTTTACACAAATTCCTCTTTTCATTAAGAGCGTAAAATAATCTTACTCTACCATACAACCTTACCAAATATTGGCACGGAAAACTTTTGCAAGGATGAACAAAGCGGCTATCTTTACAAAATTTTACAAAATGGGTAACAACATCAATTTAAAAAATAAAATGTGTTAAAAATTCCTTTGAAATATTATCTCTA